>JAAXCT010000060.1:1200000-1759720 GCA_012490785.1 Eragrostis nindensis
ATTTCTAAACACTTACACCCAAACATCTCCTAGCAAGTAGTTCTAGTAGCAAGGTAAAGCACACTAAGGAGTATCCTTAACCTATATAGCTAGTGGATATAGATAACACAAGTACACCACACTAGCAACCTAGCACAAGGTATGTAAAGCGGAAGACTTAAGCTAGGCAAGGCAAGGCAACAAGATAACTAGAGAACAAGGCAACTAGATACTAGGCACAATAAGTAGAGTCCTTAGAGGAACTAGATAGGCTATAACAAGTAAGCACACGAGCAAGGCAAACAAGCAATACTAATGAAGCTAGTAGGTACCAAGGTAAACACACAAGCAAGATAAGAGCACAACTCAAGTACTACAAGCAATCATATATAGCGTGATAAGTAAATGCGAGTAGTAAAGGAGAATGCTCATGATGTTTTCCCGTGGTCTCGGAAGGATGGCGCCTTCCCCTACTTCACGTTGGGTCACTCCCGCTGGAGTCTCGACCCCGTCCCTCCGCTCGATGGCGATCCCTCTTAGAGCACACTTCACCCTCCGAGTGAAGTCGCGGGCACGTCCCCCCGGCTCGATCCCGGGTACTCTTCCGGAGGTAAGGCTCCGCACTTGATGCGTGCCAAAGGGCGCTCCACTAGTGATGCTTCTTCGCACGGGAAGCTTCAAGACCGTGTACAAACTTGTGTCGGCTTCCACAATCTCCTTGGACAGCTCAACACCGATGCCTAATCGGTCTAGGTCTTGCCATAGACCAAGAGTAACAGCCCTAGATGACTCTCTGAAGCCCACACTAGCCTAGAGATCAAAGGATGCAACTTGTTACTCTCTCAAGCACTAGGATCACTCCAAATCCTTCTCAAGTGCTTCACACTTCTCCCTCTTGGCTTCTTGGCAGCACCTCCCCTCTTTCTTGGGTCCAAGAGCACCTCAAAGAGGTAAACAACCGACTATATATAGGCCACCAATCTCAAACTAGCCGTTGTCGAAAAGTGCCCAGTCTGCGTGTTGACCGTACAATAGACCGTACTGTCCGGTCTCCATTCTGACCGTATTGTCCGGTCTTCACCAGACCGGCATCCAGGTAGTGCTGCTCCTCATCTCAAAGTAGACCGTATTGTACGATCTCTAGGACCGTACTGTCCGGTCTCTACTTCTTCTTCAGCCAACAGAAACTTCTCCTTCTCTGTTGCTCTTCACCTGTAAGACCGTACCGTCCGGTCCCTGACCGTACCGTCCGGTCAACTGTCCGGTCTTCATTCTTCAACTTCCAGAAACTTCAGCTTCTCTGTCTGGAAAACTCAATAGAGACCGTACTGTCTGGTCCCTAAGACCGTACTGTCCGATCAACTGTCCGGTCTCCATTTCTCTACTTCCAGAAACTTCAGCCTTTCTGTCTAGATTTCCACTGTAGACCGTATTGTACGGTCTCCATGACCGTACTGTCCGGTCTCCTCTGACTTCGCAGCTTCGATCTTCTTCTTGATCCTTTCTTCAAAACTTGATCTTCTTGGTTCCTTCAACCCTCTTCTGCCACCCTAGCCCCTGAGAGACTCACCATGCATCCAATGATCTCTATAACTAGTGTGCACTAAGAGAACCACCTCGAACCCTCTTGATAGTCCGGTTTTTCCTATGGACTCAAGCTAACATCTAACCAAGCAACACTCGCTTGGATCTAGCATGTCCTTAGCCTTGATCCATATCTTCTCCGCGACTCCATCAAGTCCGTTCTTGTGTCGATGAAGGCAACCAATCATCCTTTTCATTAAGTTCATTGGTGTGTTGGCGTTCACCACCAACGGACGGAGCTTTCTTCATATGTGACCTATAAGATCTTACAAAGAGTGTTAGTCACATTCATGGTTCTCATCCTATCACCAAAACATTCATACCTTGGGGTTTCCCTAGCTCCAATGGTCATGAAGCTTACAGGTGTCAATGGATCGAATCTTTTATTCAAGGTGGTCATGTAGGCATTAAAATTAATGACCAGGTGGGGCAAAATTTTCAAACATGGAAGGAACTTAGACAAGGAGATCCACTGTCCCCTATTTTATTTAATATTGTTGTAGATATGTTAGCTTTATTAATCAATAGAGCTAAAGAGGAGGGGCAAATCACTGGAGTAATTACCCATTTGGTAGATGACGGCTTGTCCATTCTACAGTATGGCAGATGATACTATTCTTTTTATGGACCATGATTTGGAAAAAGCAATGAACATAAAAATGCTTCTATGTGCTTTTGAACAACTATCGGGTCTTAAAATAAACTTTCACAAAAGCGAAATCTTCTGTTTCGGGGAAGCAAAAGAATATGAACAACAATATTCTGAACTTTTTGGTTGCCAATCTGGGAGTTATCCTTTTAGATATCTAGGCATTCCAATGCATGTTAGAAAATTAAGTAATGCGGATTGGAGAATAATAGAGGAGAAATTTGAGAAAAAAACTTAGTAGCTGGAAGGGGAAGCATATGTCGGTAGGGGGTCGCCTTGTTCTTATTAATTCCGTCTTAACAAGTTTGGCTTTGTTCATGTTATCTTTTTTCGAGGTACCAAAAGGAGTCCTTGAAAAACTAGATTACTACAGATTATGTTTCTTTTGGCAATCTGATGAACATAAGAAGAAATATAGATTAGCCAAATGGAGCATCCTTTGCCAACCAAAAGAAATTGGGGGGGTTAGGTATTAAGAATCTAGAGATACAGAACCAATGCTTGTTAAGTAAGTGTCTCTTTAAGTTGATAAATGAGGATGGTATGTGGCAAAGTATACTTAGAAATAAGTACTTGAAAAACCAAACAATTGCTCAAGTAGAGAAGAAACTGGGGGACTCTCACTTTTGGTCAGGTCTTATGAAAGTAAAGCCTACCTTTCTTAATCTTGGCTCATTTAGCTTGAATGATGGCAACCAAATAAGATTTTGGGAAGATAAGTGGATAGGCAATGCTTCATTAAGAGAGAGTTACCCAACTTTATATAACATTGCTCGTAGGAAACATGCAACAGTAGCTTTGGTGTTTGAGCGTGTACCTCTTAATATTACCTTTAGACGGTCTTTATATGGGAATTGTAACATCCAGGATGTTAATTCAAGCCCAAAAATAGAATCGGCCAGTTGTTCGGCCCGTGGGTCGGGCCCATTGGGCCGCGGTACTGTAGCGCGGGCACTGTAGCGGGGCTACGGTAGCCGCGGAACACTGTAGCGCAGGTACTGTAGCAATCCGGTTAGTCCCATACCGGATATTCACCGGGAGCTAGACCAGCTTAAATACTCAGTCCAGGGTGCAGTAGTAACCGGGTTAACCCTTTTACGCGAAGCGAGGACGAAAGCGTAAGAGTTGCTACTGTGAGGTGGGGCCCGCACTGCAGGCGTACGGGCCTGGAGCCGTACTCTGGGCTGGGGTGTTACAGAATGGTAATCAGAGCCGACCTTCGCTGTGTCACGGGCGCAGTCACGGTGTGCATGGCGCGTGGGCATGGCGCGTGGGTCCGCTAGGCGGGACACGGCATGACACGGCATCACTACTAGAATCAACCAGTTCCCCTAGGCCTCAAAACACTAGGGAACAGGCCGAAAACCGTAGGGAAACTACTTTCCCTACAAAATATCCTCCGGAACGATTTGTAGGGGCGTGGTTGACGGGAAAGAGTAAATCCCCTGCAAATTTTTCGAAAAACCCTAGGGAAACGATTCTTTCCCTACGAATCCAGCGTCCTAGGGAAACTGCACAGGTAAATAAAAAAATATAAAAGAGGCCACGGCCTGGCAACGCTGCCCGAGCCGAGCCGAGCCACTGCCAGAGCCGAGCCAAAGCCTGCTGCTGATAACGGAGCCACCGCCGACGCTCACCGCCGCTGTTGCCGCCGAGCCGCCGACGATGAACTCGTGTGCCTTGTAGCCGCCACTGGTTCGTGGACCGGAGGAGGAAGTCCTGGCGGCGGCGGCGGCGTCGAACAGGCCCGTCGCCGCTGTTAACGCCGCCTGTCCTGCTTCTCGTCATTCCTCCTTCCCTTCCCCTGAACTAAGTCATCTGCAAAAGCAATGCAAACTCAAAGCCGCAAGACAAACAAAGAAATAATTGAACTCTGAAGAAAGAATTGCCTCTGCTGCAGCTGCTCCACGGTAGATTTCTTGACGCAACTCCTCTTCTACTTTAATCATTCCATAGCAGAAGGACAGACGAACCGAACATTCCAGCTCTTCTTCTCCTTCCCTCCCTGTCGCCATGAATGGGCAATCTGGATCTACACAAGAAAACCAAGAACACTCCAGATCTATTGCCAAGCAAGAAAGAGAAAGAAAAGTTCCCAATCCAGAGAAAGAAAAGTCAAGTGACCTTGGAGTGGGCAGCGACCATGGCACAGTTGGAGTCGTTGAAGCCGGCGAGGACCTGCCCGGCGAGATGTGTGTGTGTGTGTGTGTGTGTTTGAGAGAGTATGAGAGAGAGTGGAGGATGTGAATGAATGGCTCGCTCCCGTGGACAGAGTGGTGAGAGAGCAAGTGGATGAGGATGTGGGTGAGGGAGTGTGTTTAAAATTCTACTGAGCTGTCAATTTCCCTAGGAAAGCAGATAGAAGCCTAGGGAATACTTGTCCTTTCCTTAGGAAAAGAGATAGAATCCTAGGGAACGACTCTCTGATGAGGACTAGGCCCGATCTTCCGAGAGGTAGAGGTAAACTCGATAATTGGAGAACTCGACGTTGACGATCCGGCTTCAAATCAACCCGATTCAACCCCTGCAACCGCTACACCACTGCTCCGTTGGTTATCAACCAAGCACAACTTGATTGACCTCGCCGATAAGGCTTTTCCTGCAGACGAATCGAGAACGCAAGCAAGAAAGTGTAAACACGCAATCTGAAATTGCAAATATGAATTGAAGCGAATCACAAGAGAGGTTCAAACACTCGATTCGAAAGGACTAATCGACACAGTCGAGGAGAGTAAGAACAGGGGCCCTGGATCAATGTATAAGGACTTGTCGCCACAGATACAACGATGAACTCAAGTTTCTCGATGGAAAACTCAACTAAACAAAACCCAAATCCTAATGTGGCGGCGGCTACTGATAATATAGAGTTTAGGGTCGTGCAAAACCCTAAGGACGCGCCCCTAATGGGCCAAGACATGATACATGGCCCAAAGGCCAAAAACGGTGACGCAGCACCGAAACAGTTTCTGGACGCTGACTTGTTTCGACGATTCCTGTCGACTCAGATGGAATTTAGATGTGCAACTGGATCCGTTGGAAAGCTTATCTTCTTAGCTTTCCATCCATATGAAGAACGTCCCAATCCGAGTCCGTATGTGACCGGGGCGCCCGTTTTAGTGGAAGGTGCTCCTGGAATCCGAATCTAACTCGAAGGGCAACTTGATGACGACTTGAAACTCGGTGGTGAGGCCGGTTCGTGCGTGTCTAGCATGGTGATGTCCTCATCATCCTCCCCTTCTTGAATTGGAGTCGTCCTCGACTCCATCCCACCATCCAACTCCTGCAAAAGGTTAGTGACAACAGGATGCAAAGTGCGAGAGATAGGATCATTTGTAAGCAAACAAGATTCTCGACCAAGCATAGTATAACATGGGGCATCCGGATTATCACATAAATCAGCAGTAGCAGATGTAGTAGCAAGGTAAACACCATCTTTTAATTTAATTCCTTTATTATTAGCAGTAGAAGATGTGTCACTAGCAATAGCACTATTAGTCTTAGCATGTTCAGCAAGCTCTTTAAAATGTTTCCTAATATCAGTGGGTGACAAAGGAAGCAAAGTAATTTTCTTGTCCTTATGCATGAAGGTATATGTATTAGTTCTACCATGGTGTGCAACATCATTATCAAATTCCCATGGTCGTCCTAACAACAAAGAGGATGATTGCATAGGCACAACATCGAAATCAGCAGAATCATGATAAGAGCCAACAGAAAATTGTATGCGTGCAGTTTTAGTTACCCGAGCCTTACCACTATTGTTCAACCATTCAATGTGGTAGGGATGAGAAAGCGGACGTGTTGGCAAACTAAGCTTTTCTACCAAATCTGAACTCACCAAATTGTTGCAACTCCCACTATCAATTATGGTGAGAGCACGATAGTTCTTGACGATGAGATACATGTGGAACAAATTCTTGCGTTGTAACTTCTCGTCCTCACGTTCCACCTTAGTGCTCAAAGCACGCTGCACAAGAGCCAGGAAGCCCACCGATGCAGCCAAAGAATCAATATGCACACTCTCGTCGTCGTCTGAATCTGCAGCAAGGTTAGTTGCAAGAGCCAAATCATCTTCAACATCACTAGCACTTACATATCCGTTGCCATCAGGTGTAGCGATGAAAGCGCGAGTACTTGGACAATCCTTCATGACATGTCCCATACCCTTGCAGCGGTGGCACACAATATTGGCCGATCTACTTGAAGAACCCTTTTCATACCTCTTGTTTTGTTGGGCCTGCACAGTAGACACATTACTTACCTCAGAAGCGGGCGCTGGAGCAGGTGGTGTTGCTGAAGGCTTAGCAACAACAGGCGCCTTCGGCTTCTCAACTTCAGAACGCTGCTGAAACGTTCGCCCAGTATGGGACCTGAAAGAAGAATGGTCTTGACGACGTCCCTGTACTTCTCTTTCTGCCTTAAGAGCAAGATGATACAATTGGGAAAAACGAGTCCAATCTTTATAGTCAAGAATATTCTGTATATCACGATTCAAACCACCAAAGAATCTAGCACTACTTTCATCATCATCCTCACGAATACCACAACGTGCTAGTCCTATAAGCAATTCCTGATAATATTCCTCTACGCTTTTATCACCTTGTTTTAAAGTTTGCAACTTCAAACGTAAATCACGTTGGTAATAAGGAGGAACAAAACGAGACTTCATACGCTGTTTTAAAACAGTCCAAGTTTGAGGCACAGCAGCAGCATTACCAGCAGTGCAAATATCATTCCACCAAAACAGAGCAAAGCTAGTAAATTCACTTGTAGCAAGTCTAACTCTATGATCAGCAGGAACCAAATGAGAATTAAACTTTTGTTCTACAGCAAGTTCCCAATTCAAATACTCCTCAGGATCAGCACTACCCGCAAAAGGAATCATGGAAAATTTAGGTTTCGCAAAATCATTGTTACCACGATTACCTCTCATACCGATACGATTGCGTTCGAGGCGGTGAACGTCACGATCATCATCCACAGGTGGAGGTTGTTGCTCAAGATGTTCAACTCGGGTCACCAGCCCGTTGAGGAGGCCCATCATCTCATCAAACCTCGCAGTCATGAGCTTGCGCTGGTCTGCAGCAAGCTTTTGAAGCTCAGCCTTGGAGACACATTCGTTGAAGTCCGTGGGGGACTCCACATCCTAGGCCGCTGGCGCTGACATGGTTAGAAGACAGCAGAAGACAACACAAAAGTATTATCCCTATCAACTAACACAAATGGTGGTGAGGATGGAATGCAAAATCTCAAGCAGCTTACCACCGTCTTGCAAGTGTTCTTACCAAAGCCAACAGGACGGTACAATCAGTTGTTGAGATGGGTGTAACAGTTGCAAGGACAAGAACCTGTGCTGACAGAATTATATGTGGAGCTTTGGGACAGGCACAATATGTAGCAAGGATTAGCAAAACACGAATGCAGATTAGCAAAGTTCGAATGCAGATTAGCAAAGTTCAATAAGTGTCCAAAGTACAAGTCACAATTGCTGGCTAAGACGTCCTAGGCGTAGCACAACAAGGTGGAACAAATGACAGAGGATGAACTCACAGCAAAACGCCTCCTGTTTTGTCTTCTAGCGCGAAAAGGCACTAGTAGGAATCACAATGCTTCAAATTTTTCTATTTTTTTCGTATTTTTCTGATATTTTTCTCTTAACCAGAGGCACAAAAAGAGGAACACCACAAAGTCTCAGCTCAAACAGAGTTAAGGTGTGGCCTACAGAAAAAAGAGAAGGTTCTCCAAAAACCTAAAATCTCATAAATCGATTTTTTTCTTTATTTTCCTGAATTTTTTTGACCTTGATTCCGAATCCCAACAGGCCTTTGGCGAGTTGATTTTAGCGTTTTGGAGTTAGGAAACTGCTGTAAAAAAATTGAGCCAAAACGGAGCACCGAGCGAAAAGTTATGGCCGTTTTACCGAGGGTATGTCAAGTCAGGGTTTTTGAGAGCAGAACTCGGCAGACAAGGCGACGGCGGCTAGGGCAAAGCTTCCCTGAACCACGGCACCGATCACAGCAGAGCTAAGGATCACAACTAGGGCAAAGTATCCCTGGTACAAGCAGCAGCAAAGGATTTGCAATATGAATCAAGGGGGGCTGCGATGCAAAGCGATGAACACAAGGCGGCTTGCAACCTATCTAGGGCTGGCACGGCGAGAGTTCACGCAAGGCGGCTGGCGAGGGCAAGTCGAGTAATGTGTGGCTGTTGGCGGTTCTTATGCGATCAAATTAAATTCATTAATTCCGCAAGCGCACGGATCACCATTGTAGCATTTCACCTTGGAGTATTCCAGGGTTATCGTATTTATATTTCCGCAGGGAAGTAGAGCAAAAGAAAGCTGAATAATAGCTATGCATTGGATAATTTGGAGAAAGAAATAATGTATCAACTATACTTGAGACGGGGGTAAGATAGGCATGATATATATGGGTGGCACACACATCCTCAAATCCAAGGTAATAAAATAAATCGTAGTATACATTTGGGAGAGCAACGAGATAGAGTTAAGGCTACCTGTATGTTTATCTATTATTTACTTTTCTAGCAGTCAATTCTACAAAGGTTATTTACTCTAGTTAAGCTCATACACATACAAGTCATGTCGTTTCGGGGCACGGAAGTGCCAGGGTAACCGATGTTGCTAGTTCACCCTGGGGATCCATCCGCTATAATTAAGACCCTGCTGAGTCCAACCCGGACGTGGTGGATTACAGAGACCGGTGCAGCTGTCACATACACTCGCGGCTACCATCCTCCGTGGGGTTGGGTGCCAAACGTGCATAGGCCAAGATCTAAGCGCCACGCTTACAACCCGCCTAGAGGAGCTACTCTTGATCAACGGAGCAGTCCTATCTAAGAATGAACAAGCACAGATTTCACACGACGTCATCTCCGACGACGGCACTCTCTCGTACTCGCTATCCCAACAATCACGAATCCCACAACAAGACTTCTACGAGCACTTACTTAACGAATAAATAAACTAAATAGAAAAGAATTACTAAAAGAAATAAATAAAGATAAAACTAATTATATAATAAATAAAATAATATCTCAAGAGTAAGATACAAAGAACTATACCGAACTCCGAGAATACTCCGGAAGCCCGAGAGAGCTCTCACTCTACTCTACTCTACTCTAACTCCCAAAGCTACTACTCAACTAAAACTAATGAACACTTGGATGAAGTGTGTTGGTGCTCATTGCTTCGGAGGCCGAGGGGTCCAATTTATAGCTTGTGAAGGCGGTGGGAGCACCCTGGCCGAAGCTGGAGAGGCGGTGGCGCCAAAGTCGGCCGGCCGGCCTAGGGGGGTGGCCGGCCGGCCGTCCCCTGTGGCGGTTTGCCACCGACTTGCTCCTGGACGCTCCAGATCACTCCCTGAAGGCGGTCTGAAGGTCGGTTTCCTGATGGGGTCGGCAGAATTGAAGTGAGGGCCAAGTAAAGGCCCAAATAGCCCACCTTCTAGAATGTCGGTGGAATCCTGCCGAGCTGGGCTTGAATTGCACGTTAAGGATTATTTTCCAGCCCACTGGAGAAAGCCTGGGGCCTGTGGCCACCAGGTGGGGCCGGCCGGCCTAGGGTGGGGCCGGCCGGCAAGGGAATTTCCCTGACTGGGCCCACTTTTCTCCATTATTCACTCCTGCATCCAAATATCCACCAAAACTTGTGGAGTAGCATTATTCCTATCTACTATGCACAAAATCTTGGTGTTATGTATTTATTTACCGGTAGGGTGGCGGTCAAAACATGGTTTAACGACCGCCAACAACCTCCCCAAGCTTAAACTTTGCTCGTCCCGAGCAAACTCAACTCAGGGTACCGACGGATCAGGAGTTACAAAGAAGCGCCCCATGGGTAATAAAGATGCAACAACATACTCCCTAAACAGTGGTAAGTTTACGAGAGCACAAAATATTCATGAGTGTTGCAAAAATCGTGGGGCTTATATGTCACACCTTGTCATGCAGCATTGAACACTAGAACGGCATTTTCGGACAAGTACACAATTCTAGCAGGTATGCATCCAGAGTTTTTATGTGCTGCAAGGTGCAAAAATTCTCCTTCGTTTTGGGTGGCACTTCTCTTACCACACCGATGTGAGTTCTATTCCTACAAGCTTCACTCATCCTACCTTCTACCAAATGAGGCTTTGTATGTGGAGCTTGGTAAGGAGTGCACAAATGTCATGCATATATTGTAAAGCTAAGGAATGAGTCTCAATCATAGCAACTCCATTTATTTTGGTCATAGGAAATGATGTGATGGAGGGGGAGAAAATGAACTCACGCTTATGGAAGGGGGTTTTGAAAAACATTGGTCCTTTATTTTGTTCAAGATGTTTATGATAAGAACCATATAGCCATTGACTTTTGTCATGCGACCATGGAGTTTCTTTTTTTTTTTTTTGACTACTCCATGGTGCAAGGGGCCATAAATTTTGAATGGTTCAATGAAACATTTTGAAATATTCTTGAGCATTTTGGATGGACCAAAAGTTTTGCAAACTCTGAAAAATGTTTGGTTGATTTATCCAAACATTCCCCTTTTTATTTGGTGGAGAGAAATTTTCGAAAACACACGCGAAGGAATTATGACCAAAATTAGGAGTGCTTAGTTTCAAGAGTACATCAAACCTTAACAAAACTCAATGCATAAACAAATGGCTATGAGTGGGGCTGTTTCGAATATTATGATATGGCTCTGGTAGGTAAATAAATACTCACACTAAGAGAAGTGTGCCAAAACAGAAGGGTTTAGGTACTTGCAGCAATTCAAGAAAAACTTCTCTGGATGAAACCATACTAAGAAATTGCAACAAGTCCTAATCATGCCATATCACAATCCACAATGCTCAGACTTGGTGTAACAAATGCAACCCACGGAAATAAGCAAGACTCATGATGTGATCATGCTCAAGTAAAAATAACACATATGTCAGGAGTAGAGGTTGCATCTATGCGACACATGGGAAGCTAATTTGTAACTCGATCATCATTTCCCTTAAGCGTAGCATAACACCAAGATTCTAGCATTTATTCGAAACAGGGAGTTCATTTATTTATTAAGAAAGTTAGGAATACTTACCTGGGGGTCCTCCCCAAGCTTGAGTCTTTGCAAGACTCGAGCTTGTATTGAACTCCTTCTTACCTGGGGGTGCCCTCCCCAAGCTTGAGTCTTTGTAAGACTTAAGCTTGATTCAGGCTCTTCCTCCTCCTTCTTGATCTGCAAAAAAGAGTGAGGATGATACAAGTGGCTAGCCCCTAATGGGCATCACCGGGAATCCTATTATTTTTGTTGTTTTTAAATTTTTTCAAATTTTTATTTTGTTTTTATGATTTATGAAAAGAAAAACAAGTGCTAGGCCTAGCTAGGATAACGATTGGGATGGCCTCCCCAATCGGAGGGCTCTCATTTTTACGTCCTTAAGCTGGACGTTCTCCATGTCTTTTCAACTTGTTTGGACCTCGCTCGCTGGAGAATCTTGCGAGGTAGAGGTTCCTTCTTTCTTCCGCCACACCTTGGTTGTCTTCTTTGTGTTGGTGGCGGCGACCTTTTCTTTGATAGGCGCCTTTGTTGTACTCTCATCGGTCGATGCCGTGGCTGCCTTCTTCTTTCTTGAGCGCCTCGCTCTCCTCTTCTTGGGCGATTGTGACTCGCCTACTCCTTCTTGCGGAGGAGTAAGAGGGGCTTGAGATGTGTTAGGCGGCTGAGGCATCCTCCTTGGAGTCCTCCAATATTTTGCTAGCCTTCTTGCATTCTCTCTTTCCAGATAGTCTCTCATATATGCAATGAGCTTGTCTGGCTGTGGCATGGGTGGAGTAATCTCAATCTTCTCCACTCTCCTTGGGTCCTTTCCATATATGACCCGTACTTGCTTGCATTGCTCAACCTTAGGCTTGAAGCTGAACGTTTCTTCCCTGCCGTTGAAGTCCAAGTGGATCTCCCCTGCCCCCACGTCGATGTTGGCGTTTGTGGTGCTCAAGAACGGCCTCCCAAGGATGAGAGGGGTCTTGACATCTACTTCCATATCCAGCACAACAAAGTCAACGGGGACGAAGAGATTTCTGATCTGCACGGAAACTTCTTCGACAATCCCCAAGGGCAGGCGCAGTGACCCGTCTACAAGCTGGAGCTTCATGGTCGTTGGGGATAATGGATGGTTTAACCCATCGTACATCGCCTTCGGCATGATGCTCACGCTCGCCCCTAAGTCACATAGTGCCCGAGCGAAACAACGGTCGTTGACCAAACACGGGATGGTTGGCCATCCGGGATCTTTTCTGATCACATCCTCGGGTAGTGCGGAATCCAAGTCGCTTTCTTCACACCTGATGGTTATCGCATTCACAATCTCCTTGGGATTAACTTCTGGTTGCCCAGGAAGTTTACCCGCACGAGGAGACTGCACAGCTGAAGCTATTTGCGCTATTTGCGTTTCTAGCATCTTGTTATGGCTTAGCTGATTCTGCAGAGCAGTGCTGAACGACTCTAGCTTGGCATCTATGCTCTCTAAAGCCTTGTCCGTAGTAAGAAACTTCTTACTAATGCTGTCATTAATCTTGACCTGGCCGAGAACTAGATCCTTGATAGAGGGCTCATAACGGGAAAGATTACCATTGTTACCTCCCTGATTCTTGTTGAAGGAGAGGTCGGGCCTGGAATTCCAGCCGTAGTTGTTCTGGGAGCGGAACCCATTGCCATTGTTGAGGAAATTGCATTCCTCTCTCGTATTTGGGCAATTGCTGCCCATATGCCCAACGTTGCCGCATTCCTCACATGTCATGCGGGAATCCGCAACTTGCAGGTCCTGCGGAGACTCCACCTTGCGGAGTAGCTGATCGAGCTTGATGGCGAGCATGTCCATCGTCTCCACTTGGTGCACTCCACGGGTCTTGGTGCTCGCCGCTTGGCGTTCACCATGAGTCTGGTTGGCCGCCACCTTCTCAATCAACTTCTTAGCGTTCTTCACGCTAAGGGAGAAGAAGGAGCCGCCTGCTGCGGCGTCGAGGTGCTCTCGAGCGGACGGCCTCAAACCGTGGTAGAAACTCTGTATGAGGAGCCATTCCTCCATGCCATGATGTGGGCATGAGAGAACGTACTCCTGCATCCTGTCCCAGGCTTCCGCGGTCGACTCATCTGCGAGCTGTTGGAAGCCCGATATCTTGTTCCGCAGGGCAGTCGTCTTGCCCGGCGGGAAGAACTTGGCGAGGAAGGCATTGGAGCATGCCGTCCACGTGTCGAGGGACTCTTGGTTCGCGTAGAACCACTGGAGAGCCTTCCCCAACAGAGAGAATGGGAAAAGCTGTAGTCGGATGGCGTCCTGAGGTGCATCCTTTATGACGAAAGTGTTGCACGTCATCAGGAACCTTTGGAGGTGAGCATTTGCATCCTCCGACGGCTTCCCACAGAAAGGACTGGCCAAGATCATGTTGATCAAGGCTGGCTTGAGGTCGTAGTCCTTGTTGGTGATGCGCGGGTTGGGACCCACGCGGATGTTCTCCGTAGTCGGCGCGGAGAAATCATTGATCGTCTTCTCAACAACGGGGTCGGCCATGGTGTTGTTCGTTGAGGAGGCCCTGACAACCGGTGGAGGAGACGATTCGAGAGCCAGAGCGTTCTTGCGGATCTGTTTGGTGAGTTTTGCTCGAACTTTCCTCAAGAACTGCTCTGGATCTGAGTGGAAGTTTTCTGGTAGGTCGAAACCAGTCATGCACAGTCCTGTTTCAAATGTTCACAAGAAGAAAAACCAGGACAAGGGTAAGCCCGCAAAAGTAAGTGATAATTATTCTTCTCACAAACTTCAATGCATTTATTCAGTTCCTAGCTGCTACTTCCCCAGCAACGGCGCCAGAAATGCTTGTTGGCGGTTCTTATGCGATCAAATTAAATTCATTAATTCCGCAAGCGCACGGATCACCATTGTAGCATTTCACCTTGGAGTATTCCAGGGTTATCGTATTTATATTTCCGCAGGGAAGTAGAGCAAAAGAAAGCTGAATAATAGCTATGCATTGGATAATTTGGAGAAAGAAATAATGTATCAACTATACTTGAGACGGGGGTAAGATAGGCATGATATATATGGGTGGCACACACATCCTCAAATCCAAGGTAATAAAATAAATCGTAGTATACATTTGGGAGAGCAACGAGATAGAGTTAAGGCTACCTGTATGTTTATCTATTATTTACTTTTCTAGCAGTCAATTCTACAAAGGTTATTTACTCTAGTTAAGCTCATACACATACAAGTCATGTCGTTTCGGGGCACGGAAGTGCCAGGGTAACCGATGTTGCTAGTTCACCCTGGGGATCCATCCGCTATAATTAAGACCCTGCTGAGTCCAACCCGGACGTGGTGGATTACAGAGACCGGTGCAGCTGTCACATACACTCGCGGCTACCATCCTCCGTGGGGTTGGGTGCCAAACGTGCATAGGCCAAGATCTAAGCGCCACGCTTACAACCCGCCTAGAGGAGCTACTCTTGATCAACGGAGCAGTCCTATCTAAGAATGAACAAGCACAGATTTCACACGACGTCATCTCCGACGACGGCACTCTCTCGTACTCGCTATTCCAACAATCACGAATCCCACAACAAGACTTCTACGAGCACTTACTTAACGAATAAATAAACTAAATAGAAAAGAATTACTAAAAGAAATAAATAAAGATAAAACTAATTATATAATAAATAAAATAATATCTCAAGAGTAAGATACAAAGAACTATACCGAACTCCGAGAATACTCCGGAAGCCCGAGAGAGCTCTCACTCTACTCTACTCTACTCTAACTCCCAAAGCTACTACTCAACTAAAACTAATGAACACTTGGATGAAGTGTGATGGTGCTCATTGCTTCGGAGGCCGAGGGGTCCAATTTATAGCTTGTGAAGGCGGTGGGAGCACCCTGGCCGAAGCTGGAGAGGCGGTGGCGCCAAAGTCGGCCGGCCGGCCTAGGGGGGTGGCCGGCCGGCCGGCCCCTGTGGCGGTTTGCCACCGACTTGCTCCTGGACGCTCCAGATCACTCCCTGAAGGCGGTCTGAAGGTCGGTTTCCTGCTGGGGTCGGCAGAATTGAAGTGAGGGCCAAGTAAAGGCCCAAATAGCCCACCTTCTAGAATGTCGGTGGAATCCTGCCGAGCTGGGCTTGAATTGCACGTTAAGGATTATTTTCCAGCCCACTGGAGAAAGCCTGGGGCCTGTGGCCACCAGGTGGAGCCGGCCGGCCTAGGGTGGGGCCGGCCGGCCAGGGAATTTCCCTGACTGGGCCCACTTTTCTCCATTATTCACTCCTGCATCCAAATATCCACCAAAACTTGTGGAGTAGCATTATTCCTATCTACTATGCACAAAATCTTGGTGTTATGTATTTATTTACCGGTAGGGTGGCGGTCAAAACATGGTTTAACGACCGCCAACAGTGGCACGACTTGTAATCTGGGGAAAGGTGGATAGGATAGCGGCGGAAACACAGCAACGGGGCGAATTGAACTACGACGCGAACACACTAACCAGCAACAAGACTCGACCACGAACACAAACTCAACAAAGCGAATCTGAAACGAAATTGCAAAGGCTAAAAGAGGTTCTAGGACAGGGGATTTTTTTTTTAGGCTTTTTGTGGACTCAAGGTATATGACTCAAAACGAATCGAAGGGAAAAACAAAGGTAATACCTCACGGGAAACCTGAAATCTGATACCACTTGATGAGGACTAGGCCCGATCTTCTGAGTGGTAGAGGTAAACTCGATAATTGGAGAACTCGACGTTGACGATCCGGCTTCAAATCAACCCGATTCGAACCCTGCAACCGCTACACCACTGCTCCGTTGGTTATCAACCAAGCACAACTTGATTGACCTCGCCGATAAGGCTTTTCCTGCAGACGAATCGAGAACGCAAGCAAGAAAGTGTAAACACGCAATCTGAAATTGCAAATATGAATTGAAGCGAATCACAAGAGAGGTTCAAACACTCGATTCGAAAGGACTAATCGACACAGTCGAGGAGAGTAAGAACAGGGGCCCTGGATCAATGTATAAGGACTTGTCGCCACAGATACAACGATGAACTCAAGTTTCTCGATGGAAAACTCAACTAAACAAAACCCAAATCCTAATGTGGCGGCGGCTATTGATAATATAGAGTTTAGGGTCGTGCAAAACCCTAAGGACGCGCCCATAATGGGCCAAGACACGATACATGGCCCAAAGGCCAAAAACGGTGACGCAGCACCGAAACAGTTTCTGGACGCTGACTTGTTTCGACGATTCCCATCGACTCAGATGGAATTTAGATGTGCGACTGGATCCGTTGGAAAGCTTATCTTCTTAGCTTTCCATCCATATGAAGAACGTCCCAATACGAGTCCGTATGTGACCGGGGCGCCCGTTTTAGTGGAAGGTGCTCCTGGAATCCGAATCCAACTCGAAGGGCAACTTGATGACGACTTGAAACTCGGTGGTGAGGCCGATTCGTGCGTGTCTAGCATGGTGATGTCCTCATCACTCTCTTTCCCTACGATTTCTAATATGCTCTAGGGAAACCATCTTTCCCTAGGATTCTAGCAAAAGACTCTAGGCTCCGTTTGGATGTAGATATTGGAGGCCTTGGCATTGAATTCAGCTCAATACCAAATCAGAGGAGGCATTGAAATGAGTTACAATGCCAAAGCCATTGTTTGGATGTAGATAGAATTGGAAGATGAAATTCAACACAGGAAAAATACCAGTTCACGCCGCTGCTCTATCTCTTCAATCTCTCTTCAATCTCGCGTCGGGCTTCTGTCTAGTAGCGGCGGCATCAAGCAGGGCTGCGGCGCGGTGAGGTACGTGGCCATGGAGGCGTGCGGCGAGCGAGGCGACGGCGGCGTGCGGCGAGCTGACCCTCGCCGACTCCTGGCCACCCCCACTGTCGACACCACCGCTCCCTCCCCGCCGCCGTCGCCGCCTTGTCCGCCGTCGACCCCCGCGCCAGGTGCAGCCAGTGGACGAGGTCGTGCGACCGGGGGGAAGAGGAGGAGGGACGTCGGACGGGAGGAAGAGGAGGAGGCGGACGCCGGAAGGGAGGAAGAGGAGGAGGAGGGGCGCCGGGCGGGAGGAAGAGGAGGGACGCCGGGCGGGAGGAAGAGGAGGGCCGGCGGCGCTGCTTGGCTGCGTCTCGGCGCGACGGGAGCAGAAATCGCGATTCCTCCCAATACGGAGGTGGGAGGCTCGGTTTTGACGAAGGTTGTTGTAGGTGTGTGTTGATTCCACGGTATTGGTTCCTCAATACCAATTCTCAATTCCACAGACATCCAAACAGTGGCATTCACTGGATCCAATACCAATTCCAATTCTGAGCTCCAATATCTACATCCAAACGGGGTGCTAGGGAAATCAAAAGAGTTCTAGGGAAACTGGGGAATTCTAGTAGTGCATGACACGTGCTGGACGTGGCCAGGAAGGGACGATCCTGTGTCTACTGTCCCCTGGATGACTCGTGGAGTCAGGGGGTAAGCTGGTCGCTAGACGGGACGTTGAGCTCTAAAGGGGGGGAGAATGTAACATCCGGGATGTTAATTCAAGCCCAAAAATAGAATCGGCCAGTTGTTCGGCCCGTGGGCCAGGCCCATTGGGCCGCGGTACCATACCGGATATTCACCGGAGCTAGACCAGCTTAAATACTCAGTCCACGGTGCAGTAGTAACCGGGTTAACCCTTTTACGCGAAGCGAGGACGAAAGCGTAAGAGTTGCTACTGTGAGGTGGAGCCCGCACTGCAGGCGTACGGGCCTGGAGCCGTACTCTGGGCTGGGGTGTTACAGGAATAACCTAGTGTTATGGCATCACCTATTGGCTGCTATTTGTCATGTTCATTTAAACAATACTAGTGACGTCTTTAGATGGAGTCCAACTTAATCTGGATTGTTTACTGTAAGCTCTATGTATAATTCTCTTATTAGCAATGTTAACATACAGTTTGACAAGCATTTGTGGAAGTTGAAAATGCCTCTTAAAATAAAGATTTTCATGTGGTATCTTAAAAGAGGAGTAGTTCTTATAAAAGATAACCTTGTTAGGAGGAATTGGCATGGCAACAAACGTTACTGCTTTTGTTCTTCTAATGAAACTATTCAACATCTCTTTATCGAATGCCATCAAGCTAAATTCCTTTGGCATGCAATTCAGTTTGCTTTTAACTTGCATCCACCTCGTAGTATTAACCACTTGTTTGGTAATTGGCTGGCGGGGTTGGGTACTAATCTTAAAAGAAAACTGTTAGTAAGTGCATCTGCTTTATGTTGGGCACTTTGGCTAAGTAGGAATGATGTGGTATTTGATAAATCTCCAATCAAAACTTATATGCAGGTACTGTACCGAGAAACATACTGGCTTCAGTTTTGGGCGCAATTGCAGAGGCATGACGCGGACAAAGACATGCTGAGGACGGCGTGTCAAACTCTGGAGGTCTTAGTCATGCAAATCTTCGCCAACTATGGATGGAGGTTTAGTAATAGGATTGGTCCTTAATAAGCGTCTCTGTTCAAACTATGTTGGTGTCATCTTTACTTTGGTTCGGGATTTATTAGCAGACTGATGTGAGGTTTAGGCTGAGAACCGTTTTTTTCCCATTATCTAATAATGAATTAGGCTGATGTTTCTAGGCCACAGGGGGTGCTGCACCCCCACCACCCTCTCTGGCTCCGCCCCTGACCACAACGAACATCATTGTTTTTTTTGTTTTGTTTTTCGAGTAACGAACATCATTGTTCTATTTGAGCTTGAGCTTTGGGTCTGTTTCGATGAAACCCTGGAGCTGCTGCAGCGATCTCAGCCCCGCTAAAATTGAGTGTCTTAGTTAGAGAGCTGCATGCGCCATGTTGGAAGCAACTGCCCCAAATCATAATACCTTTTTTTCTGTTGGATAATAGCGCTATATTGCCTTCGACTATTCCGCACCAAAACCTACCCTGCGTTGACATCCAACCAAAATGTTGGAGATCACCTCTAATTTCAAAAAATAGGTAAATAAATATGCTCGAGCAGCCATCGTATTCCTAGTAATGCAAGTGGTCATCGTATAGGTGATATTGCTGTTTTTTCCGTTCTTGTCATTAGGACATGCTGATTTGTATAAAGTTGTAAATTAGTGTCCTGACAATAAGAATTAAAAAGTTGAAGGGAACATAAAATGTTTTGACGTAAATCCAAATGTTTCAAAAGATATTGATGGTCAAAGTTTAGATTGTTGAGTATGTGTACGTACATGGCTAAAGACAGCAGGACAAGAGCCAAGGGTGGTGTACATCCCATGTGCAAACATTTGACTATGGGTCTGTTCCGTTCAGCTCCAGCTTTGAGATCCACGTTGAATGTTGAGTGTACAAAATAAAATAACATGTTTTAAGTTTTTACTTTAGTCTACATGAAAAATAAAATGACTCAACATATATAAGATCTTTAATTAATATTTTCCACGGCTTCAAAAACTCTTGAAACTTGTGGAACGGGACCTCTGCCAAACAGGACCTATGTTGACACAAATTTTGCATGCCCAAAAATAAAGCTTAAGATTGATTCAAACTGACAAAATAAAAACAATTTCTTGGTAATTCAAGCAAAAATTAAAGTTATTCAATATTATAAAACACTATTTATTGTGCGTCATGAATGAAAGCTTCATTCTACTACCACAGTCCTTAAATATAAGGCTCTTTAGCATTTAAACACAAAAATAGTTTTGAACTTATAAGACCACTATACCCTTCATTTTCAACTCAACTTATCCCTCTACCAACCCTAATGCCCCATCCTCAATACGCTCTATGTTTGGAGATAGGTTTTGAACTCCAAAATGTCGCATGTTAAGAGACAGAGGGAGTACGAAGGAATAATGGTCTACCTGCCATTGTAATTTTTGCACAATTTGCACACTTGCCACTGTCTGGTGGGTCCTACATGTTACTTAGACACCATTGCTCGCTTATTACATGTATGTATACTATTATTATAGGTGTTTTTTGAGCTCCTATAATAATATACGTGCTGGCATCGTATGCTTAGCTAGCTATTTTTTTTCTTTTTTTTTTGGAGGAACTTGAGAAAGTATAGCTAGCTTCACGCTGGCTAAACAGTGATTCGCTGATGGAACCGGTAAGTAAAAGCCCATGTTGCCAAAGAAACAGCCCATGTAGAAACTTCATGGGCGGAACAGCCGAAGACCTACCTGGCTGACAAGACATGCCCATGGGCTTATGTATCGAATAAGCCTACTAAAAAACACATGCATACATACGGCCCGTGGTCAGGGTCATTCCGTGCCCTAACCTGATTATTGATTAGTATAAATATAATCAAGTTAAACATGGTGCTTAAAAAATTAAACTCATGGTCAGCACTGGAGGGGCCAAGCAAATATATGAGTTGTTTTTTTACAAAAGAGGTCAAGGAGTACAATATATAATAAAAAACTGTATAAAATTTGCTTTTTAGTACAAACTTTTGAAGCATGGGGGCCATTGCCCCTTCCAACCTCTCTTGGCTTCGCCACTGCTCCTCCTGATCCCACAACTCAACCCTTTCAACATTCTTATTCTTACAGTACAAAAGAATAAGCACTGACCAGGTCTAAGCGTCATCAATAGAAATCTCATACAATGAATGTGCTAGGCATTGGAGTCGCCGTGTATTCGCATTATTCGATCCGTTACTTTGAAATAACCTTGAAATCAAGTTCAAGGGGACATGCATCCCGTAGGAACCGATGCAGGTGTGCAGTCCCTCCATAGAATCGCTCACTGACTTTTGCCACACTTTCCGCATATTATTTGTACGATTACCAGATATCTAATGACCGAAATTACCTATACAGAGGTTCGCTTAGGTTTTAAACTGTTGAATCTTTGATGCGGTTGTTGAAATGGATCATATGTGCACTGTTTTTTCTTATTGTAAGTTGTTAGATTATTATGATTATAGCATAGACATATCAACACAATCAGGAGCGCCAGGCTTCTGAAATGCACACCCATAGATAGCATAATCAAGCTGATGGTGTGAAGGCCTCCACAGACGAACCATGTTGACCATCAATCAGGGAGCAGTGAGCATCATCAACACGAAGTGCATAATCATTCCATCGACAAACGTCATCATTTTACAGAAGATTTGCCGTTGGAAGCTTCGATGTGAGAAGCTCGCTCCATATGTGTTCCCATCGGTGATTTGATGTTCTCAATACAAATCATACATTGCTGCTGCCGCTGCTGTGTGTGTGTTGTGAATGATGCATTGCTGTTGTTTAGTGGTACGTGCAAGGCTGGCGAAAGGAGGGCATGTGTGCTTGGTATTTGAGAATTAGAGGGGGAGTTTGTCCATCAATCTTTTCTATCTGACACAAAAATGCTAAATGAATGGAATGATTTTCTATAATAATGAGCGTAGTGAGATGTGGATTGTATGACCACCATGCTAGCTCTGGCGTGTGATTTTACGATGGATAGTCATGAATGACCATGAGCAGCTTTTAGTCGAGTGATAATTACCGGAGCCCTTTATTTAGCACAAGAGATGACAAACAAATCAAATCATGATATAATAGATTAGTACTAGTATTCTTTACCATACATAAAGAGCGAGTTGGTGGTGGTAGTGGTCGTTGGTCGTTCGTCCACCAGGGCCTTTTGCGCCGACAGGTGGGCCACCCGCTTCACACTCTACCTCCCTCGCCTTCATCCCGACTCGAATTCCATCGATCTCTCGCCTAGAAAAAAGAGAAAAACTCCTCTCTCCGATTCCCCTGCACTCATGGAGAACGGACTGGCAGCAACCACCGCTGATGGAGACAGCACTGCTTGGATCGAACTTGCCGCCGCTGCAATTTCAGCAGTGATACCAAAATCGGCTTCCCTCTTGCCGGTCCTATCGCCCTCCATTGCTCGATTTCAAGCGGGCGGCTGATACATGGCGTTGCCGCCTGAACCCAGCCAACCCCCTTCCCCGTCGCAAAAGGGGACAGATCCGGCATCGGAGATGGCTGACGACGGCGCTTCATCTCAGGCATGACTGAATCTGGCGGCGTGGTGCTCCATCCCCACTGAATCCTGGCCACAGCGAGATCCGGTGGCGTATGGTCGATCGGTGGCCGATTTCTAGAGGAATGTCAACACTCCTCCCCGTGTAGGATGGGTCAGTCGGCCAGATCTAGGTTGGTAGAAGCTGGTTGTGACCAGCGATTACCCTGCGTGCGATGGCTGTGGCACGCGGTGGCGGCCTGGCCTGCCGGCACTCCATTTGTGCGTGTTGTTGCGTCCAGGCATTCGCATGTGAGCTATTGGTGTGCTTTGCTTCGTATATGGTCATTGGGGTTATTAAAAAATTCGAAGGATATTTATGATGCTTTTTGTGGAGACTGATGCGAGGTTATGTGATTCATATGGACCCTGAGAAATTCTCTACTGGAAGTGAAGATGGACAAGGTATGCAGCAGTATTAGAAAAGCTAGAGTTTTCCAAGAGGTTGTACAATCATAATATGCCTATGCAGCTCAATTTGGTACTATTGTATATAATCCGAAAGCAGGTATGTTTGGTTTTACCGTGTTAGTATTGGTATTTTCTATGATTTTTGCATATCTTGTGACCCGATTGGGTTGGGCGATTAAGCTTGTTATTTCTTTCTCAATCAAAAGAGATGACGGTTTGGTTTTTTTAATGAACCTGATGACACTCAAAATACCATCAATATGCTGATTATATGTAATCATTTTGATTCTTAATTTATCAAAACTTGTTTTACTGTATTTGTGAGTATTGTGTATGCAATAGAGTTGAGGGGAAATATCAGGTGCACATGAACTATTTGGTGCTCATATGCACAAACTCATTGAGAACCATTGGATTGCATCTAGACGACTAAAATCATGGGTGCGAATTTCCATTTATAAAACACATGTTCTTGGAAATATCCACTTGAATTATGGCTGCTAAATTATGAGTGGGACTATTTGTTCACTTGATATTTCCCCAAGAGTTTAATGTAATTTTGTGGGTAATTTTTTTTTTACCGTGGCAAAGCACGGGCATCCTGCTAGCAGTAGTACTAGTACAATTGAAATGAGCGTAATGAGCTGTGCGGGTTGTATTGCGACCGGGCCATCTCTCCTGGCTGGCGGTTGTACCTGCGGCAGCAGCGGCACCGGACCACCGCAACGGGCAACGGCAACCTCGAACGGATGGGTCCCAGGGTAGCAGCGACCGTAACAGCTCCTCGGCGCTTTCGCATGACACGCGGGCCCCGCCGCGGACGGAGACGACCAACATCCGCCGCGGGATGGAAGAAAAGCGGAAACGCGAAGGCCACACACAAGCGCAGGCCGGCGCCGGGGCGGGACGCAACCACAAAAACTGACATGCCCGGCCTTGCACTCCACACAAGCGCCTCTTGAAATCAAAAAGGAAGCGAGCGAATCGGCACGCGCCCGCCCGCCCGCGGCTTTCCCACCCCACAACCGCCTGCTGAACGCGCGCGAGGGAGGAGGGGCCGATGGCGAGGGTGAACCGGCGGCCGGCGGCGGTCCGTGGTCTCGTTCCTCTTGCGGCGGCGCTGCTGCTGTGGTCCGCGCCGGCGGCGGCGCGGAAGGTGGGGCAGACGTGCGCGGCGGACCGGAACTGCGACGCCGGGCTGCACTGCGAGACCTGCGTCGCCAACGGTAACGTGCGGCCGCGCTGCACCCGCGTGGCCCCCGTCGACCCGCAGACCAAGGTACGCATCCACCCGCAACGCAACCTCTCGCGCTCGCTCGACAGTTCATTCACCGAAAGAATTCTGTGTGTCGGCTGTGGTGCAGGCGCGGGACCTGCCGTTCAACCGGTACGCGTGGCTGACGACGCACAACTCGTTCGCGCGGCTGGGCCAGCGGTCGCAGACCGGGGTCGCCATCGCCACGGCCTGGAACCAGCAGGACACCGTCACCGAGCAGCTCAACGTGAGTCTCCCTAGCTACCACTCCACAACGCCTTCCTTCCTTCCTCGCCCCTTTTTTTTTCTTTTCGGATTGCTTTTGGCGTTAGCGGAGCTGAACCTGCTCTGCACATTCCCTCCCTCCCTCTCGCCGGCGCCGCGCTCGCTCGTCCGCTGCTGACCAATGGGCCCGGCGGGCCGCCACACGCGCGAGTTCAGCACTTCCTCGGGTACGCCTGCGCTGGCAGCCAGCGCATTGGCAACTTCCTCGGGTACGCCTGCGCGCCAGGGAAGCCGCGGAGACCGACGAGGTCGTCGCCCGCGCCAGCGCCAGCGCGGCGACAGGATATTCATATCCCGCTGCCGCCGCTGCTTTCACGCCGAGCTCTGATTGGCGGGCTGGGCACGCCGAATAATTAAGCACGCGAGCTCTAGGACTGCCGAATGCGGCTGCTCCTACCAGCTGGTAGCACGCGACGCGAGTACGCGACAGGTGGCGCGAGGCCGCGTCCGTGTGGCGACGCGTGCGCGCTCTCGAGGCAGCCTTTCTCCTCTGCCAGTGCCTCTCTCTCTCTTTCTCTACTACTCCTCCACCTGTCTGTTTACTCCTATCTCGCGGGTTTGCGTGCACGGCCGCGCGCCGGGAGGGAGCCGCCACACGCGGCGCTTACTTGAAGCGTGGACACGGGCACACCTGGATGGAAAGCCAGGCTCGCGCCGCGCGCAACCGCTTAAAAATAGTGGCCTGTCCGTGTCGAGTTTACTTCGCGCTCGGTGCATGCCTGTCTAGTGTGGTTTGGCTCAGCTTTGTGCGCGCGGCGTGGTTGGGGCGTGAATTTTCCGGTGTCTGCTCCTCTGTCTCTCGCGTCGTTCAGGCTCTCTCTGGTGGTGCGCTTGTGCACGGGTGTACCGCTCCTGTTCACCTGCTTTTGGCATGTGTCGCTTTCGTTTTGCCATTTCCAAGCTTTCGTAACGGCCGAGATCGATGACCACTGACGAGGAACGTTTTGGCCCGAAACATTTAATTGGTAGTACATGTGCTGCGCTTCTTAATTTGGTCATACGCGAACTTGTCTTCGCTCCCTTGTGCGCGCAGAGCGGCGTGCGGGGCCTGATGCTGGACATGTACGACTTCCGCAACGACATCTGGCTCTGCCACTCCTACGGCGGCATCTGCCAAAACTTCACCGCATTCGTAAGTCATACTAGCCCCCTTCTGTCTTTTCTCAGCCTTCATCATGCATCCCGCGTTCCGGGAACAATAAACTCGATCTGTCGACGTTGCAGCAACCGGCGGTGAACGTGCTCCGGGAGGTGGAGCGGTTCCTGTCGCGGAACCCGTCGGAGGTGATCACCATCTTCGTGGAGGACTATGTGGAGTCGCCCAAGGGCCTCACCCGGGTGCTCAACGCGTCGGGCCTGCTCCCGTACCTCTTCCCCGTCTGGCGCATGCCCAAGAGCGGCGGCGACTGGCCGCTGCTCAGCGACATGATCCGCGACAACCACCGCCTGCTTGTCTTCACCTCCAAGGCCGCCAAGGAGGCCGCCGAGGGCATCGCCTACGAGTGGCGATACGTCGTCGAGAACCAATGTAAGTAACGATGACCAGTGCGCACCGCGTGTGCTGTACATGCACACGGCCGCCTCGATCGATCTGTTGCAAATTCTGATGGGTTCTTGCGGTGGTGTGCAGACGGGACCCAGGGGATGGTGCGGGGCTCGTGCCGCAACCGCGCCGAGTCGGCCCCCATGAACGACCTGTCCAGGTCGCTGGTGCTGGTCAACTACTTCAGGGACCTCCCGAACTTCCCGGAGGCGTGCAAGGACAACTCGGCGGCGCTGCTGGACAAGATCACCGCCTGCCACGGCAAGTCGGGGGACCGGTGGCCCAACTTCATCGCCGTCGACTTCTACAAGGTCAGGCCGGCCGACGAGGATTTCAGTACGATGCGTTTTACTACTAGTATATACATGGCTCTGATTGTAGTATGTGATTCTTTGATGCAGAGGAGCGACCGAGGCGGCGCGGCGGAGGCCACGGACAAGGCGAACGGAGGGCTCGTCTGCGGGTGCGGGAGCATCTCTGCTTGCAACGTAATGCCGCCTCGCTTGCTGCAGAAATCTCTAATTTTTTATTTGTTCAGAAATGTCATTACAATTCTTGGTGACGCGATCAAACCATGTGTACAGGCCAACGGAACATGCACTCCCCGGCATGGCAGGACGCCCAAAGGCATCTTCAAGGCCACATCACACGCCACGACGTGGCGCCCGCCGCCGGTGCTTCAGTGGCAACGGCTCGTCCTGCTACTGCTACCTGCTCTCGTCCCTGTAATTTTGAGCCTGTAAATCCGTCCGATTTTGTTGTAACCAGCGCTAGATGCATGTATCTGTATGAGACAGGAACGTACATAGTCCAGCACCGTTAAAAGACGCGAATTCTGACCATGATCAGTAAAAGTTTTAGGATTTAATAGTGTTGTGCTTCTAGTGGTAGGTGACCTTTTTCTCGACAGCGGGGCGTTAGTGGTGACTTCGTCAATCTCGATAATTTACCGACTCAGTATTTTAAAATGCTCACAGGAGTAGAGTTTCCGTACGTGCATTCACATAGGCGAGTGTGCGTGTGTTCTGAGTGTTTGAGTTGATTGTGTAATCGGAAAAAAAGACGAGCTTAGAATGCATTATATACATCTCAATTGCTCTATTCTGACAAAGTATTCATTTGGCTACCATTGGCTACCGGAGTTTTAGAGTCCTTTGGTAGCAGGATTTTTTTCCCAAATGAAAGAGATTGTATTAAATTAACTCAATAAATACAAACTATCTTTACATCAGGATTCTCAGAAACGAAAAACACAAACAAAGCATTCAAGTATTTTGCTTCTTTTCAACATTCACTTCTTTGATTGACGCCACCGAATGAAAAATCAAATCGAAGCCATGTCCTCCCCAACTGGTATGAGAAACGTCAAACTTTGTTGAAACCACAAGATCCACGCCTCAGAACTCAGTCTGACGGATATAACTCTTTGAGTGCGAATCAGCCACAACTACATCAACAAGAAGAGATTATCCCATCTCACTAGTCCTTCACCATGATTTGATCGAGCCACGATAAACGAGGAAGGTGCTGAAGAACCTTATTTTAGGTGATAGGATTTTTGTAAGAACACTGTTATCAAAGGAATTCTTCCCTACGATTTGATATGCAAGAAGCAGTTCTGCTATTCCATAAATATATATTATTTTTTCATGCATTGGCGAAGGTAAGACTTCTAAACTAGATGTGTAAAACAACTAGTGCAAAACTAACAAGAGAGGCTGCCAAGGGCCAATGCAACCCCCCCCCCCCCCCCCCCCCCCATCGCTCAAATTTTAAAATTCCACACAAAAGAATTTACTATATTAATTATTTATTATATTTTGCCATCTTCATGAAAGTTCATCGTGAAGTCTTTTCTTTTCCTGCCAATGAAAGAAACTAAAAAATTAACTCAGATCAATAAAAAGTTTATGAGCCTTTAAACTTTTAGAAAAGTCTGGTTGTGGGTTTAGTTGAAAAGCTATCTGTTTGAGTTGGGATGTTAAGCATGCAAAAGCATTTAGTTAGGATAATTTATTTATTCACTCTAAACATTTCTTCAAAAGAATTTTCCTTCACTTTTGGACGGTCGATAGACCAGCGTCAATAGCCTGCCATTCTGCCAAGGTCGCAATTGGTTGGTCAACCGTTGACAAAAGCTTCACCGCTTCAGGTCTCAGAACGAGGTACTCCCTCCGTCTCGTATTACACTCATCTAGTTTTCTCAATTTACTTGTCATCTTCGCGTGCCAATACACCTTTCCTTATTTTTAATATACCTCTATCTCTATCTCTCTCTTCATCATTTCTGTGTACCTACTTTTTTTACTTCTTCTTAATTTATGTGTCTAAAGCTAAAACGATAAATAATTTGGTACGGAAGGCACAACAAACTGACCCGATGAGACCCATCCCAGAAAGCTTCGAAGCTTATTTCCGACGCGAGCGTGAGGTATTTATCTCGCGCTCGACCTCATTGGAACCGCAACCAGGCGTCCAGGCGTCGGGGGCAGTAGGCACCGCGCACAGCAGAGCAAATACCGCGCCGCAGTTTCCTGTGCCGGCATGAGCTGCCCCTTTCTCCCCGCGTCAGTAGCAGCGAGGCTCGGCGGTCGGCGTCACTGCGGCCATCTCTCGGGTCCATCAGCGGCGTCTAGCCGCCCAGCCCATTCCGCCATCCCCCGGCTCTCCTCCGCCCCATCCACCTCGACGAGATCCTCTCGCCTCGCAGATCTGTGGCGCTGCTTGTCGGGGAGAAGTGAGCAGCTCACCCGCGCCGGCACCACGCGCTTCCTATGTACGGTCGCCGGCGAAAGGGATGAAACCCTCGCCCTCGCGCTCGGCTCCGCGGAAGGAAAGGTAACCCCCGCCCCTACATTTGGAACTTCTTTGCGCTGACCTAGACTTTCTTTAAATCGAAATTTAGTTTGGAACTTCTATGCGCTGACCTAGACTTTCTTTGAATCGAAAAATCTTGACTTGGAAACTTGTCTAATAGGATGGAATTCGACCAGAAATTCCGCAAGTCGAAACGCTTCACCTGAAAAATTCAATTTTTATCCTAGATTGAGTACTATTTTGACATTTTCGGTTGGAGCAGGAAGAGGGGAGGCGGCGGCCAAGAGGGAGCAAGGCGAAAGGAGAAGAAGGGCTCGACAAGGGGAAGGGGCTGATCAAGGACGGGAACGGAGGCGAGACCGCGCGTTGCCGGAAACGGCAAGTTGCCTCGCGCGCGGCCAAGATTTGCGGCTCTTCCAACTCGCCGGGCAAGCACCTATCGTGCAGTATGGCGCCAACTCTGCCTGACGACCTCATCCCGGAGATCCTCCTCCGCGTTCCGCCCGACGACCCCGCGGGCATCGTCCGGTCCTCTGCCGTCTGCAAGGCCTGGCGCCGCATCATCGCCGACCCCGCGTTCTCCATCCTCTATCGCGCGCTCCACCACCAGACAACCCCTGTGCTCGGCTTCCTCCACGACCCGCGCGACCACGAGGCTCCCCGCTTCGTTCCCACCACCTCCTTCCGCCTTCCCACCGCCGACCGCCACATGCGCCACGTGTGGGACTGCCGCCATGGCCGCGTCCTACTCTTCGACTACGACATGGACTCCCGCACGCCGGGTTTCGTTGTCTGGGACCCAATCACCGACGACCAGCAGAACATCCCCTATGCACCGGACATCTTTAGCAACGCAGCTGTTGTCTGCACAGCAGAGGGAAGCTGCGACCATCGCAGCTGCAGCGAGGGGCCCTTCAACGTTGCCTTTGCTGGTGTGGAGCGCGTAGATGCATTTGGTGGTGTTTACTTGGACGCACACGCTCAATTCTACTCGTCTGAGACCCGTGGTTGGGGCTTCCACATCAACATCCACCTCGACTACGAGACATTCGACCTCGAGGTGGATCGACCAGCCGCGCTCGTAGGGGACTCGCTCTACTTCGTCTGCAAATCTGGTTTCCTCCTGCGGTACTGGTACGGCCCCCTACTCCGACTTGGCTACATGAAAATGCTCGAGGCAGGCATCCGATCAAGCGACATCGTGACAGTGATCGAGCCACCTAAGGCAAAGCACCTTGGCAAAGCCATTGTCATGACGGGAGAGGACGGTGGCCTGGGATTGGCTAGCCTGTATCGTCGCAAGCTCTCATTGTGGGTGAGGGAGAAGGACATGGAAGGAGATGAACGTTGGGTGAGGCTTAGAGTCATTAATCTTAAAATGCTGCTCCCGCTTGTCAATCCCAAGAGGCGACCATGCTTGAGTGGAGTAATTCCTGAAGCCGCTAATGTCATATTCATTAGCACAGAGGATGGCATCTTCACAATCAAGCTCGAGCCGTTGCAGGCAAGGAAGATCTGTGAGATGGGCAACAATGTCAAGATTATCTATCCCTTCGTGAGCTTCTACACGGAGTCATTGCTGGTATGGTTTCTCCTACTTCTCCATGTGTTTGATCGATTATGATCTCGGTGCAGTCTGAATATAAGTATGATAATAGTAGTAGGTTGTCGATATATTTGGTTAGTTCTCTCCCCTGTGACCAATCTCTCAAGATCCCACCTCAGATGGAATGATGTATAAATTAAGTATAAATTAAGAATTATTAGTTATTAGTATGTCTTGCCTAGCTCATCTATTCATGCAACTGTGATTAGATCAATGACAATAACGTGGTCATATATCTTTGCAGCAAAGGCTAGCTAGAAGCAATCTGCCAGCACCTGTGAGGAATATGTGATCTTTGATGGTATGGCCCTATCACAAAGATTTGACAAATCCGTCATCTTGCAGAGTTGATGTTCGTTGGTGGTTTGGTTTCTTTTGGGAAATTCCAGTGAGACTTGGTCAGTTCACTTGGTCACTGTTTTTTCTTACTATCGAATTGTGATCGTCTGTCGAACAGTGAAATGTCACTTTAATGCTTTGCCATGAATGAGTCCCTTTGAATCCTTCATTAACAGCCACACTTATAACTGAGTGTGTTATGTCCTCCTTGAAAAACGAATCTTTGTGTCCAGTAAGGTCCAACTCAGGCACAATAGCCAAGGCATTATCAAGTAATTTTAGGCAATCTAGTTCTTGTTCTTTCAGCATAATCATTATTTTAGACATGAGCTTCATTTTTATGTGTCAGACATAATTGGGCTTTTGTTCAATTCCTGTTTGGTGCATCCAGTTCAAACTGGGCAATTGCCGGTTTCATCTTTTTGAGCGCACCCCTAGAAGGCTGCAAGTAAAAAAAAAAAAAATGAACGTATGGTTTGGTTTGGTACACCAGGTAGGGAACTTACATTGAGAACTAGTAGTAGTATTGATTAGATGTTTCTCCTTGAAATGAAAGCTGTTTTTGCACGAAACCCTGGTTTCATTTGCTATATGGCATTGGTATAGAAACTTTCTTGGTTCAACTTGCTGGAAGCTCAGTGTGTATTTGGATTCGTCTGGATTCCGTGCAAAGTGCCTAGCTAGCTAGGGTTTTTGTTTTGTTCGTTATATCTGCACCAGGTGAAAAGCAGCCACCAGATGAAAAGCAGCGTTAATATTCGTTGGTGGTTTAGTTTCTTTTGGGGAAATTTCAGTGAGATTTGTTCAGTTCACTTGGTCAATGTTTTTTTCCTATCGAATGTGATGAACTGTGAAATATCAGTTTTATGCTTTGCCGCATATACGAATCCCTTTTCAGTCCTTGATTAACAGCCACACGTATAACACAGTGATCTATCCAAGCTGTGCATTCCAATTTCCAAACAAACAAAAGGAAAGAGGTGTCCCGAAGTCTCTCTCGACCTTATCTCCTGCTACAGTACACAGGAGGGCGACTCGAAAGCGACGAGTTCTCCGGCGGCGATTTCGTCGCCTCCCCCTCGCCTCCGGCGGCCGGTTCGGCGCCGGAGGTGGGTGGGAGCGGCGGAGTCGCCGTGCGGTGTATATACCTTCCTTTTACTCCTTGCTTTTAGGTAGTTTAGGGGTAGGTTTAGGTTTCCTCGCGCCGGGTTCTTCGACGGCGGCGGGGCTCTTTTGTGCCGGTGTTGGGCTTTCCGAAGGTGGCGTCGACCTCCTACGGTGGCCTGCGCGGCAACAGCTTGCCTCCTCTGGCTTGGATGCGGCTGCTTCCCTGCGGCTGCCCACAAAGCTTGAGGTGGATCTAGGCGTATCCATGCCGGGTCGAGTTTCCTCTGCTTCAGCGCGGGCTTCGTCTCCGGCGACGGCGACGGGCGTTCGGCGGCTGGATGCGGGAGGTTAGTTTGCTTCCGTCCTTTTGTGACCGGGTGGGAGCTTTTGTCTGCGGTGGTTGTTTCTTTCCCTGAAATGGCCACGGCTCTTCTGTCTGCGTCGCCGTCGCTGAGATTTGGTGACGGTGGCGGTGGACTTTGCTTTCCTCTGCCAACGCCGGCGGAGCAGCGGCCGATTTTTGTTCAGCGTCTTCAATAAGTCGTGGAGGTGGTGCTGCGGCTTTGGCTGTTGCGGCGTGTCCAATGTTTGAAGCTGCTCCTCGGTGATGGCAGGTGGACTACGTTCCGGTGTGCTTGCTCTTCGTCGTCTCGCCGGAGGTCGCCGGAGGTCACCGGAGCTGTTGAAGATGGAGGGGCTGGAGTGTGTGCGTTGTGTTGTTTCAGTTCTTTCCAGGGTCCTCCATGTATTTTGAGTTTGTATTGTGACTTGTTGTGCAATATAATCCCATCCGGTTCGCAAAAAAAAAAAAAGGAAAGAAAGAAAAGGAGAACATTAGTAGTAGGGCAAGAACTCCATTATGCTTCCACTCGTTGCAAGGTGCCTAGTAGGTCGACACGATTCCCGTGCCATACTTTTCTGGAAAAAAGAGTCCCAGCCTCCCAGGCCTGCAGACTCCTAATAGGTCCCACCTGGCGGCCCCTCAAGACTCACGGTGCTGGTCCCACCGAACAAGCTACATGTTGGCCTCCGCGGGACATGGCGCAAGCGCGCAACCTAGTTGCGGCGGCTCGTCGAGCACCTGTCGAGTCGGAGCATGGCGCCGCCGGTGCAGCCTCTGCCGGACGACCTCATCCCGGAGATCCTCCTCCCCATCCGGCCGGACGACCCCGCGTGCATCGTCCGGTCCTCCGCCGTCTGCAAGGCCTGACGCCGCATCCTGGCCGACCCCGCCTTCTCCGGCCGCTACCGCGCGCTCCACCACCGGAAGTCCCCCGTGCTCGGCTTCCTCCACAACCCGCGCGACCATGAGGCCCCCCGCTTCGTGCCCACCGCGCCGTCCTTCCGCCTTCCCACTGCCGACAGCCACATGCGCCATCTCCTCGACTGCCGCCACGGCCGCGTCGTCCTCTACGACTACGAAGGCGGAAAGCCGCTCCACTTGCAGGGTACCAAGTCTGGGACCCCATCACCGGCGACCAGCATATCATCCCCGGCGTGATGGACGCGTACACCAACGCCGCGGTTATCTGCACCGCCGGCGACGGGGGCTGCGACCACCACCGTAGCTGCGGCGGGGGCCCTTCATCGTCGCCTTTGCCGGCGTGGAGGACAACGAGTATGGTTGGCTGGACGCGCACGCTGAGTTCTACTCGTCCGAGACCCGCGCATCGAGCTTGCACGTCGCCATCAACCTCGACTACAAGCAGGGGAGGTTCGACCTCGAGGTTGATCGGCCGGCCGCGCTCGTGGGCGACTCGCTCTACTTCGTCGGCACGTCCGGAATCCTCCTGCGCTACTGGTACGGGCCCGTACTCTGACTGGATTCCAAGAAGATGATCCCACGCGGCATGCGCTCCGAAGACATCCTGTCCGTGATCCAACCGCCGGCGAAGCATCTCGGCAGAGTCGTCGTCATGACGGCGGAGGGCGGCGGGCACTACAAGAAAAATAAATATTAGTCACCAAGGTACTTAGTCACTATATGTCTACTAGTATCAATGCATGTGCGCCACGCACGTGTCCAAAAACTATATCATTTGGCAGGACCATGTAATTTATTGGTAACTTGACTACATGCCCTTTCATGACATAATCGCGTAGCTTGCCGATCTGGACTACGTGCGGCAGAGTACTTGGAAGCGACTTTGATAGACAAGGTGTATATCGCTGGTTACAATCTAGATTAGCTGAGCCATCGTTCATCACCAAATAGTTGGCATTGCTAAAATATATATAGTCGACACATGCTTTGTTACATGCATACTGGCAATCAAATTAACAAAACATATATAGAATGAGTCGTCCTTGTACATAGGTGCGTGCTAATGCCAATCCACCTGTGTACACCTTGCAATCTGGTATGCCAAGTGTGGCATTAATACATTATCTCGACGAGATAATGTAACCTGTTATAAAGTATTTCGAGCCTACACAGGATCATGTTTAAGACACAAAGTAGTCTTTACAAAAATTGATCTTTCAAATTGATTTCCCTGTTATGTGCGAAAGATGGCCACGTGTGTCGTCGGGCACTATAGACCTTACTGTATCTACTGCATGCGACAGTAGTTCAATTAGAAATTCCCTCCTTAGTTCACGGGGATCCACAGCAAACTTCTTAAATTAATACACGTATTCAAATGCAGGTAGATTGAAAAGCATATACAACACAAGATGTCAGATACTATATTTATCTCACAAGGCATAGGTGTGCTCCGACAATTGTGAAATGCATGAAAATTGAATAATTTAAATAGCTGATCATACTTTTAAAATGAAACCAGGCTAAGTATTCGTACTAATTTATGATTGTTCATTGCAGCTGATGCACTATCTTATTGGAAATGGCCTCTAGAGCATCTGAACATTCTTAGAGCGAAAAAAATTCAGTGAGAAAAAAATACGTTAGTCAAAACAAACTAAGGATACTTTGCAATTAAAAACAATATTGCAATATGAAATCATCATAAGTTCTCGATGAAGCCATCCAATCATTGATTCTTGACAAACATAAAAGGTTAAATCATTCTCCATGTAGCTTGAAGATTTCTGGGAGTACAAACATTAACTTCGCATTACAATTTAAAAATTTAGGGGAAATTTTTTTAAAAAAATTACAAGCCCCTAAAAAAGGTTATCATGAAATTTACACCATTTATCTCCAATTATAGACAACATCAACTTTGTAATTTTGTTTTAGGAAACAGGAGGGGACTTCCCCTACTGATTATATATTAAAAGTTAGGACCAAACAAAATACATTATAAAGCGACAGAAGAAAAGGAAAAGAAAAAAAAAAGGACATTATGCTACAGAAGCTATTCAATTATCAATTCCCGTTGCCCCATAGATAACCATGGTGAATTCAGGTATGAACATTCTGCTTGCAAGCGTCAACCTTGTACTTAATCAACAACTTCATGGTCTGCAGGGAACCAGCTTGATCATAATCTGATTGGCATGAACCATCCTGCACATTGGCAGAATTAACTCAACAGCCAACTTAAAAGAAAATCTCAGAATTATGTTTGACAAGTTGCATTCTAGTATAGGAAGGAATCATGAAGGATCCTCCAGTTTTTCATTTTCATGGGTGGTTTCTTTAGTGGTTCAATTTATACTTTGTCTCCTATAATGGAAGCGAATACATTATGATAGAATGGTAATTGATAATTGAATAGCAAAACATTTTACACCATCAGTATATTTAGATGGTTTTGCACCAAATTAGATATTGTTTCCTTTCAGTTATATACTATAAGCCTAGAGCAGGGAACCGAAATTACCTATCAATGAAAGCTTCCATCCACATATTGATTCCAGCAGGGATGGCCTAGCTTTGTTTGGATTACTTAATTGGTTTTATGCTATAAAGGCAAAAAAAAGGCATATATTGTTTTCTTTCAACGCATACTAAAATTTCAGAACATGAAACAAAAAAATGACCTTTTGAAAGACAGCTCAAATCCATTTATTATTTCCTAAAAGGATGGGACAACATGCTTTTGGATCCAGGCTGACTGGATAAAATTTACTGATGAAGACACCAAAACCACATATAATGGGCTATTGAGCAGCTGGATTGTGAGATTATTTATTTAGAAACAAGCTATCATTCATTGGTAACATCATTTGAATATTTCACGGTACATAAAGAAAAAATATGGATAGCACTAAGAGTTACAGGAAAGTTTAATAGAAACATGAAGAGTCAAGTTGATCACAAGAAGAGGAAATGACTGTTCTAGACTGCTGCCTTCCTCAGGGAACAAATATAACAAGGCCACACAATACTTTTATTCGTGTAATTTCACACTAAATGGTTGGTATGAGTACCCCGATATATAGCATGGATTAAAAAAAACTACCGGACCATTTAGCAGATCGAAAAATTATTGTGTGGCCTCTAAAATTGACCATAGGATTCAGATGTTCAGATTTCTCTCAACTCACCAAAACATTTGAAATAGCCAAGCAATATTTGGTATTGGCAGATAAACAAAAAAAATCTTCAAAGATTGTTATACTTTATTACTTGAACATAGATGGAGTAGAGGAGACAAGAAAAAACAAGCACCTTGCTGGTCTGCTCGCCGTCGCCACTGTGGCTCCACGCTGAAAGTTCAGATAACATGCAGGTTGCATGTAGTGTTACAAAGAAAGCCTGATCATAAAGCAGTAAGCATGTAGAGAGAAAAATGGTATACAAAAAGATCTGGATTGTCAAAGTATAACCAAAAACACCTTCTCGGCCAGCACAACTGAACACAGCTTGATACAAAAAAAAAAGGTCAAATAATGTTACAAGGCACTCTAGCTAGATACGGCATTCATGTGCTCAGTTTGTATGAGCTTATCTCTAATTCAATTCATACGAGGTCAACAATTTGATGATGGAAGAATATTATACAGAAAACAATTGTGATTTGCTCGGGGGATAGCGCATGGATTACCAGTTGACTTCTTCAGCTCCAGAAAATCACAGCAGACAATCGATCACCAGCAGGCAAACGAAGACAGCAGATCACGGCCGAGGAAATCAATACCTGTCGAAGATCACAGCAGTCGGCGCGCAGGGCCCTGCGGGGGCCCGTCGCTTCCGCCCTGGGCGGACGGAAGCCGAAGGTAGCCCACCCCCGCGTTGCTCCGGGCTTCGTCTGAACCATGTTGTTTCCAGCCCGTTTGAAAAAAATAAAGGCCCAGCCCAGTTCGAAGCAGCAGGTCGTCTTCTTCCCCCATCATCCTCCCTCAATCACCATGGATGGCGCACTGGAGCTCCAAACAGAAAAAAAATTCAACCAATAAAAATCAAATGTTCCAGCAAGAGAAATCAAATGTTCCACCATGATAAATTGGATGTTCCACCATAATAAATTGGATGTTCCATCATAGAAGATCAAATGTTCCAGCAAAAGAAATCAAATGTTCCACCATGATAAACTGGATGTTCCATCATAGAAGATCAAATGTTCCAGCAAAAGAAATCAAATGTTCCACCATGATAAACTGGATGTTCCATCATAGAAGATCAAATGTTCCAGCAAGAGAAATCAAATGTTCCACCATGATAAATTGGATGTTCCACCATAATAAACGGGATGTTCCATTATAGAAGATCAAATGTTCCACGGAGTTAATACAGTTGTTCCTGGAGATATAAAATACCAGAGCACATGTCGGCTCCGTAGCCATTGCCGGCGGGTGCAGGCCGTCGTCCTCCTGGGCGCGGGCGCGGGCACCATGCGGCAGCGCGCAGCTCCTCCGCGGTGGCAGCCCTTCGGCGCGGCTTGTCTGCGGCCTGGTCGCGGTCACACAGCGGGCACGAGAAACAGGGGAGGGGGTGGGCGGGCGCAGATTTGTTTTTGCCGTAGGCTACAGCGACGATTGCCCGAGCCCTGCTCTCCCAGGGAGCTCCCGTCCGCGGCGCAGCAGAAGGTTTCCACACCGATGCCCTTGCCCCGCATCCCCCACTGCTGGTGCACCGGCCTCACGCCCTGCGTGGTGAACGCCAGCGCGCAGGGCGACTGCGGCTGCCGCGCGAGCTTTCTGGTGGAGCAGTGACCCGTGGTGGGTGCAGGGGTGGGTAAACTTTTCTCGAGTGGGATTAGCGCCGGAAACGAGGTGTGAAACGTGTGCAAATTGCGTCATCGGTAACATTCGGGTGACAATCTGGTGACTCGGTGGGCCCATATTTTTGATCTAGCGGCTGTGATTAGGGAGTGGGATTCGAATCATTGGTTGATATACAGGTGGGTAATATCTGGCAGGGTAAAACTGATTTCCCTCGCAACTGGTTCTTTATTGATTTAGATTAGATTGTTGGTCACAATAGCTAGCTTGCCACCAACAAGCTTGGTCACATTTTGGTGGCTAAAGCCTTGTCACTATAAGTGATCAATAATTGGATATGTTGGTCACTAAAACTATATAGCAACCAACACAACCTTGGTAACTACATATAACGTTGGTCACTAAAAACGTATATTCACCAAAAATTTTAAACTTGGTCACTATTAATCAACTTTTAGTGACCAACATAGAAAAAATTTCCTTGGTCACTAAACTTGGTGACTAAAATTATGTTTTCTTGTAGTGGGGCTGGGGCTGGCCTGCCTGAATCTTAACAGGATGGCCATGTGGGCGAGGGAGGAGACGGGTGGTCCGAACGGAGATGCTGCATGGTAGGTGCGGCGCAGGTCCATTGATCTCAAGACGCTGATCCCGATTGTCAATCCCAAGAGGCGAGCATTCTTGGGCCTCGTTCGTTTGGCATGGAATGGGACATATTCTACATGGAATGATTGGACATGGAACTACTCCCAATTCAACTGGGAATGTCCGTTCGGTTAGGCATGGATTGGTTTGAAACCCAACATGGATTGGTCCATTCCATGACTCAAAGAGCTAGCATAAAACCATGACTTAGACCTCATGGAACGAAACCAATCGATGGATTCATTCTTCACTTGGTTTGAGTGACACATGTGGTTTCACTCAATCCATGTCTTGAAACTAATCCATGTGTATAATCATTCCATGCCAACCGAACAAGGCCTTGAGCGGAGTGATTCCCGGAGACGCCAGGGTCATCTTCGTGAGCACGGAAGATGGCGTCTTCAGGATCGAGCGCGAGACGTTGCAGGTGACGAAGGTGTCCGACATGGGAAACGACGTCAAGATTATCTATCCCTTCGTCAGCTTCTACACGGAAACATTGCTGGTATGGTTGCGCTTACTTCTCTACTGAATGTTCTTTGTTATTATTATTATTATTATTATTATTATTATTATTATTATTATTATTATTATTATTATGTGGGTGCAGTCTAAATTACATATACTTCCCTCCGTTTTCAAATAATTGACAGCGTTGACTTTACTATTTACAATTTGAGCGTTTAATAACTTCTAAAATACTTAGTTACATAAGATAAACATATGATAGATAGATATGACGTAGATAGTACTTTAGTAACATAATATATTTATAAGTGTCTAATTATGCAGTAACAAAAAAGTAATGGTCAAAGTTGAACAGTAAAAGTCAACGCTGACAAGTATTCAAAAACGAAGGTAAGTAAGCATTTTTGTGTTTAGTCAAAATCTGACCCCTGGCGGTGACTTGATCGTCACCAACTTCGACGCCGTCATCTACAACCTGGCGCCGTCGTCCCTGGAGGAGTACATGGCGACCGAGGGCCTCCCCACGCCGACATCCGCTTCGTCCACCAGCGCTTCCTCCACGAGACTCCCCCTCCCACCCACCCCGGCCTCGCCACTCCAGCAGCTGTCGACAACCAGGGCCAGGGATGGTGACTTGCAGACAGTGCAGCCATTGTCAGGCGGCTTCGACTCGCAGCTCCCACACAAGGTTAGCTTAAGCTCAGTCTCTCCCTTCATCTTGCTCAAACAAACAAGAAAGTGATAACATTGATCATCTCTGCTTTACCATGGCAGGACTTGTCGTCTTCGTCATCGGCACCGTGCCTGCTGGAAGCCGGGAAGAAGGCGCTGGTGCTTAACAGCAGGAAAGTGGGCACCGAGCTGGCCCTGGCAACTCCCTCCTACTGATCTTCCAAGCTGACGAGCTCCAAGGATGGGCAGTGAAGTTTTGTCTCACCGTTAACTAAGTACTAGTTACTGATCTCCTAAGAATAGCACACAGGTCCACAGGATAGCAGAAACACAGAAGAACAACGAAGAAGATAGAGTCCCTTACATTCTAAGTAGTTATAACCCCTGCACGGCATGGACTTGTTCACTCCGTCAATTACCAGTAGCCAGCTTCAGTTGAAACTTGATTGCAGGTGGGTCTGATTGACACACAGTGACACAATTGAGCCCCCTGCTTCTGCTTAATTTCTTGTAGTTTGTACTTATGCTCTGAGAAACGATCTGCAACTCTGTTGTAAAAGCTACAGTAAATGATTGGGGGAGCTTTTGAGACAATGAGACATGCTTGTGTTGATCATGCGAATTGCAGATGCTTGTTTATATTGTTCTGGATTAGCATATGCATGGCTTCTTGGCTCTCATATACTTGGAGCTCAGCAAGACTGTGACCATGACCACGTTCTCTTTGCTGCAATTTCGTCGAACAGTTTGCACACGTGGGACCGGTATGCCTGTCGTCGAGCATGATGATGTGAAATGGGAGCTCCAAATAACAGGTGCGTGAACGGCTGGAGGCCGACCATTGCGGTGTTGAGCCGTTGAAGGATACGGGCATCCCGATCTTGGTGCGGCGTTTCGTCGAACATGTCGAGGCTGTGGTCGGCAGAAGGATGGACGCCACCGTGACTCTCGTTCTACGAACGCGGTTGCGGTTTGTGCTGCGGAGTTGGGTGGGGGTGCGAGAGCTGGAACAGGAGACGGAGGAACCGGCGCCTCACCGACGAAGCACTCGGAGCGGAGGATCGCAACGCGCGGCGGCGCGGAATTTTGCGCGTAGGTCCTCGTTTAACTGCATATGGCCCTTGCTATTTTTTATGAAAAAGTCCGTTGTATTTAAAATTCCTGTATTTTCTTTGGACTCATTTAAATTCATGTAAATAAATCAACCCGGCCCTTGATGCATGCTTTTGGTCCACGCCGGCGAGGTAGCCCCGTTCTGCGTGGGCCACGTAGCGGCCCATATCCCAGCCCATGTGTTATAGTGCTCCACGGCGGCTTGATCTGTTAAGACAAAGAAGGTGGCCTGCACTTTGTAAACGGCTTAGCTTCTTTTGCGAGGAGATCGATAGCGCGCCCGACGCGAGCTTAAGGATGTGTTTGGTTGTGCCTTTCTTGACTGTGACTTTTCAAAAAAGTCAAAAGGCAAACCAAAAAGGTTGGCTTTGTGTTGGATTCTTTTAAAAAGCAGCTTTTATCTAGTTCAATTCTCACAGCACCTCTTTTACCGGCTGTGAGGTGGGAGTTTTCGTAAAAATTACCCGCCATACCACTGATTACACGCATAACGGTTCGTTCTATTCCTCCTCGCCTCCCTCCCGCACCCCGGCGAGCCGCGCCCGCGCGTCGCCTCCCCGCCCCATCGCTCGACGGGCCGCCCCTCCCCCGTGCCCGACAAGCCGCTGCCTCGCCCTGTGCCGGCGCACCGTCCCGCCCCGACAAGCCGCTGTCTCGCAAATCGCATCCAGGTCGTGTCCTTGCATGATGAGCAGTCTCGGAGGCATCGGCGGAGCGAGCGCAGCCAAGCTCGCCGGCAGCGAGATGCCGCTTCTGGCCGCGAGCAGGAGGCTGGCGACGGGATGCTGGCATGCTGCTGCTGCTGCTCGCGCGCGTGGTGATGCATGTTGCACGACACAGGCTACGGCACAGCTTGCTCTTCGAATTGGAATACAGAACGAAAAGGGGGCAAATGGATGCGCAACCAAAACTCCAAAATCCAACGACGTGAGTTGTTAATACAGAATGAAAAGGGGTCAAATGGATGCGCAACCAAGTTTGCAAGCCACGTATGCGAGAAATCGAGTTCTGGCTCACCGGATTGGGGAAATTGCAAGAAGAGGCAGAGCTCGGTCCCAACAGCTGAAATTGGGGAAAACTATCGATCTCTTTCCTGACCATGGGGGAAAAAGATTAGACGCCACAGGGAGTAAGGGAGGACTCGCACACGACTTCTAGTAGTGGCAGCTCGGCGGGGAAGGCAGCACGGGCAGCAGGCGAGCTAGCACCACGGGAAGCAGGCGGAGGTGTACGGAAGGAAGAAGAAAGCGGAGCTTTTGCAAAAATGCCCTCCTAAATAATTAAAATCAATCTTATATTTTAATGGATTGACATTTTTATTTAATAAAAATCCCGAACTGTTAAAAAGCCTTTTAGAATATATTTTTTTAGTGGGTGCAAAATTTAAATAAATTAGTCAAACCTTTTTTATTTACATATATAACCATGAATAACACATTGTTTTATAACTAACAGTTCGCAGCAGCTTTTTCACAGCCATTTCAACCAAACGGCTTTCAGCTTTCTCACAGCCAATATCTCACAGCTGCTTTTTTCACAGCCACAGACCACAGCAGTTTTTTCTCACAGCCACAGCCAAACCAAACACGTAGGCCAGTGTTTGAGACTGGTGCGGAAGCGATCCGACGGCCACATACGCTGCGGGGGGGTGCGCGGGGCAATGACACGTGTCGCGTTCCCAGTGGTGGCGGAAATTGAATTCGAATTTGAAGCTTCAAATATGTCTTTCTCTCAAACGGTAGGTCCGTTTTTGAATCCGTTTGAACCACTATGTTTGTTATAATTAAATCTACAAAACAGATCTAATATGGAAATTTTAAATTTTATTTTTAAAAAATATTTTTAATAACATTTTGGATTTACTGTTTCAACATTTTATTTGCACCGTATAAACTTTTCGTCTGACCTAGATCAACATTTTTCATAGAAATGTTGAATATGTTTTTGAATTTGTTGAACCATGTTTGAAAAAATGTTGAAACAACTGTTTTAAAATGTTGAATCTGTATGATTATGTTTGTGAGATTAATGTTGCATATGTATAAGAGCAAATTCCCTATGAACCATCAAAAGCTATACCATTCCCTTATAAACCATCCAAAAATAGAAGTTCCCTTCTCTACCATCGTTTTAATTTTCTTGTCCCCTACATGTCACTTTTGGTATTTACTCGATCTATGGCTATAAAATGACAGTGGAAAAAGACCAATATACCCACAAAAATGAAATGTACCAAATTATTTTCAGTTTCCTTGCCTGCCATTAGTTTTGAAGTGGCAATGCACATATTACAAATTTCAAATTGGGCTGAAATATCCATATGTTGTAATTTTCAATAACCAAAATAAACGCCTATATATATGAAACAGTGGATGATAAATCACATATCTACATGCACATTAGATTTACCACATATCAAATATAAATTTTTTTATACACAGGAATTCATAGCCTTGGTTCATACGGACTATTCAAACAGAAAATAATAGCACAACCTATGACTATTATTTCAACTCAGATATGTTAGTCGATGTTGAAATTTCTAATATGTGAATCGTCATTTCAAAAGAAATGACTGGCAGGACTATATATAATTGGTATATTTCATTTTTGTGGGCATATTGGTCATTTTCCACCATCACTTTATAGCCATGTAACAAGTAAATTCTAAAAGTGGCATGTAGAGGACAAGAAATTAAATCGATGGTAGAGAAGGGAACTCATATTTTTGGATGGTTTATAAATGAATGGTATAGCTTTTGATGGTTCATGGGGAATTTGCTCTATGTATAAACAGCTAACTTTATTGGACTGGAAGCACACGCGGAAACAACCTGGCCTTGTGACTCCGTGGGCCATGATCACCAGCGCGGGAACTGTGCGCGACGTTCGTGAGCTTTAGTGTGGAAAGCGTTCGTGGGCCTGATGGGCCGACCGACCGAACGACTCGCGTCAGTCGAGCTATGAGAACATATTCAGGTGCTCCCACCTCTTATGGTGCTCCCGTGCTCCCACGATCAATTTGCACTAGAAAAAATGTATGAAAAATTCTAACAAAAATATGTATGCGTAGTTAATGTTAGCATCTATCATCATGCAAAATTTGAGATGTAACAAAAAATCGTACAAGGTGCAGCAAAAAAGTGAAATTCAGCTTCAATAGTTGCGGGTTGCAACTGTTCATTACAGACCCGCAACCCGTTACTGTTCAAACACCGATTTCTCTTTTTCATTGCACCTTGTACGATAATTTGTTGCATCTCAAATTTTGCATGATGATAGATGCTAACATGAACTACATGTACATATTTTTGTTTGAATTTTTCATGCATATTTCTAGTGCAAATTGACCGTGGGAGCACGGGAACACCTAACCCGGTGGGAGCACTAGATATGTTAGGAGGTGGATTTCCTATATATCGAGCGCTTGATTTTTGCTTCCGCATCGGACAGCTTCAAGATTCGTGCAAGCGGGAGACCAACGGCTGAGCTTACAGCGGGGACAGCACGTGCAGATGGAGCAGGGCGTTGGTCCGGGACACGTGGCACATATTGGCAGGGTAAGGCGGGAGTAATTCCTTTTCGGTACAAAACTTCAAACTCAAATATCGCTTTAAATTACCCAGGGGACTGTGCAAACATATTGTTGGACTGTTGCGCAGTTTTTGGTGGGGCAGTAAGGAAGGCAAGCGACGAACTTGTTGGGTCGCATGGGAGGATATGACGAAGCCGAAGTACATGGTCGCTCTAAAAATGTTGAAGCAGTGTATTTAAAATGTTGAATCAGGTTTTTGAACATGTTTAAGTAGGTCTTATGAAATGTTGAAAGGCATAATATTGTGTATGTTTGTACATGATTCGTAATTTCGTACACTAACTTAATTAGAATACCGAAGAAGGAAAAGGAGAAAAAATGAATCACACCTCCGATGCTGGGCCAACTGTATATTGTGCACGACAGCGTTTATTGGGCCGTCGACCTAATGGGCTGTATGCGCGTTGACGGGCCGTGTCGACGCAGAAGCTAGTTTCGTGCGTTTGATTAAGAGCCAGACATTTCGCTCGAAGCCTCGCCTCTTTTCCCTGCTACAGTTTAGAGGAGCGACTTCGAGGCGACTAGGAGTCCGGCGATGATTTCGCTCGATCCCCTTCGCCTCCAGTGCCCTCACCGGCGCTGGAGGAGGGGGGGATCGGCGATTTCGTCGTCCGGTGTATATACCCTCTCCTGTTTCCATTAGGTTAGATAGGTTAGGGTTAGGTTTACCTGCTCCGGTCGACCGGAGCGAGGTTGGTTTCCTCGGCGACTTCTCCAGCAGGCGACGGCGTGGATGGTGCGAGAGATTCTCCAGGATGTTCTTCGTCGAGAGCTCCTTCATCATCCCCGCCGGATTCCCTGCCAGCTTGGTGGAAGGCAGCGCGAGGTACTCTTTCCATCTTCCGTGCGGAAGGATGGTGCTTTTGTTCCTACTCTGTGTGATGGAGTGGTATGTGTCCTCTGGATCTGGAGTTTCAGATCTTGGGTTCTTTTGTTCCTCTCTTATCGTCATCGATTTGGAGAGATCTGTGTACCGTGTGTTGAAATCGGGTTGGTTGGTAGTTACCATCATTCTTGGTGGTTCAGTTCCTCTTCTGGTTTCTTTGCTGTTCGATGGATTGGTACTTGAGGTGTCAGGCTCCTCAAGACTCGATGATGTGATGGCCGCCGGTCATCTTCTACAGCCGGATCGTTCAACGACAACAAAGCATGTCGGTTTCGATTTGCTGCTCAAGACGGCAACTGTAAAATTTGTTTCTTCGTCGGGGAGGAAGCCGATCTCAGGCGGATTCCGGACAATGGTGAGGAACGCCAGGAGATGGTTACAAGGACTAGTTTGTAATTTCTTTATTTTCCAAGGGTGTCTTTGTAATATGAGCTGTAATCATCAAGAATATCAATGAAATATCAACCCGGTTTTCTCAAAAAAAAAAAAAGATTAAGAGCCAGACACAGGTGTTGAACATGTGTGTCCCTCAAAAAAAAAAAAAGTGTTGAGCATGTGTTTGTGAATTCAATCAGGTGTTGAATTCAATTAAGAGCCAGACACAGGTGCTGAAGCGGTTTTATTAATTGCGTAGAGCCAGACACAGGTGCAGTCGCAAAAAAAAAAAATTTGCGTAGAGCCAGACACAGGTGTTGCATGTGTTTAAGAAGCAATAATAGCTCTCTCTCGCGTCCCCCTTCCCCTGCTACAGTACAGAGAAGGCGAACGCGAGGCGAGACCGACTCCGGCGGCGGCTCCGCTCGATTTCCCCATCCTCCGGCGGCCCCGCGGGGCTTCGTAGGGCCGGGAAATCGGCGGGGCTGCCGTCCGGCCACTATCTAGCTACTAGTATAGTTAGTAGTCTAGTTTTCCCCGAGCTAGGGTTAGGGTTGACGGTGTCGTCGTCCTCCATGGCGATGGCGGCCGTCTTTTGCTTCTCCCTCGGCGGATCCGGTGGTGTCGTCGTCGTCGGCGGCGGCTTCTTCTCCGGTGAGGTCCCGTGGAGCTTCTCTGCCTTCCTTCCTTTTGCGATTGGGGGGATGGGCTTTTTGTTCCCCTCGCCGGCGACGCTGGCGATGGTGGATGTTGGTGCCGGTGGTTGCCGTCATGCGTTGGCGGCGAAGCCTCGGATCTTTTGCTCTTTGCTGCTGGTTCCCGCTGGTTGGTGGTTGTTCGGTTCGTCTCCTCTTCGATTGGATCCTTGCGATGGCCGGGTTGGTGCCTTCCTCGTACACATCTAATCGGCTTCATCAACAATGCGTTGTGGTCGCGGACCTGGTCGGAGGAGAACGCCGGGCGAAGCTTTCGGTGGTGGCCGGCGGCGAGGAGAGTGTGGATCGGGAGAGTTCTTGAAGAAGAAGGACTTCTTTGTAATTTCTTTTTCTTTGAGGATCTTTCTGTAAAATGGACCCAGGGGTGTCCTTGTAAAAGGTGTGGTTGTACTGTGATCCAATTTTAATATAACCCCACCCTTTTCGCAAAAAAAAAAAAAAAAGGTCTTGCATGTGTTTGTGAATTCAATCAGAGCCCCATAAGCAGAGTGCCAAGGATTTTCGTAACTGGCTGCTGCAAGTTTCGAGTTGACCAACACACATGCGGTGTATTCCCCTGTTCCAGGCCCTGCACACACGCGACATCCGCTGACACTGAACTACAGACAAGAGATGACCGGCTGTGTGTGGATCTCTTCTCAACTGAATTATTCCCTACTTACATGTACAATCGCTGCGTGCTTCCTTGTCGTCGGCAGAGCGCGCAGCGCGGTGTTCCTGCTTGTCCGTCGCCGCTCCCGACTCCGGGAAGAACGAATAGGGGGCCTGTCTGAATTTAACAAAGAACAATAATTTTCTGCGGCTAGAAAAGAACTACCCGTCTCATCACCCCTAACTTGTAACTTGGATAGTAGTTTATTGACAAGATACGGTGATTTTAAAATGCGTTCCCTTTTCTTTTTTGATGATGTCATCCTACATCATACGAGTATGCGACTTGTCCACGCCCACCCACCCAGTGTTTAAAATCTTGCTTGGTTAGTCTCGAATTAACTCGAATTTTAAATCTTGTTGTCATATTATCTTAAATTCAAATGTACATATTTTAACTCGTTTTCTCCGTTGATAGCTAGTGGTTGCTAGTTTTAGTGGGAATTGGATTGTTGATGGGTTTAAAGCTGATCACCTCGCTGCTGCTTACTCTCTTACCGACCCTATTCGGTTATTATTAACGTCAGGTCATGGTTAGTCGGGTAAAAATTTCGGGCAAGGGCCAACAACCGCCGTAAAGTGAATGCAACGTGCGGAGGTGGCTGGCCCAAAGGTGCGCCACGTACCAAAAGAATCTGTCTTTTCATCGATTCGGGGAACCTTCCATGCATGTTCCTGCGGATCGGCTTGACTGCGCGTGCCGCGAACACCCCACACTGTGAATCAGCACTAAGTTATTTACTCCCTCCGTCCCAGAATAGTTGTCATTCTAGCCACATCAAGTTTTCCCAAAATACTTGTCATTCTCGCTTTCCAACACACCTGCAACACTAGAGTTACCATCTTACCCCTGGACAATGATTGACGTTCGTGAACCTTCCCCCACCCACCGATAGCAGCGGCGCTACCTTTCTCTCTCCCCATCTTCCACCCCGATCTGACGCCAGCGCAGGCCCGCCGTCGCAAGGTGAAGCCACCAGCACCGCCGCCGCTAGCTCCGGCCACCGCGCGCGAGCCTCGCCATCGCTAGCAGCGGCGGTCAGTGGCGGACCCAGGTCAGCGAGATAAGGTATGCACAGTAGCAAAACAGTGCCAACCAGTAGCAAAACAGTGCCAAACAGTTACAAAACAGTACCAAACAGTGCTCCAGTTGAGCTGAATCGCCGGATTTTGGGGTATGCCGAGGCCTACGCGGCATACACCGTGGGTCCGCCACTGGCGGCGGTGCCTTTCTCTCTCCTCCCACCCACCGATAGCAGCGGCGCTACCTTTCTCTCTCCCCATCTTCCACCCCGATCTGACGCCAGCGCAGCCCCGTCGTCGCAAGGTGAAGCCACCAGCACCGCCGCCGCTAGCTCCGGCCACCGCGCGCGAGCCTCGCCATCGCTATCTCCGGCCACCGCGAGTCCCGCCGTCTGACAATCACCGTTCTTCCCCTGCACGCGGCGGCGCGAGACGGCTCGTGGCCTTCCCTACACGCGGCGGCGCGAGACGGCTCGTGGCCTTCCCTACTCGCGGCGGGGCGCGGTGGCCCGTGGCCTCCCCTGCATGCGGCGGCTCGCGACATCCCCTGCTCGTGGCAGAGCGCGGCGGCCCGCCGTCTCCTCTGCGCGTGGCTGCCCGCAGCTTCCCCTGCGCGCGGCGGCGTGCTGCGGCTCTGCGTGTCCTCTGCTCGTGGTGGCTACAGCCTCCCCTGCGGCGCGGCCTTGTGCGCGGCGGCAGGTCGTGGCCTCCTTTGCCGCGCGTCCTGGTTGCGCAGCGAGATCTTGCTGGCAACTCGCGGCCTCCCTCGTGGTCACGGCGGCGTCCGAAAGTAGGAGATGGCGAGGTCTTGTTCGAACGCCTGAGAAGGTGCGAAGCCTTCGTCGCCGGTTTCCCCCTCTACCATCATTGGTAGATCAATTACGGTTTGTTCCATTCTCATGTCATTTCCCCATGTTCATATATGTTGCGTGCAGTGGTGTGCAAATTAGATCTAGCATGACATTGAATTTAATATGAACACTGGATATTAAAGCTGAAATAGCATACTTAATTACACAGACTAGTCCAAACTATAATAGTCCAGATTTTGCCATTGTACACTTATGAAGTGTTTCAACAGCAAGATCACACTACTTCTACGTTTCCAATATACAAAATGTGCCATTGTACACTTATGAAGTGTTTCAACAGCAAGATCACACTACTTCTACATTTCCAATATACAAAATGTGCCATTGTACACTTCTGAAGTGTTTCAACAGCAAGATCACACTACTACTGCATTTCCAATTTACAAAATGTTCCACTCCAAAATCCAACTTCTTCACCGAAGCCTATGTTGTCAACCACCAACACCCAGAGCCTCTATTGCACTTTGAACCAAGCTGAGATCACATGAAAGACGTGAGGGCAGCTCTAGCCTTTCAAGTCTATCCTTGTTCATATGGGGTTGCTTATACTTATTGCCACCAGCACATTTCATAGTCTCAGGAGGTGTTTGGATCCAGGTGACTAAATGGAGTCGGACTAATTTTAGTCAGTTTCAGGGTCTAAAATGCCAAACAGGGGGTGACTAAAAGGGACTAAAACTAGTTTAGTCCCTAGTCGGGGGTGCCCAACTAAAAGCGACTTTAGCCTCTCTCTCTCCTCAGTTCCGGGAAAAAAATTCTGTACGCACCGTCCGCACAGCTGCGTTTTGCGGCCCCGAGGTTGATCGGTGCCGCGTGGAGATTGTGGGAGATCGAACGGTCCTGCAAAACGTTGGCTCTCGGGCGGGTTTCCAACACGCTGCAGCTCGGCTCGATTCTACCGGGTCACGGAATCAGCCGAGGAAGGACGGTTGGAGGAGGGCCGGAGCCAGAGCTTGGAGCCTTGGAGACGGCCGCGAGACGGACGAGGTACGCAGGAAACTGGAGGTGGAGTGGAGAGGATCTCGTGGCGGTGGCCGTCACCGAGCACGGAAGAGACCGCTGCATCTCAGTTGGGCGCCGCTTCCCTCCAGAACCTGCCGCCGGTGGGTCCCTTCCCTATCTTAGGTTTCATGGTGCCCGTGGAAGCCAGCGGTGGCGAGGTTGTCGGCGACCGAGCTTGCTTGAGTCTGAGAACTGCTTCCATCGCGACCACGCTGCATGGAATCGATTTGGATCGGAGCAGGACGTGATTTGGAATTGAGCCGAGCCGATGCGTCTGAGAGCCGATGGAAAAATCATCTTGGAGTCAACTCCGCGCTCAATTTCTACCACCGTACGATCTCCACGCGTCAAGAATCTAGACGGGGCCGCATCGGAGCGATTTTACAGACGGTGCGTACAGAATCCCAGTTCCGCGTCGCTTTCGATCGAAAAAAAAAAAGAAAAAACGCATCGCTCTCCCCGACGCATCCTCTCTCAGACTGACTCCAACAAGGGGAGCCAGTTTTAAGAGGCAAATGAACTGATGCCTTGCGTCTACAGTAGGTTGCCTGGTCTTCTACAGAGCACCATCTCCAACAGACCACATGCATCTCCTTATCCACTTGCTCCACCTCTCATCTTCCTCTCCGTCCCATCTTCCTCCGGGAGCCCGTCATCTCCTGCCCTCGTGGACATCCACCGCCGCTGAGGAAGAATGGCCGCCCCTACTACAGCGCGTGACCTCTCCCCCGCAACGTAGCTCAAGTCCCGCCTCGCAGCGGGCGACACGCTCTACGGCCTCTTCCTCCTCTCCTTCTCCCCCACTCTCGCCGAACTCGCCGCCCTCGCCGGCTACGACTACGTCGTCGTCGACGTGGAGCACGAGCCGGGCGGCACCCCCGAGGCGCTCGCCTGCCTCATCATGTGCCAGGTGCGAGTTTCTTCGATTCCCTGCCTGCCGCCGCTCGCCCGCGCCCGCCGCGCGCCCGCCGCCGCCGCGCGTCGCGAGCCCGCGCCTGCCGCCGCCCGCGCCCCTCGCCCGCCGCGAGCCCGCCGCCGCCGCGCGACCTCGCCCGCCCCCGCCGCGAGCCCGCCGCCGCCTCTCTCCTCGCTCCCTTCCGCCGCCGCGCGCTTTTTCCCGGCCGTCACAGCGAATGCATGGGGAGGAGAGAGGGAAGCCAATTTTAGCTTCCCTCTCTCCTCCCATGCATTTTGCATCGCCTTTTGCATCGCTTTGTTGGAGAACGATTTCGCGTGAACAGTGGCTTTCGAGGAGGCAAAAATGGCTTTGCATGCCATTGTTGAAGTCAGCCTCACGCCGGCGCTCCTCCCCCTCGCCGCCGTCCAGCGCCGCAGCCCGCGCCCCCGACCCACCTCGCCGCCGTCCAGCTCCACAGCCCGCGCCCCCGACCCACCCCGGCGCTCCTCCCCCTCGCCGCCGTCCATCTCGGCGCGGACCCGCGCCCCCCAATCTCGTTGCTGCTCGCCGGCGCCCGTGAATCCCGTCGCTCCTCCCCTTCGCCGCCGTCCAGGTCGTCGAGGACCCGCGCCTCCGTCCGCCCTTGCCGCTCGACGGAGCCCGGGTCGCGCCGCCGCTGTGCGCCCTCCGGAGCCACGCCGCACCCGCAGATCCGCCATGGACGGCGCCGCCATCCAGGTCGTCGAGTAAGAATTTCAGTTCACAGTTCTAGGTTGCCTAGCACATGCATGTTCTTGTTTGGTTGTGGTGTTTGTGCCTGTTGGTTTTACAAAAGGTTCGTGAGTTTTTTCTCTTCATTTCATTTTTTTCCTCCCATGATAGGTTGGTGAAAGGCTACTATGTCGTCACCCGTTCAATGGATCAAAGAGAGCATATGTAGTTCCACAGCAGGTTGAGGAATTATTGAAGAGCATCGAAGTGGATTTTTTTGGCTCGTAGTAGAAAAGAAGTTGCAGTTCGTTGGAACTCATTCTGTTTTGGTCTTGCTATTGTCAATGCTGTTAGTTGAGTACCATGTATAGGGATTTAATTTCTTGTTTTACTGGTGCTTTGGTACCGGCTTTGGCCCAAGATTGGTCGTTCATTTATTTTGTGAGCACAATAATTAGTTCACAGTCAAGTCTGTGCGTATGCTTGATTGTTATTATCCCTTCTTACATTGATTGTTCTGTTGGTTTCCTCTACAATTGTTATGCCTTCTTACATTGTTATGAGCGTTCAGTTACAAGTTCGGAAGTTTTCTTATACTTTCTTTTAATAGAGGCCAAAAAGCAAGGCTAATTGGACCGAAGAGAATACATTTACTTTGTGTGAAATAGCTTGTGAGGAAATAGAGGCCGGCAATTTCAGTGGTGGAGTTTGGAGCAATCAGTGTGAAATGCAGGAGAGGGAGAGGGAAAGGAGAGGGAGAGAGAAAAATGGATAAAATGATAAATCTAGACTTTAATGCTCTTTAAATGTTACTTTTAGTCCTATGACTAAAAGTGTATCCAAACAGGGAGGTGACTAAAAACTTTTAGTCTGACTACTTTTAGTCATAGGACTAAAGGTAATCCAAACATACTCTCAATCATGCAAGCTTGCAAGGATAGGTACACTCGTTTGACCTTACTCACTTCATAATCATTGTACACACCAAAAGGTGGCTGGCCTAAAGGTGCGCCACGTACCAAAAGAATCTGTCTTTTCATCGATTCGGGGAACCTTCCATGCATGTTCTTGCGGATCGGCTTGACTGCGCGTGCCGCGAACACACCACACTGTGAATCAGCACTAATTTATTTATATGCTACGGCTCCACCTGTTTTTCTACTTGGCACTTGTCGTTTTCCTGTAGTGCGGCTCCAAATAACAGGATTCCCGGGAGCGCGTGGAATAATTATTTATTGATTTCACATGTCGACGTGTACATGCGCTTATGAGTGGTCAGTAGTTTGCCACGGCAGTTATGAGCGATTTCACATTAGCAAATTAAAGGTACGGTGGCAACTAGAAATTCGGGGAGAAATAATTCAAACACGATTGGTGTGCAGCATAACAAACAAAATCAATCATCTGAATATTCACATCTTTTCGGAATACTGATACACCAAGGGGGGCGGAGCTATAGAAATGAACCTTGGGATGGGACCAAATTAAGAAGAAAATATGTACAATCAGATGGGCTACTCTTATTCTTTTACTAGCTAGTTTTAACGGTAATTTTTCTATGCGTAAGGAAACATGGGTGGGAAAAATCACAGGGGAAGAACCTCGTTGTCCTCGAGATGGAGGACGATGAGACGGTACACAGCATACTCCGCGATGAGGAACAGGCACCAGGTGATGACGAGGCTTGGCAGCGGGCGAGCAGGATCGGATCTGAGGAAGAAGAGTGCGGAGAGGAACGTGCCCATCACCCCGGCAATGTATCCGAGGCCGCGGTAGAATCCCCCGCGCTCGCCGCGGAGCCACAGCCGGCGCCGGAAGTAGAGCAGGCCGTTGAAGGCGACGAATATGAAGATCAGTAGCATCCATGCCTTGATGTTCAAGGAGTCGTCCAGGACCATGGCTGTGCTGAACAAGGCGCTCAGTGCCACGAACAGCATGGATAACAGCGTGGTGGTGGAGAACATGGTTGCCTGACGGCGCACGCGTTGGGCTTGTGCGAGCTGTCGTCGCACTAGCACGCCGCCATGGTCCCCGCCGTTATTGAAGAAGAGCACCGCCGGCAGGGACGACGACGAGCCCATCAACAGCGTCTCAGCTGTGTACCTGATGCCGCGATAGAGCCCCCTGAGCCCAATGTTGATGCAGCGATAGAGCCCCTCGAGCCCGAAGTTGAAGGTGACATAGACAGCGCCGCCGATGATGTACAAGAGGGCCAGGGCCGGCCCAGCGAGTAGGCTCTGGAGAAAGATGATGCCGGCGACCAACAATATGTTGACGAGCAGCACTGCCAGCAAGGGCAACCGAGAAGACTCGGTCAGCGAGCGAAACAGCGAAAACTCGGCCAGTGCGCCCATCCGCGACGGCAGGAACGGCACGCCCTGAAAGCGCAAGATCTGCCATGTGCTCAGCACGCGCAACGCCACCGGCACCTGGCGGCCTTCCCCTCTCTCTAGGTCCATGTTGGCTCTAGAGCGAGAGGAAGCCTCGCCTAGTGGTTGCTGGTGCACAACAACAAGATTTCTGGAGTGAGGCATGGCAGCCTCGCTCGAGGAATCAGAGAGGGACTCTCAAACCAAAGCAGCTAGGGGAATTCAGCTGAGCTCTCGCTCTCTGGTGGCTTTGGTTTCCAGCTGCTTGTGACCGGTGGCTTGGGGAATTTTGTTTGTGGGGGAGGGGAGGAGCGGAGGGCTCGCTGCTATATACTGCACGGGCGCCGACTTGAGGTCACTATTCATAAGTTCACAATACAGGAACTTGCAAGTTTAGGCCTTTGATAATAAGCGTAATAATGTTAGGTGGAGCCGTGGTGACCACCTTTTGAGCCGCGCTCGATCTCGCGCAATGATGCTGCCTGCCCGCTGCCGCGCGTCGTGTCCTTTGTTTGAGAACGCCCTCACGTTCCCAGTTAATCAAACCGCGTTTCCTCGTGGTTCTGCCGAGCAAGGGATCAGAGATTCAAAGTCAAAAAGATCTAGACTATTTTTTTCCCTTTGCAAAGCATCAGGCGGTCAGTGACCTGTCAGTAACTTAGCCTGTTATACAAAGTTAGTTTGTATAAAATGCGCTTTGTATTTCAATCTAGTGGGTCCGAAAACATAACTGTTAGGTGGAGAATTGTTCACAGCTATTCAAAGTTTTTTTTTTTTGGTATACAACTTGCTGCACCACCTCCTGGCAATTTGCTTTGTTCTGATTGGCCAAATCTATCCAAAATGCTGGTGCATATATTTCTCATTTTATCAGTATCCATTGTTTCTTCATAGATTTTTACTGCAAGAAATTTCATAGCCAGATGATGACCGCATGGATTCTGCTCCAACCGTCTTAATTAGATTCTACTTCTAAAAGTGGTGAGTTGTCATACTCTTGCGATACATGCAACAACAAAGACCAAATCATGGCTCTTGATCATTGCAGGTTAGTAGTGGGTGATACAACAGAGATGTTTAATTTAAACAAGTTATCTGCCTTGTATTTATGTTTTCTCAGAAAAGCATCAGGCGCCGCTGGTCCGCTTGACCTACAGCGGAGAATTAGCCAAAATTAAAGTAAGCATCAGGCCAAACAACCAGACGGTCCAGACTCAACTGCGTGACCAAAAGTAAAGCATCAGCCAAAAGCAAGCAGTAGATAGTCAACACTACATGACCACTACGCATCCGAAAGGGCACTAATCAGCACTGAGTAAAACCTAAATCGATGAAACAAACCAATCTTGAAATCTTCCCAGTCAGCATCACTTGCAGTTCTTGCTAATAGTAAGCAGGTACCAAGATTTTCTTTGATTCAACTACACTCTACACACATCACGGGCAGTGAATTCCTTCAACAAAAACTAATAAATAGTTATCCGAAAGTGTACACGGTTGCACATGACACACTCTTCTTTGGATCATCATCATCATCATCATCTCCTTATTGACACCTTCCTTTTTCTTTTTTTAGAGTTTTAGGATGTGGGAAAAGACGCCTTCCTTTTTATCCTTGATACACCTTCCAACCCTTTGCACCTTCTTCTGTAGATATGCGACTCCTTACATATCGAGTGGACTTGGACAGCTGCTGGGCTCATCTTCCTTGCATCACTAGCTGCAGAACGGGTGTCCTCCTCTACCGCCGCGCCTCTGCCTCCAGGACCTACGCGCACTTGAGCTGCAGAACTATGGGACGAAGGTAGCATGCGAATGAGAATGGACAGCAGCAAAGGCCTTGGTACCTAGGCAACTCCTTTCTAGTAAAGTACTGACGCGTTGTGAAGAAGGAATGGGATTGTCAGTGAAGTTTCGACTCATGGTTCAGTAGCATCAATAAGTGATCTTCAGAAGATGATACGAATATACGATTGAACAGGACTGCAATCAAAGACAGAAGATAGTTATAGAAGATAAGGTTAAATTGATTTTGTTTGTTGCTTTTTCTGCATCAGCTCCTGGTTAGTTTAAGTGATTCAATCTTTATTTGTGTGCGCTCAGAGCTTGCAATAGTCTGTTTCTCTGCCAGCTGAATATTGTGAAAAGTGGGTGGAGACATGTTTGAGTTACGTGGATTTCGGGTAATTATGCTGAATATAGCGCGCAGACGATTGCCCGGGTAGAGGTCTTCCGAGCACAGCGGTAAAATCCGAGCAGTTGGTGGAGATTGCGTTGGTTTAGATCTTGATTATTTTTTTTTTCCGGTGCTCGGTTGTACATGTTTAAAAGCGCCGCAAAGCGATTAAGACAAGGCGATCCTTTATCCCCAATCTTATTTAACCTAGTAGTGGATATGCTAGCTATTTTAATAGCTAGAGCAAAAGATGAAGACAAATTAAGGGCCTAGTACCTCATTTAATTGATGGGGGTCTCTCAATCTTACAATGTGCAGATGACACAATTCTCTTTCTGGAACACAATCTTGAGCAGGCAAAAAACATGAAAGTGCTCTTATGTGCATTTGAGCAACTTTCTGGCTTGAAGATTAATTTTCATAAGAGTGAAATTTTCTGCTATGGGGAGGCAAAGGAGTATGAACATGAATACACGCAACTTTTTGGATGTGACATGGGAGAGTATCCCTTTAGGTATCTAGGAATACCTATGCATCATAGAAGACTATGTAACAAAGATTGGAAAATAATAGAGGACAAGTTCGAAAAGAAATTGAGTAGCTGGAAGGGGAAGCATCTTTCATATGGAGGAAGACTAGTGCTTATTAATTCTGTTTTAAGCAGTCTAGTACTCTTTATGTGTTCCTTCTTTGAGATTCCAAAAGGAGTTTTAAAGAAGCTAGATTACTATAGATCTCGTTTCTTTTGGCAAGGGGATGAACACAAAAAGAAATATAGACTTGCAAAATGGGATATAATATGCAGACCAAAGGATCAAGGAGGGTTAGGAATCCTAGATCTGGAGGTCCAGAATAGATGCTTGCTTAGTAAGTGGTTATATAGACTTATCAACGAGGATGGACAGTGGCAACAATTGTTACAGAATAAGTATTTGAGCAACAAAACATTGACTCAAGTACAAGCAAAACCTGGTGATTCACATTTTTGGTCAGGTCTTTTGAGTGTTAAAGATCAATTCTTGCAATTTGGATCTTTTATTGTAAAAGACGGCACTCAAACTAGATTCTGGGAAGATAAGTGGCTGGGTGAGAGTACTTTGAGAGATCAATTTCCTATTCTTTACAATATAGTAAGAAAAAAACATGACACTATATCAAATGTTTTGAGCACTGTCCCTTTAAATATATCTTTTAGGAGATCTTTAGTGGGGGATAAACTTTTAGCATGGCACAATCTAGTGAATAAATTGCTTGATGTACAATTAATTGATGAACCCGATACTTTTAAATGGTCACTAATGCAAAGTGGCAAGTTTACGGTTCAATCGATGTATGGAGCAATCTTAGACACTAGTGTTGTTGCAAACAATAGATATCTTTGGAAGATAAAAGTGCCACTAAAGATTAAAGTGTTTTTGTGGTTCTTGCATAAGGAAGTTATACTCACAAAAGATAATCTAGCTAGAAGAAACTGGAATGGGAATCATAAATGTTGTTTTTGTAGTAATCTAGAAACTATACAACATTTGTTTTTTGATTGCAGTTTTGCTAGATTGATTTGGAGACTAATCGAGCTATCTTTTGGTATTAAACCACCCTCTAGTATTGCTAATATGTTTGGTATTTGGATTGGTGGTTTTCAATCTAAGGATAGAGGTCAAATGCTGGTCGGAATTGGTGCCATATGTTGGGCAATATGGCTAAGCCGAAACGACATTGTTTTTGACAAATGTGCTATTCTAACTCCTTTGCAGGTTATTTACAGAGGAACATACTGGATGAGAACATGGTCACTATTCCAAAAGGAGGATGGCCGAACTTCAATGTTGAAGGCGTGTCGTCTTTTGGAGATGGTAACAATGGACATCTTCGCCAAACACGGGTGGAAGTTTAGTAATAGGTTGTTATGAAATGAACTGTTTACTTTTCTCACACCGTTTGTTCGGTGTTTCACTTTTGGTCTTACGTGGTAGACGGAGTCTACACATAGTTGAGTTTTGTAATAAGAAACGGCTAAATACATCATGTGATGTAGAGGCCGGGATATTTTCATTTGCTTGATGAAATAGAATTCCCTTTATCTTAAAAAAGCGCCGCAAAGCATCCACGACCTTCTTTCTTGTGTGACCAATTCTTTCCATGACCGAGCTCTATACAAAATGACAAATTCTTACTTTTATGGCACGTCCGCACGTGATTTCCGTCTTTCGGCACCGGCGAGGAAATGGTTGACGATTTCCAGAATAGATTAAAACAGAGACAGTTCAAGCTTTGATTGGCCTGCAGGACTGGTTACGGCAGCAGGTAGCTAGATTACTAGTACTAAATATTCATTAGTGTATTGCGTCAAAAATATTCGTTAGTTTTATGTTTGTGCCATACTGAAAGTTCTGTGTTGGTGTTGCAGCCCCTTCTCACAAGAAAAGATGCGTCAAAATATTCGTTAGTTTTATGTTTGTGCCATACTGAAAGTTCTGTGTTGGTGTTGCAGCCCCTTCTCACAAGAAGATGATATTGCAAGTAATTTGTTACTGAAACACAAGAGGGATATTGAAAAGGAGGAATATGAACTTAGACTCATAGAAATGTATAAAAGTAATTGAGCATAATAGTGACTCAAGTCGAGAGCCAGTGATTTGTTTTACGCACTTTGGTCTCAAATTGCTTGTCTGACATCTCTTATGAGATTGAATTCACTGTACACACCAGAGTCGTTGGATGAAGGAGTTGCTTTGTGATTCGAACATCGCAAGTCTATGATGGTTATGTGTAATAAATTCTATAGCAAAATAGTGGTTGAACTAATCAAATCTGGAAGGAAATAGAAGTAGCTAAAATAAATGATCAGTACTGTTTAATGAAACAAACAAATGTGTTATTTTCCCAAAAAAAACATACAAATGCGTTGGAGGAGAGAAAGGCAAAAGGAAAGGGAGAACGATGGCGCAGCACAAGCATAGGCATCTCAATTAATTATCTGCACTTTCGTATTCTGATAAGGTGTCAGAGGTTCAAAGGTCAAAAGGATCAGGAAACTATAAAGCAAAAGACAAACTAAATGGATGGTTTGTGTTGCTGTGGAGCAAGGGATCAGAGATTCAAAAGTCAAAAAAGAGGTGGACTAAAATTGTTTCGGCTTGTGTTGCTGCCGTCTGCCGAGCATGTGCGCACGCAGGGCCGGCATTATCCTTACCGTACCACGTATCTGGTATATCCTTTTCGTAGAGTATTTAATTTTTTCTTTGCAAAGCATCAGGCGGTCAGTGATCTCAGTACTACTTAATTAGTAGCGTGTTACAAACCATTAGTTTGTACAAAGTTTTTTTTTTCCAATCTAGTGGATTCGGAAGCATAATTGTTAGGTGGAGAATCTTCTTTATCTATATCAGCACATCCCACTACAAGTCATTAATTGCTATAAAGCTTACTTCTCATGAAGTAACATCATCTGAATAATCTTGTCTATTGGGTCATAGTTTGTGACTCTTTATTTAAGCATGGGCTGCAGAAACTTCCATCATCACTGTGCAACCACTAACTGCAATCAATTCTCCTCAAAAAAAAAAAAAACTAACTGCAATCAATTCCTCTGTGAGGTCACCATGAGTTTCTTTTATCCAATCATCCGTATAGCAATGCTTGCCTACACAGTAACACAGCCCAACACGCTGCACACATTCAGCACAAAATAGTGCACCACTCCTCTGTCTATTGTGCTAAAGACTTGGACAAACTGCAAACTGAAGCTCTGACGAACCTGAAAAATAGAGTTGTGACTCAACACCTAGACACTGACAGAAATCCGGCAACAGTTAACTGGTGCCGAACGGAACTGAACACTCTGAGGTTTACAAGTACACCCCAAAGCAGAGTACGATGCTGAGGTGAGAATGTGGTTTGGCATGTCAGGTCACAGACCCGACGAGCTTTTTGCCTTGATGGACATCTCCTATGTTGACGGCGCAACGTGTTGGGCTGGATAGGTGTCCACACGCCAGAGAATCGGCTGATGAAAAATGTTGCCCCAGGTGAACATGCACTCGTCCAATAGCATGTGGATGAACGCCATGGCGGGCACGGACGGCAGCTTTGCCGGATTGATCCATGACACGCGCGGTCGGCTTCGACTACCGAAGGATCAGAGCAGAAAGAGCTGCTTGATCGACGATCGGGGAGATAGATAAAGAAGCCAGACGAAATCATTTTGTAGAAAGAAAAAAAGGGAGTACGCCCCGGTCGCCAATGCATTAAGCGAGACGAGGAAATCCATCTCTGTCTGGCTTTTACTGTATCGGTGCTCCGAGAGCGGGTGCTGTGGTGTATATACGCCGCACACGCACCGGCGCACGCACGAGCAGGTGACCAGTAAAAGGTGACTTGTTCTGACGCGGCAAAAAGAGGCGGGAAAGGTCTGCTGCGTTCTCTCCGTTCAAAAAAGGCTCTACATTTTGGCGTTGGGCCCCCACTTTTATGGGCCCCATATTGAAGCCGTCAGAAGCCCATCACTTAACAGGCTCTCACCTGCTACAAACTTTGTTTTAGCCCAAAATCAGCGCGTTCAAAAGTTCTTCTTGCAGCCCCAGAGGCTAGAGCGAGAGGTGGAAATATTTCGTGTTTGCTTCGCCTTCCTCCAGGTAGCTAACCTTTGTATTGCTCAAAAAAAAAAAAGGTAGGAGATCTTTGCCACGCAGTGCTGCGAGGTCTCGACTCGAAGCGAAGTATCTTTGTAGCCTGTGAGCGCACGTCCGTGTGCAGCGTAATTGGAGCATGTTCCGAGCAGTTTGCTGGAGATAGCGCAGAGGTGATTGTCCGGGTAGAGGTCTTCCAAGCACAGAGGTAAAATCGCGATCGTTTGCGTTCAAGCGTTGGATGGTCCGTCTCGTCGATGAAACACTGGAAGCGACCCATCTGACGATGGTTTAGAGCTTCATTATTCTTTTCCTCTGCTCGGTTGCACATGTTTAATTAAAAGCGCCGCAAAGCATCCAGGACCTTCATTTTTGTTTGACCAATTCTTTCCATGACCGAGCTCTCTACAACACGACAAATTCTTACTTTTATGCACGTGATGTTCGTCATCCGCACCCTACTGGGGGTGGTTGACGATTTCCAAAATAGAGACAGTTGAAGCTTTGATTGGCCTCCAGGACATTCATAGACCTGAGTTCAAAAAAAAAAAAAAAGGAATTGAGCACATTCATAGACCTGTATAAAAGTAATTCCCTTGCAAAAAAACATGTATAAAAGTAATTGAGCATAATAGTGATTCAACACAACAAGATTAATTCTGAAACAAAATAACAAAGAAAATGAAGTAGCCCTAAGCAACAAAGAAATGAACAACACATCTGATAGAGAAAAATACACAAGGGCCCTTACAAGGATTTAAAATTTCATGTAGGTCCTTGAGAGTGACAAAATGGACACACACAAAAAACCAAAAAAAAAAAAAAAACGTTTCAGTCATCTTGAGGATGGCCTTCACAACTACTGCAACCATGGCAGGGGCATCCCTCGAAGTTTGACATCGCAAAGTTCTTCCAAGGCTCCAGCCGGCCAACCCAAAGCACAATAGCACGCACCTGAAGTTGCAAGGGTCGACATCGTAGGTCTTGAGGAAGAACACCGGGGCTCGACCAAAAAAAAAAAAAAATCCTCCGCCAGATCTTGGGGGGGGGGGGGGGGGGGTGGAGACCGACAAAAACTATGGGTCAACCCCAACATATGATTTGTAGCGCCCATGAAGAAGGATTAACCTAGAAGCACGAGATAAGAAGTCGATCTCACCTACCCTACCTGGTTGGTCTTCAAACGGGAGCTCTCCTGCCAAACAGCACTTGCGGGACAACCTCCTCGAGGTGGAGCGCCAATGCCCAATGGTTTTTTTTTTTTTGAGCAGCTCGGGGGGGAAATTCCCCACCTTTTTTCATTCAAGAGCGCGAAATGCGCTACTGAACCAGCGTTCGAACAGTACAAGTCCTCGTGGAGGAGGCTGTTTTTGGCACGCACCCTGTTCGCGGGTGCGTAGCCAGATTACAAAAAAGATCAAGCGAAGCAAAAAAGGCGAAGGTCAGATGTCGGGGCGATGTTGAGGTCCGTGTTGAGCCGCCATGATGTGGTCTCGCCATTGGTCGATCTCTTGGCGTTGACGCATGTTTCGGTACCGGAAGCGCCAGAGGTCGAGGTCGCTAACGATGGTGCGGAGGATCGCCGCGGCGTCGTCTTCCCTGGCATTGAAGATTTTGGCGTTCCTGGAGGTCCAAATCCTCCACATGATCACGAGCATGACGTCCGGCCAGACCCCTTGCGGCAGGTGCGTGGGGCGCTGGGCAGACCAGGGGTCGGCGATGGAAGCTGTGTTGGTGTCGATGCCGATCTGGCGCCATGTAGCAGAGGCAATGGGGCAGAAGTAGAAGAGGTGTTCCGCATCCTCGTCGACGGTGGGGCAGCGTGGACAGTGTACCTCGTCACGACCTAGGCACCTCTTGTGCAGTAGGTTGGTTCTCGTACTCAGGCGGTCGTTGCAGAGGAGCCACGCAAAGAACTTTACCTTGGTGGGAACTCGAGTCCCCCAGATGACATTCCCGTTTGGGTCGTCGACACCGGTCTCAGTTAGGCACTGGTAGGCAGCACGCGAGGAGTAGGCGGTCGATCCCCAGATGAAGATGCGTTCATCGGGCTCATCATTCAATCGAACCACTGCTAGGAGGTTGCTGAGTTCCACGAGCTCGCGCTCGGCGGCATTGGTGAGGCGGGGGCGGAGGGGAAGCTGGAGCGAGGGTTGTAGAGTCATGGCGACAGAGAGGTAGGGGTGGGTGATGTGGCTGAATAGGGCCGGAAATTGTTGCGAAAGAGGGCCGAGCCGATCCAGTCGTCGAACCAAAAGGCTGTGGACTGGCCGTTCCCGACGCGGACACGAGTGAGGGAGCGATATCGGTCCAGTTCCTCGTTGATAAGGCGTCCAAGGAAGGTGGACGATGAGACTCCGCAACTGATGTCCCCTTCGTTTGCACGCATGACCCAGCGCCTCCAGGGGACGTCAGGCCCCTGGAACAATTTGTGGACGAATTTCATTAGGAGACAGTGATTTTGGGTTGCAAGGTCCTTGATGCCGAGCCAGCCTTCTAGCCTTGAAAGCATGGCTTTGTCCCATGCAATGAGGCAGCGCGAACCAGAGCATTTTTCCTCACCGGTCCAGATGAAGGCGCGGCGACAGCGGTCAATCGCTTCAACCTCTGTCTTTGGAAGCGGAAGGGACGACATATGATGGACCGGGAGGCTGTTGAGAACGGAGTTAGTGAGGAGCAGCCGTCCACCGGTTGAAAGGAGGCGACCCTTCCATCCGGAGAAAAACTTGTCGCTTTTGTTCACCAGGGGAAGGAAATCAGAAACGTGAAGCTTAGTGGGGGAGATGGGAAGGCCAAGGTAGGACTGAGGAAAACTAGAGACGGGACAGCCGAGGACTGAGCTCATTGCGGCGGCCTCATCGTCCGACACGTTCATGGGGACGAACGTGGACTTGTGGTAGTTGATCACAAGGCCGGTGGCCGCGGCGAACTGGTCCAGAATCCGCTTTAGTGCTGCCACATCATCCACCTGACCGCGCACCATGATCAAGGTGTCGTCGGCGTATTGTAAAACCGGGCAGGGTTCATCGTCACAGATAGGGTGGTGCACGGCGCCGCTTTCGCATTCCTTATGGATCATCTGACGCAGAAGGTCCGCCACGATGATGAACAGGTACGGCGAGAGGGGGTCGCCTTGCCGGAGGCCACGAGCGCATTTGAACCAGCGGCCGGGAACGCCGTTGAGCAAAATCGCTGTCTTCCACGTCTGCAAGATGGAGCGCACCCACGATCGCTACGTCGCGTCGAAGCCGCGGGCGTCGAGGATGGCATCAAGGGAGCTCCAGTCGACCGAGTCAAAAGCCTTGCGGAAGTCGAGCTTGAGAATGGCAGCTGGGCGCTTCCGTGTATGGCAGCAGCTCAGGAGTTCTGCCGCGAACACATAGTTCTCAGCTATGTTCCGCCCCTTGATGAACCCGGTCTGGTCCGCGCTAACGAGATCCTCAATGCACGGCTGGAGGCGATGGACCATGGCCTTTGTGAATGCCTTGACCATGCATCCCTGCAGGGAGATAGGTCGGAAGGCATCCGGCGTTCGGGCTCCATCCTTTTTTGGAAGAAGAACGAGATGCGCTCGGTTCAGTCGGTCGAGGTCCAGGTTGCCTGCCGCGAAGGCGACGAAGAGTGCGAGGACGTCGCGCTCCAACAGGGACCAGAACGTCCGGTAGAAGGAAGGGCCGAACCCGTCGGGCCCGGGACTAGACGAGGTGTCCATCGAGAAAATGGCGTCGCGAATCTCCTCCCGGGTGAACACGCTCGAGAGCTGGTGGCCCTGGAACGTGGGTTCTGGGTAGAACGTTCGAAGGTCGAAAGCCCAGGTGCAAGGTGTTGCGGTGCCCAGTAGAGACGTGTAGTACCGCAGCAAGGCAGAGGCTTTGTCCTCGTGCGCGACAAGCTCCACTCCATTGTCCTCCAGGCAGCGGATGGAGTTTTTGCGCATCCGGTGTGAGGCGTAGGTGTGGAAGAACTTAGTGTTCTCGTCCCCCTCTGTAGCGAGCCTGATCTTCGAGCGACGGCGCCAGTACTCTGCTTGCTCCTTGATTGCCAAGTGCAGGGCGTCGACCACAAGATCGCGCAGGGCACGTTCTGGTGCAGAGAGCACGCGTTCCTCTTCAAGGAGATCAAGCGCTGCGATGATCGCTCGGCTGTCCCGTTCCCGCTGGGCAGCCGGTTTGAGGCGCTTCCTCCATTTCTTGCATTCCCGACGGCAGTTCTTCAGGCGAGCGACAAAGGCACGTCCTGGGTCGGGCCCGTCGTTGCCCTCCATCGGGGCCTGCCAGGTGTCTGAAATGAGGCTGCGAAACGCTTGGTGCAGGGACCAAGACGGCTCGTAGCGGAAACATGCCGCTCGTGGGATGTCCGTGGCGATCGTGACCAAAAGGGGGACATGGTCCGAAGAATGACGCGTGAGGGAGCTGAGGGAGGTGTTGGGTAGCACCTGGTTCCACCGCAGATTGATGAACGCACGGTCCAGGCGCACAAATGTGGGCTCATCTCGTTTATTGGACCAAGTATATGCCCGATCCCGAAGTGGCAATTCGATGAGTCAGTGGCGGAGCTAGGTCCAGCCCACAGGGTGGGCCGAATTTTTTTTGAGCTGCTCAGGGTGGGCCAAAAAAAGAAAAGAAAAGCAAAGAAAAAAGAAAAACGGTACTGTAGCAGTGCTACAGTGCTCCAAATGACGTTTAGGCTGGATCTCAGGGTGGGCCGCGGCCCACCCTGTCCACCCTATAGCTCCGCCACTGCGATGAGTTCCAACCTATTCACCGCGTCGTTGAACAGAGTCGCTTCCGCAAAAGAGAAGTTGTCGTTGTTCTTGTCGGCGGGTGATCGAGTGAGGTTGAAATCCCCGAGGAGGAGCCACGGGCACGCAGCCGGCGGGGCAGCCACGGAGAGGTCGGCCAGGAAGCCGGCTTTGTCCGAGGTTGCCGTAGGCGCGTAGATGTTGGTCACGACCACGGAGAACCCGGTCGCTGCGACGGCCAGCGTAGCAGAGAGGATCCGCGGGCTGCACTCTGAGGTGTCCAACGTGAAGACGTTTGGATCCCAGGCGGTGATCAACCCTCCGGACGCGCCATCAGCGTTCGCAACGACGGAAGCCGTGAGATTGGAAGGGAGGAAGGAAGAGAGTTTGGAGGGCGGGGGATCGGTTAGCTTCGTTTCCTGGAGGGCAACGATGTGAGGCCGGCAATTGCGTAGTTCAGAAAGAACACGATCGCATTTGTCCGAGTCGTTTAAACCGCGCACATTCCAGCAAACACACGAGTAATTGCGTACATTAGCCATTCTTAACAGACCTGGACAACGTACACAGTTGTGGCGCCGCGCAGTTAAGCTCCGTGGGCGCCGCCCTACCAAAACCCGGCCAGACCAGCACCGGGGTGTGCCGCCACGGCAACAGACCAAGGCAGACGCAGCTGCCGGAGATAGGCACTGCGCGGTTGGGCCGCGTGAGTGCCGAACTAACAAAAGCCAGCCTAACAAGCGCTGGGGTGGGCTGACTAGGGCCCAACATCATGGAGCAGTCGCAGCTGCTGGATGACAGAAACGGCCCAAACAGGCGCCGCAAGCAAAAAGAAAAAGAAAGCAGAGCACTAGTACTAGCAACGAAGTCCGGCGCGGTGCTCCTTCCCGCCGTCTTCCCGACGCAGCTTGGTGCGGTCCGATCCATCAGCGCGGTGGGGACCCCCAAAGACCCAGCGTGTCCAGCTTGCCGCGCGGGACGCAGGACGCGCCGATCCTCTTGAGCTTCGAGATCGGGATCGCCTTGGGTGGCGGGCGACGAAGGATGCCGGACTAATCGCGCTCACGAGGGACCGCGAGACTCCAGCCAAGTCCAGCTTGGCCGCCTTCACCCGAGTAGCCTTGCTCGCCGCGCTTTCGTACACCGCGGACTCCTTGGCCGCCAGCCGGTCACTCCTCCTCTTGTGCACCTGGTCCGCGGCCCTCTTGCGTCGAACGTGGCGCTTGCGGAGTTGCGGGAGACGGACTCGTGCTCATCACTGGCACTGGTGTCGGAGGAGGGGAAGCGAGCAATCGTTGCAGGATCGCCGCTGGAGTCGGCATCAGCGGCCGCCACCGGTTCCGGCTCCATGTGGGTGGCGCGGTCTGCTGGCCCATCAGGAGCGGGGAGAGCGGCCATGGTGCCGCCCGCTGATCCATCAGGAGCGGGGAGAGCGGCAATGGTGCCGCCCCCAGTGGCCACCGACCCGATGCAGCGGGTCTGGACCACTGACCCGTCGGCGCTGAGGATGAAGGAGCGCGCGATCCCCTGCACGAGAAGTGGAGCGACGCACAGCCCGTGGAGCACCCGGAACAGGGGAACGGGGATGCGGATGTAGGTCCAGAGAGCACTGAGGGGTACAGGACGGCCCCCAGCGCGCGGCTCGTGGAGGGCGCAGCGCCACGCCCACGTCCACGACCACGCCAGCCTCTGCCCCCCCGTCCACCAGGTGCATGCCAACCATGAGGGTTGCCACCGCCGCCCTGGTCGTGCCCGCCGCCGATGGGCATCTCCGCGCGGATGAAGTTGTAGTCCGTCGGTTCAGGCTCGCCCGGCGCCTGGACCCAATGGCGGACGACGTGGACGCGCACAATGGCCGCCGGCCCGCCATAGGGGTTGCGGATGAGGAGCTTGGGGGGCATGTCCTTGTTGTGGTCCAAGCGGACCACGACCCGGACCTCGGAGTAGTCGTTCTCCTGAAGGCAGCGCTGGTCGATGAAGCACACATGCCCGAGCCCATGGAAAGCCCGCCTGATGTGGTCGTCAAACCAATGCTCGAGCGGGTAGTCCGTGAGGCTGACGTCGACGTACGCGCGGTCGTCAATGTGGACACGGTTGTCCGCCTCCTCGTGTCGCTCGATCGTGATGAGCCGATCCCCAAGCCGGAGCGGAGAGAGCCGCACCACCGCCTCGCGGTCCGCGTTGCAGTCAAACTCGAGCAACATCGCACCACGCGAGGACGGGCGAAACGTGCAGTGCGGGTCGCCGGCGCGGAGCTGAAGGGCGCGCCGAAGGGTCTGGCCCGGCGCAGGTTCCTCGGGGTCGAAGTACACAAACGCGAACCGCCTGCTCCACTCGAAGTGGCCGTAGGGGAGGAAAACCTCCGCCATGTCTGACCGGTTCCGCGGAGAGGCAGGCGGGTTGGAGGAGTCGCTCGACCCGAGGGCAAGCAGAGGAGACTGCGGATTGTGGCCGGCAGCCCCTCCCGCCGGGTCGCGAGGCGGTGTCACTGCACCGGCACCGCCGGGCCCCATCTGCGCCGCGTCCGAGGTCGCGACCGCAGCAGGGGGGCCAGTTGTTCCTTGCGCGGCCTCCAGGTGCGCGCGCACCAGAGCGCGCCTGGCCGCAGCTGCAGAGGACTCCGGCATGTCGCGCGAGGGGGGTGGTGGGCGAGCGGAGTCGTCGAGGTAGCGGGCCAGAAGTCGATCAGTCGCCGAGGCATCTCGGGACTCCCGACCCAGCTCCCTCGTCACCGAGACTACGCCGCCGGCCGAGAGCCTCGTCTGCCGGGGGTACGGCGTGCTCCCAGGGCGTCCGCGTCGCTCTATAGCCCGGCGAACGGCCGACATCCTGAAAGAGGGGGAGAGGTGAGGCGGGAGGGAGGAAGAACGAACGAGATTGGGTGCAGAGTGTTCAGAACGGCAATGCCCAATGGTGAGCGACAGCGGCATCCCAGAGTCGATGCTGAAGAAGAAGAGTGCCGAGAGGCGAGCACCCAGCGCCACAGCTATGTACCCAAGGCCGTGATACATCCCCCCGCGCTCGCCGCGGAGCCAAAGCCGGTGCCGGAAGTAGCTAGAGAGTGCCGTAGAAAGCGACGACCATGAAGTACAGAAGCCCCCATCGCGGATCAGTACGTCCGCCCTGCAACATGGCGGTGGCGAACAATATGTGGATGAACACCAAAGCCAGCACGGACATCTATCTCGCTGTCTGTGTCTCTGTGTCTCTGGTTGTCTGGTTTGGTTTTGCTTCGCCTTTTCTCTGCAGTCCACAGTCCCAATATATAGCTGAACACACGGCTCGACGGCTCCGCGGCGGGAGATAAAGAAATTATTTTTCTCTACGAGTTGTACGGACGGACCGGTCCAACCTCGCGAGTTTTTTATTTTTTGCTTTCTTGAATAGGATTGCATCAGGAATCAGCGGTTGAAATTTTCGTGTATGAAAGGTGTCACCAACCATCCACATCATAGCAAAGAATCCACGTTAGATTTTTGTGCATGCTTTCTTGCTCCAGAGAACACAAAACGTCGCGCAGCGACGAGTTATCTGTACATAGATGATTAGGATGTGCTCCATGAGTAGGCCTCAGTCGATGTACCAAGTCTACGTGCAGCAAACATACGCGAACATCTACTGAGCTACAGACAAAATTCTGCGTGCAACGACAAGGCTCTGGCATTTGACGGTGACGCCGGAAAAAAGTCTATCATCCGGGAATTTTTTTTATTTTTAATCGAATTTTTTATTATATTTTTATTAATAACCGCCCGTTTTCGAAATTTGCAGAACTAGTCGCCTAGTCGCCCGACAAATGGGCGATTAGGCCTTGTCGCCCCATTAGCGGGCGATTTATGCCGTAATCTCCCTTAAAAGGGCGATTAGGTGTCGGTTGGGGCCTAATCGCCCAGGCAGCAGGCGACAAGATCCTAGTCGCCCATGTAAGGGGCGACAAGGCTACTGTAGCGAATTTTTCATTTTTCGAATTTTTCTGCGTTAACAACTAAGCCTCCCAAAGTCTAATTAAAAATATTTTACACATCTAAAGTCAATGGTGATTTTAATGGTGGTGAATAATATGTTGATGCAACCATTTTAACACAGAACAGCACAAAAGTTGTTGGTAGTTTTAAACTAAAAATCTCTGAATCAGGCTAGTTGTTAAGCGCTAATTGAATTTTTAGACCATCTTAATCTTCTCTAAAAATTAAGAAAAAATTACCTAAATGCATTTTATCCTTAGTAGTACCAAATATAATTTTTTTAGCGTTAGGTTCCATATAAAATATTTGAATTATCTGAATTTAATTCGAATTTGAATTTGAATTTGAAGTACAAATGACCATAATTTAAAATCTAATTTCAAAATCTGACTCCTCTTAACTCAAACTGAAAGTTATAGTTTGAAATTAGATTTTAAATTATGGTCATTTGTAACTTCAAATTCAAATTCAAATTCGAATTAAATTTAAATAATCAAATATTTTATATGGAACCTAATGCTAAAAAAAATTATATTGGTACTACTAAGGATGCAATGCATTTAGGTAATTTTTTTAAAATTTTAGAGAAGATTAAGATGGTCTAAAAATTCAATTATCGCTTAACTGCTAGCCTGATTCAGAGATTTTTAGTTTAAAACTACCAACAACTTTTGGGCTGTTCTGTGTTAAAATGGTTGCATCAACATATTATTCACCACCATTAAAATCACCATTGACTTTAGATGTGTAAAAGTATTTTTAATTTAGACTTTGGGAGGCCTAGTTGTTAACACAGAAAAATTCGAAAAATGAAAAATTTGCTACAGTATCATTGTCGCCCGTTGCATGGGCGACTAGGATGTTGTCACCTTCTGTTTGGGCGATTAGGCCCCACCGACACCTAATCGCCCTTGCAACGGAGATTACGGCATAAATCGCCCGCTAATCGGGCGACAAAACCTAATCGCCCATTTGTTGGGCGACTAGGCGACTAGTTCTGCAAATTTCGAAAACGGGCGGTTATTAATAAAAATATAATAAAAAATTCGATTAAAAATAAAAAAAATTCTATCATCCGGCACGGCACGGCCTGCTATGGCCCGATTACAAAACACGGCCTGCTAGCCTCAATCCCGGCCTGCAACAGCCCACAGCCACAGCCCACAGGCGCATCTCCTCCTCTTTTTCTCTCTCTCTCGTCAGGTCTCACCGTCTCAGGTTCCCGAAGTTCTTCTTCTTCCCTCGGCTGGTCCACGCCGCGGCCGCCTCCGGGCTCCCCCGCGGCCCCGCCCCTTCCCCGCGCCACGCGCAAGCGCCGCCACCTTCTCCTTCCCCGCGTTGCGCGCCGCCGTCGCGCCGCCTCGGCTCCCCCTCCGCCGTCCGCCTCCTCGGCTCCCCCTCCGCCAGTGGCGAAGCTAGATTAAAATCTACAGTGGTGCCATGCAGTGGATAAGTTAAGTTTAAAGGGCAAATACATGGTCAAAATAAGCTGATTAGTAGAGAGATTTTAATTTACCGTGGTGCCATGGCACCACCCTAGCTCTATCTAGCTTCGCCCATGCCCTCCGCTGTCCGCCCCTCCCTCGTTTCTGCGTCCGCGGCTCCGCGCGCCGCCGAACGTCGGCCACCGCCGCCTTCTCCTCCCTCGCGGCCGCCGCCGCCGCCCTAGCCTCACCCTGCGCCAAGCGTGCTCCGGGCCGGCACGGCACGGCCGGCACGGCGGGCCGACGGCACGGCCCGGGTCCGTGTAAGCCACACCGTGCCGTGCTCGGGCCTCGGCTCAGGCACGTCGTGCCGTGCCGGCGCGGCACGGAGCTCTCGGCGTGCCGTGCCCGCGCAGGGTCAGGCCCGGCCAGGCCCGTGTCGTGCCAGCCCGGCACGGCCCGTTGGCCAGGTATAGGCCAGACGATATAGTCGACAATTGAAACCATGTACGGGAGCCGAGTCATAGGTTGAGCACGGTGGCATTGCCATCCCTCGTCGGCATCCCGGCGCGGCAAAGGATAAGGAGCCGAAATGCATTGCCTTCTTTGCAGAATTGGTGAAGGACCTGGAGCGTCTCGTCTCATCTATACGTGGTTGTGCTTCTCGATCGAGCATCTTGAGAACGCCGTTGGCCCCAGCCCCAACATGGCTGTTGAGCTTGGGCAAGCTGATGCATGCCGTCCTCCTCTGTTCCAGGTTCTCAACCTCCCCTGTCTCCAGGTTCAACTCTTCAACACGCACGGATACCTTTTGAACTTCAAACAAGGGATGACAGGGGGCTCTGTGCTGATCTCTAATTAAATTACATGCAGTTTTTCCGTGCTTCCTTGCCGTTGGCGAAGTGTGCATCGTGCGGAACAACGGTAGCACATTGTGTAGTATCTATTAGTTCGATTGTGCAAACTAACTTCCACCCCCACCAAAAAAAAAAATGTTCATTGTTGCAATTCGTTTAACAACAATCTCGTGCAGACAGGAGGCCAGTCAGACCATCTCCTCTCTTTTCTTTTTATACATGTCAATCACGTGATTCAATTGTTCTCCGTTTTCTTGCGATTCGTCTGAAAATTACTAAGTCCCAATCACGTCAATCTGTTTGGCGTGACTCAACTATGTATCACGCCATACAGATTGGCGTGATTGGGGTCAACCTTAGTCCACGCTCGGATCCGACGTGGCATGCTGACGTGGACCCAATCACGCCACATGGAATGACGTGATTCATACAGGAATCACGCCAAATGGATTGGCGTGACAAAAACGTCTAGATCCTGGAAATTTAGTTTTGGGTGGTTTATTTTAAAAATTTTAGATTAAAATTGATTATTTTATAAAAAAAAGTCCAATTGTGCAAACTAACTTCCACCCCCGCCAAAAAAAAAGTTCATTGTTGCAATTCGTTTAACAACAATGCATATAAAGTATATTTTTTATGAAATCGTTACAAATGAAAACTAGAAGGTTCTCATGGCCGACAGCCGCGAGGCCAGGTCGACCTCGTACAAGAAAGCGTCGTCTCTTTTCTTGTTAACCGTGTGCATCTCTTTCGTCTCCAAGTCAAGGAGCACGAGCTCTTCGCCACCAGTACAAACGTCCCAGAACCAGAAGGGCAGTAGCAAAACTGCGCCGCTGGTCGCCCCAGAGCTAAACATGCCTACACGGATATGGCATGGGTTCATCAGCAGGCGCGCTAGGGGCAGCGACAATACAATCGGCGCCGTGACGACCACACAGTGGCGTTCCCAACGGCCGGCACTGCCGGACAGTAGCAGCCAAACGGATACCTTGAGCTTATCCACCGCGAGCAAGCTCAGCCTGTCGGTCGTCGGCGAGGACGATGCCAAGTGGAGCTTCCGATAGCCGCGGCTGTTGGCCAGGACCTCGGCTGGGAGCTGGATCCACCCAGCATTCGCCGTGAGGACATTGTATGTGAAGATGCAGCAATCCATCTTCCTAGTCTCGTACATTAGCCAGTAGATGAAGCCACCGGAGACGACGGCGGCGGCGCCGCTTGGTTGATTGTCAACGTACGGGCTCGGGGGAGACTGGCTGACCAAGCTGGCGGGGCTCCACGCGCTACCGTCCGACGAGAAGGTCCGGACCATGATGGAGCGTGAGAGCTCCGTCAGCCCGGAGAAACCGACGGCGAGAAGGAGGAAGGAGCAGCTGGTGACGCCGTTGTCGGCGGGTGTGAATAGGACGAATTTGTCGTAGAAGAAGGCGTGATCGGGAAGTTGGCTGATAGCCGGCGGCGGACCGGGAAGGAATCGGATGCCGCCGGTGATGGCCATGGGGTCGTAAACGCAGAGATGGATTCCATGGATTGTGCCCATGCCACAGAGAAGCAGTATGAGGCCGTGCCGCGAGGTTAGAGGCTGGGGACAACGGAAAGCGGCGCCGGCGGCGCCGCGAGAGAGGAACGGCGCGATGTGATTCGCCGAGAGGGACGCCGCCGCTGGAGTCGCCGGGTGCGCCAGGGAGAAGGAGGCCACTGCGAAGCCCGTCGTGTCGTCGGGGCTGAGGAACCCGAGGAGGCATTGGGGAACGACGGCGCTGGGTCCGTGGCACACGCGGCGGAGGAACGCCGGGCGCAAGGATGTCGCGGCGGAGCGGCTTGCATGAGGCGGCGCAGCGAACGATTGCGACGACGTCTGAGCACGCGACGATCTCGAGGATAAGGTCTGAAGGAAGAGGGCACAATCGCAGGGCCTCCGCCGGCGGCGGCATCGTCCGTGTCATGCAAGCGCTTCGTGCTATGCTGCCTATATATATGCATGGTAGTATATGACCAATGACCACGGAATTGAACGTCTATATACTAACGTGCATGGATCCGCGTCGGATACGAGTTGAGGAAGAAGATACACGAACTACCTCTATTACGTGGGATTTTGATAGCGCGAAACTATTGGCCTTAGGAGTGGAGTCGCATTATCATGGTATACTGCCAAATGCCAAAAGTACTCTCTCTCTCCTCTCTAGACATGTGCTCTCTCCGTATTTAAAATGTTGACACCATTGATTTTTTTGCGCTATATTTGATCATTCATCTTATTCAAAATATTAGTTCAAGATATGTAAAACTATAAGTGAGATTTTAATTATAAAACAAATCATAAGAATCTGATAATTTTGGTGAATCATACAGAAAAGCCATGGGCCTAAATGCTTTAGTGTGACCATTCCTCGCCTAGGTAGCGGGGGTTGGGCTTCCGGTTGCGAACCGCCGGAACTTGGGCTACGCTCGCGGGCCGTTCCGCCTTGACAACTGTAGTAGAGCTGGATGAAGAAGACGCACTCCCGCCAACGCTTGTTGGCGCCAGATTCAGGTTGCTAAACGATTTCATGGCAGACAGCCGTGAGGCCAGGTCAACCTCGTACAGGAACGCGCCTTTGTTCTTGTTAACCCCGTGCATCTCTTTTGTCTGCAAGTCAAGGACGACGAGCCCTTCTTCAGCGTCTTCGTATAGCCCGACAGGAGAAAAGTACCTGTAGGGCAGCAAAACGACCGCGCCGCTCGTCCCGTTACAGCTCTTGATGGCCAAGTTTTGAGGCAATTAATGCGTGAACATTATGTTTGGACTGAGGACTAGCCATGGAGTACGCAATCCTCTCCGTGTCGACGACCGCGTGCCGCACCCAACAAGCGCCGCCGCCGCCATTGTCGTCGGACTTGGAGACAAGAGCACCCAAACGTGTACCTTGAGCTTCTCCGCCGCGAGCAAGCTGAGCCTGCTCCCGCCGTCCGGCAGCGAGGGCGAGCGTGCAAGCTGGAGAGACATAGAGCTGTGGTGCTCCGGCGGGACCTCTGTTGTAAAAGCTGGAACTCTGTTGACTGAAACTTCTTTCTTTTCTTTCTTTTTTGGCTGAAACTTCTGTTTAATTTCTTGTAGTTTGTACTACGCTCGGAGAAACGATCTGGAACTCTGTTGTAAAAGCTTTTGAGACATGCTCGTGTTGATCATCCTGTGAATTGCAGACTTGTCTATGGCGTTCTGAATTAGCATATGCATGGCTTCTTTGTTCTTACCTCTCATACATTTCGAGCTCAGCAAGACTGACCATGGCCCTGGTCTTCTCTTCTCTGCAATTCCGTCGAACAGTCTGCACACGCGCGACCGGTATGCCCCGTCGTCGAGCAACGAGCATGAAGGTGTAAAGAGGGAGCTCCAAATAACAGGCGCGCTAACCGGTGGAGGCCGACCATGCCGGTGTTGAGCCGTTGAAGGATGCGGTCATCCCGATCTTGCTGCGGCGTTTCGTCGAACATGTCGAAGGCTGTTGTCCGCAGGATGGAGGACGCCCCGTTCGTAGAACGCCGTGGCGTGTTTGTGCTGCGGAGGTGGGTGGGGATGCCAGAACTGAAACAGGAGACGGAGGAACCGCCGTCTCGCCGGTGCCGACCGATGAAGCACTCGGAGGAGCTGAGGAACCGCCGTCTCGCCGGTGCCCGTTGGTTGGGCGAAGAGCCTTAGGCACAGGTGTCACTCTGAGCGCCACCTCAACCTTGTCGCCCCACGGTTGGGCGATATCTTGCTGTCGTCCGTTAGTAATATTAATTAATTAAAAATGTGTTATTAATAAAAAAAATTCTGCGGAATCATACGCGTATGTCCTCGATTAACGGCCATCGATGCGTTGCGTGCTCCACGACGGCGAAGTAGCCCCGTTCTGTGTGGGCTATGGTGCGGCCCAAATAGCCCAGCCCATTTGTTATAGAGGCCCAGGGACGGCTTGATCTGTTAAGACAAGGAATGTGGCCTTTTCCACTTCTATCGCTGCCCGAAGGAGAGCTAGCCCGGCGCCGCACCACTCTTTCCCGGAGACCTCGCCGCCGCTGTTCCTAGCTATCTTCGATTCCACCTCTCAAAAAAAAAAAAAAAAAAAGCTATCTTCGATTCCATTGCCTCCGGGAAGGGTGAAATGTCAGAATACGGGTGGGACTCAAATTCGCGTGCCTGGCCGTAGTTTACACCCTCCTATTATTCATGCTACACGCCATGCTGGCTGCGAAGTATCATCGGAATTTCGACACGCTGGCTGCACGCCATGATGAGAGCCCAAGATCGGGAGCGCGCAGAAAGGGCGACATACGAGGAGGGAGCACCGCGGCCACGCATTTTGTCAAAAGAAGGACGTGCGTGCCATGGAACGAAGCTGCCTTGTGATTTGACGAGCAATCGGGGGGTCCGGAACGCGTTAGCGTGTGCTCCACCGCGCTAGCAGCAGCGGCTCCCGGCGCGTGCTTAGCTCCAGCTGCTTCCGAGATGCTCCCTCTCTCTCTCGAAAGTCGGAACAGTACACGTGTCTTTCTGCCAACGTCCCGCGTCCACCTCCGTCACGGTGACGTCAGCCGAAATTTGTGGTGCCCGGGCTCCGTGGCGGAGCATCTCGCCGTAGCGCGATGCTCGAGCGAATGGATGGGGAAACAAAAAAGCTTTCGGTCACAATACATAAGTTTTTCCTACCCCCACAAAAATTGAATCGGTATATGTTGATCAAGGATATATATATATATATATATATATATATATATTAAAGCTCTGATGCTGGTGGCCCTTCCAGAGGTGAAGTTTCAACCTCGATCTTGTAATGTCGTAGCTGATAAGTTAGCTAACTTTTGGTTGTGAGTTCCTTCGGGTGGAGTTTTGGTATGTCCGGACTCCGGAGGGTCATCCTGGTTTGTTTACTAAACGGCATATTCCGGCCATCACTTCCTAAAAGGAAAAAAAGAAAACCGTATTCCGGCCACTTCCTAAAAGGAAAAAAGAAAACCGGAAAGGCTCCCTACTCAACCTTTTTCTGAAAAGTTTCAGAAAAAGGCCATACCATAGTCGGGTGTTTTAGGAACTGTCGAACGCGTGTTCATTTTCCTCTGCCTCATGCATCAAGTCTCTCTTTTATGTAATTTTAATTTAATTTGGCACCGTGGTACTCTCTCTAGGAAATTATGTGTTTTACTAGCAAATTGCCCGTTGCTACGGGAGCCGAAAATTTCCGTAACACGACATACGTTCAATTACAGCTTGATTAGTGTAGCCTAATGCAAATAGTTTTCTGTGTATACTTTTTGCATTATGCACATTACTAAATATTTTAAATTTATTTACATAATACATACACACACACATGAAAGTGCATGTACCCAAGGAACCATTACAGAAAGTAGCGCAAATTTGGTTGAAGTACGAAAAGAAAAGCGAGAAAGTGGTGAAAAAGCATCTGATCCTCATTTGCATCAGTGATGTGTAGCATCCGTAAAAATCTCATACGTGTAGTCAACATTTATGTCCTGCATGTGATATTTTTGTTCAATAATGACAGAACAAGAGATTAAACGAACAATAGATTAAAGAATCACAGGTTGTTTGTATTCGGCGTCCCGCAACACCGGAGTCCTCTTTCAGGCATCCATAGCTGCCGTTGTCGCCACACCAACATAGCGGTGCCGTCCACACAGTCAAGTTCCTGGTCAAGATCGAACAACTTTGCGCTCAGTTACCTGTCTTCGACAGCAGCGCACCAACGTGTTTGACGCCAACTTAGGCACGCTGGTGGCAACGCACGGGCTCCCTGGCGACATGCATGCCCATCCATCATCATCGGCAAGGTCGTCGGCTCGCCAAGTCCTTGTACGTGCAGCGGCAAACACGACAGGCCGGCGTTGCCGAAATCAGTAGTAGTACATAGAGACGTACCTATTCGCGGTCCCCTCCACCACAACTCCACCGCGACGCCGTGCGTAAGGAGAGCAAGATCCACTGCGATGTCATCGAAGACGGACTAGAGGAAGGCACGCTCATGCGTATTTGAACCAGCTATTTTTTAGATAATGGAAACCAAGTTTCCGGTCTCTGCATAGCACGCAGCCCAGTTTTTTTTTTTTGTTTTAATTATTACAATAAAAGTCAGTTCGCAGACTGACCAAGAGAAGCAAACATAAATCTGTCTGCGTATTTGAACCAGCTGCGGACAAATTAAAGGAAGATTTATCTGGTCGCACGTACGAAACTAGTAACCAAATCTGTTTTGAACTCGCGTACGTGTGATGAACTCTAATGTTTTACGAACTCATCAGATACCACAGACGAAACCCAAAAAAAACTGACAAGGGGTCCTTTTACAGACGAACAAAAAAAAAAAAACTGTGGTGGGGGGACTTACACCGTCGAAATTATAAAGGGGCTACTAAGAAGTCCTAGCTACATAGCATCTAGATGTAACCCGTCTAGATACAAAACGAAATCAGTGGAAATCTGAGACATGAAACCTTTAATCCAATGGCAAAAATTTCGAGTGTTGTATATGAGCGACGGAAACACTTGAGAGTTCGAAATAGAAACGAAGAAGAGTTTTACTAATTTAGGCAGTAAGATTAATTACTCCATTTTATTAATTTTATCTATTGAGTAGTAACAAGTCTCTCTCTCTCTCTCTCTCTCTCTCTCTCTCTCTCTCTCTCTCAAATAAAAAAAGACGATCCGGCCTGTAGGGTGGATCAGAAGCACAAGGCAGCAACCAGCAGATCCCTGATAATTAAGTATACACACTCCTAGCTACTTCATTTTATCTGCAAGCAGGCGACAATGCAAGAACAATTTTTATTTTCCAAAAGCTAGCTAGCTAGCTAAATAATAATTTTTTTTTTCAGGCGACAAAGATCCAACGGACGGAGGCTTGTACTTCCTACACCTGCAGGAGCTCCTCCTCGTCGAGGTGGAGCACGGTGACGCGGTACAGGAAGTAGGCTGCCACCGAAAGGAAGAACCAGACGAGAACGGTGAGCAACACCGGCTTGCCAGTGGGGACGCTGAAGAAGTAGGCCACCGAGAGGAAAGCACCCATGACCACGGCCGTGTAGCCGAGGCCGCGGTAGACCCCCCCGCGCCGGCCGCGTAGACAGAGCCGGCGCCGGAAGTAGAGCGCGCCGTAGAAAGCGACGGCAATGCCGTGGAGGAGCTCCCATCTCTGCTGGTCTTGGAGCATCGCCGTGGCGAACAGCATCGTGTGGATGAAGGAGACTGCCGCCACGGACAGCACTTTGGTGTAGTACGAGTTGTTGTCGGATTCTGCTGCAGCCAAATTATTAGGAGGAGTCGTCGTCGTCGATTCAGCAGCAGCTGCAGGTGGTGCTTGCACTGACAGCTGGACCTCCTGCGGCTCCTCCTCCTCGAGGTGGAGAACAGTGAGCCGGTACAAGAAGTAGGCCACGATCGTAGCGCCCAGCCAGACGCCAACGGCGGCCGGCAGGCCCATCGTCGCGGCGTCGACGTTGAAGAAGAAGAGCGCCGAGAGCAGAGCGCCCAGCACCGCCGCGGTGTACTCGAGGCCCCGGCAGATGCCCTCCTCCGCGCGCCTGCCGCAGAGCCGGCGCCGGGAGTAGAGAGCGCCGTAGAAAGCGACGACGGTCAAGTACAGGACCACCCATCTCGGCGTGCTCCCGTCCTCGACTTCGAACATGGCGACCAAGAACAGAGTGTGGATGAACGTGACAATCAACACGGACAGCAGGGACAGCGCCTTGGCGGAGTCACGCATGGCTTCAGCTGAAATGGTGGAGGGCGGTGGTGTGCTTTGCTCGACGGATTGCCAATGGGGTCGGGTCTAATATAGCTAGGGGGAAGTGACATGCGATGACACATGATGATGGTTTGACAAGAACTTTCTTTTTTAGATAATGGATGGTTTGACAAGAACGGAATTGAACTGCCAAAGTAACCTTTTGCCCAACAGAATCCATGCATAGAAAATGATTATTCCTTGTTTCACACCGTTTATATTATAATGTATTCATCTTAGCTTATCCTATCTTACCTTTATAGTGTATTCAGCGCGCTTAGTTTATCTTACTTTAATTTTAGCTTTTTGATTTTCAAACTTTGAATATATGGCATCGATTCGACATCGGCGTGGATTGCGGCAGGGAGATCCGTCATGTTGTTCATCATCATTGTAATCTTCAGGAAAGCTGACTCACTTGGCCTGCTGAAGCCCCTTTTGCATTGTAATCTTCAGGAAAGCTGACTCACTTGGCCTGCTGAAGCCCCTTTTGCATTGTCGCCACTCCGCTAGCTCCAGCACCGCGTCTCTCTCGCGTACGCGGACGACGACATGATCATGGGATGTTGTTGTGCCTACAAGACACACTATACACAATGACAATTTTATGACTAAACTCTTGAACGCCGTCATAAAATGAAACTAGCAGAAATTGTCACCGATTTGATATTGTGTATGTGACAAACACATTTCATCACAATAACGACCAGAATTAGGAGGGAAAAGAAAAACCGAGCTATATCTACACCCATGGGTATCGAGCACCGGAACTCCCTAAAATAATAATGATACCTTATCCCATTGCTTTACTCTAAATATACTGATGACCATTTGTTCCGTTAAAATAAGTTATTTGGACAAGCTGATGCGTTGGAGAATGCTTTGCCGTTGGGCCGAGTTCGTTTTACCCGCCAGGCCTCCAACGTCCTGGTCCAGGCCCGACCGCCTGAGCCCAGCTGAAACAACCGTCGTGCGTAGGGGGAAAAAAAAATGGTTGCCTTAATTTCGAGGATTCTTTCCCGTTGGGCAGAGTTCGTTTCATCCGCACAGCTGTAGAAATCTTCGTGTGTGGTAAAAAATTGATTGCCTAATGTGAGAATCGAACACGCGACCTCCGTTCCAGAGTAGACAAGACTTTACTGCCAGGCAATTTCTTGGGTTGAGTATTATCTTTACACCGGAAGTATTTTGCCTACTATAAACGAATCTGAATTGAGATGAACCCATAAATTGTACTTCTTTCTTTTTTAATCCGAACATTAAACTTGTAAACCGTATTTTCACCTCATAACAACTCAAAATTAGATGATTCTTTTTCCCATTTATTCTAAATTAACGTGACGCTCTTTTTATTTAGTTGTGACTGTATTTCAATTGCTATTTGTTGGATCTATTTCATATGGCTTGTTTTTCTCCCATCATGTATAAAATAGAAAATGTCTTTTTGACACTCGACAAAGATTTCCTTTGCCGCAAGTGTCGTTTCCATCCATGCCCGTAGTATGTCACAATTTTTGGAGTGTTGTTTGTACAAAATTCAAACCTATTCCTATGTCAAATTAAATCCGGTTCCATCGTTGCCGAGTGCCACATAAAAAACACTCGGCAAAGGAAATCCTTGTCGAGCGTCAAACAGAAACACTCGGCAAGGCAAATAAGACCTCTGCCGAGTGCCGAAAAAATTACACTCACCAAAGACATTGTTTGCCGAGTATTAAAAAAAAAACACCCAGACAAAGAAAATTGAAACCACCTTTTTGAAGCTCTAAACGAATAGAAATTAAAAAGTGTTGAAGTACAAAGTTGTATAACTTGTCAATATCTACAACTCTTATTTGGAGCATTTCTTGATTCAACAAAGTGATAGTAAAGTTGATTCAACAAAGTCATATAGTTTCATGAAACTATATGAGAGATATATAAGATTTGTGAACAATGTTACTACCACTATGTCGGATGAACAAATGACCAAAGTAAAAGTTGTAGATCCTCAGAAGTTATGAAACTTTGTAGTTCAAAACTTTTTCATTTGACTCATGTTTGCTAACCAAATAGAGGTTTGAATTTTCTCAAATTTGATATTTGATTTTTTGAAACAGTCTCGGATGGAGAAACAGTCAAAATAAAAGTTGTAGATCAAAACAAGTTATGAAATATTGTAGTTGACAACTTTTTAATTTGAAATGAGCTTGTCAACCAAAACTAAGTTTGAATTTCTCAAATTTGAAATTCAAATTTTGTAAAAGACCTCAGATGGAAAAATGACCAAAAGGAAAGTTGTATATCTCGAAGAGTTATGAATATTTGTAGTTGATGACTTTTTAATTTAGGACCTCAAACAACCAATTTACAATAAGTAAAATGGGGAAAAGTCCATTTTACTACTCCGAACAATCCACTTTTTCAAGCCTTGGTGTTGTTTCATATGCTATCTCGTTTGCTCGTTCTTGCTACTAGCTTTATGTAGCTTTGCTTGTTGATTAGCCTTGGAGTAGAATTGCATGTTATAGGGCCTCGAGCACAGGTTGGTGAAATTGTTAAGTGGCCTAAGTTTTGACACGCGTCCGATTTCAACCCCCCCTCTCGGCACTCACCCGATCCATTCACAGAGTCATCTGGAAATGGTCGCCCACCGGTACATACACGGCCTCCACCGCTTCCTTGGCCTTCTTCCTGGGTCAGGTGCCATGTCGATGGCCAAACCACTCTGGAATTCCTTCGCGCCAATGAAGTGCAAGTTTTTTCGTCTGGCTCTGCTTACATCGGCGCGCTTGGACAGCTGATCGGAGGCTGCGATGCGGACTGCAGACACACACCTTGTGCCCGCTGTGTGTGGCATGGAGCCGGAAACAGTGGACCATCTCTTTGTGGAATGCCAGTATTCTAGGCAAATATGGTGACGGGTGCTTCATTCCTTAAACCTTGGTCCACTGCCTGAATCACGCCAACTGGAAAACTATTGGCAAGCGCTAAGAAAGATGGTGCCCGGCAGCCTACGCCGTGGAGCGGACTCCTGCTTCATTCTGGTAATGTGGCACCTATGGAAGGAGCGCAATGCCCGGGTATTTGAGCAACGCTATTCCATTCTAGATACTGTCTTCGATGGGATTCGCGATGAAGTCAAGCTATGTCAAGGTGCAGGCGCCAAGAAGTTGTCAAGGCTATGGATTTTTTAGTCGCAGTAGAGTACAAACTCCGGTTTAGTTGTTTCCCTTTTCGCAATTTACAACCACGTGTGTTTGGCCAATTGCGCTAGGCCTAAAATGCGCATGTAAGGACCGTGGCTCATTTTGAGCCTTTCTCTTCTATAATATTATCTAAACATAATATTAGCTAGGAATATACTGAAATCTTTCTTATCCATCAACATGTTCTTGTTTTGTTGTATGTTTACCATCCATCCTTCCGAGATTGCAACGTTGGGATATACCATGCACAGCAATATGACTAATTGTTAGAAAGATATATAACATTTCCTCCCGATTACTTGGTGCAAAGCATGTGAAGTACTTTAGCTGTTTTTTGTTGGTTGCATGGTCAGAAATGATTAAACACTACTGTGAGAAAAGAAATGCAGAAACATCATCGGATGTTCTAACCTCCTTGATGAGTTGTCATCCTCAGCTGCTGAAGAGTACCTCCTTGATGCGCAAACATCATCATGAAATTCTGCATTAACTCCTCTGGACAGTCCGATTCGTTGTCGGAATGCTCGTCATCCCCAAATCATCATCACTACAAGATCCATTGTCTTCGCGACAACAACTTACATTAAAATTGACACACACAAACGATATGTAGCAGGCTAAAAAATGTGTAGCACTCCTGTACATACTTGTTGCAAGCTGACAGACATGAATCATCGTCAAAAAACCAGACATTCGTTAGGCTCAGGGGCAGGCATTTCCCCCAACTCTTTACTGCTGATCCACGAAACAGATGGAACAACTGCACTGTGTTGCTCAACGAGCCTTGTGAATGCCACGGTGAACTACTGAACTGGGGAATTTAGACAACAATGGCAAGAAAATCAACAAAGAAAAGGGGGCGGGGGGATGAAAAACATCAAACGTGAAAGACAACTGGAGATGAATGATACATTCGGATTACATACCTCCCGATTTGGAGACTTTTGTTATTTCACCCACAAAACCGGTGGGCTTCGACCGAATGCCCACCTGAGAATGGGCTTCGTTATTATGCCCACAAAACCAATGCTCTCACCGATAGAATGCCCATGAATAATTTTTTGGATGAAATTACCCTCCCTCTTCTTCTTCCTCACCCGTCCTCCTCCTCCTCCCACTCATCCTCTCTGTCATCCTCGCCGGATAGCTCGTCGGCGGCGGTGCGCGTGCGCTAGGAGGGGAAAGGAGAGGTGAAGGAGTGAGAAGAGAGCACGGGGATGCTCACCAAGGGCTTAGTGGCGGCGGAGGTGGTCTGGACAGGGCCGGCGTCCATGGGGAGGCGGCGACGGCGGCTTAGGGATGATGTCGATCTCCTCGCACAGAGCACGGCTGCAAGAACCGAGAGCATGCCGATGTTTAGCATGGAGCAACAAAGCTAATGAAGGAGGAAGTAGGCCGCGGGACTCACCGGTGGCGGAGGGAGACCTTGCCGAAGTGCTCGCCGGTGAGATGAGAGAGAAGATTGGAGAAAGCTTGTTTGTGGAGTGCTCAGGCAACGAAGGAGTGGGTGAGGTAGATTGTGAGGCATGGAGAATGTGAGGAAGGCCTCACCGGCGGGCTGGACGGGCTCAACGCCACGGCGTTGGCTGAGCTCGACCTCACCGGCCTTTTCAACCTCGGCGAGCTCTTTGAGCATGGAAGGCAGGGGTGAGGAAGAAGAAGAGAGGGTTATTTCGTCCAAAAAATTGTTCATGGGCATTCTACCGGTGAGAGTACTGATTTCGTGGGCATAATAACGAAGCCCATTCTCATGTGGTCATTCGGTCGAAGCCCACCGGTTTGGTGGGTGAAATAACAAATATCTCCCCGATTTGGCCGAAATCATGTTGCCCCACGCTTGCCATCAGCTCCATACAGAAGGTACGACGGCAGGAAGGCTCACAGGTCCGTACGCCGTGGGTGGTCACCTGACGCCACCAACAAGGACCGGGTGCGCCGCAGATCCAGATCCACTCCCACCGAAGGGGTGCGGGGCAGCTCCAAATCCACCAGATCCATGGTAGATGTAGGCCGCCAGTGGTGGAAAGACATGGACAGCGGAGACGAAGAAGGCCGGCGGGGGTCGAAATCCAGGAGGTCCGCCGGCACCCATGGTCCGGTGGGTGGGAACACAAACGGTGCAGAGAGTGCCGGCGCCGCACGTGGATGAACGGATGATCCCGGCGTTGGAGCACCAACTTTTTTTTTTTACGAACTATGGCAGGTGCTCTGCCTTTGCATTAAGATAGAAAAGAAGTTGTCTCAAAGATATTACGAGGAGCCAGCCATGGCTGGTCCTGCAAAGAAAACACAGACACTAAAAGACCAAACCTGCCAAATAGCTGGCACTGAAAGGAACCTAGTTATATTTAAAACAGGAAGGAAACAAAGATAAAAGAAAAATGATCCACACGTCCCAGTGAAGGCTTTCAGCTCGGTCTGCACTCTGCATGATGATCTGCACCGACTGCTTTGCTTGAACCGCTTGCTCCTTTCTGCTCGACAACTTGTAGGCAATCTCTTCTTTGGCTAGGTAAGCCTACAACTGATCCCGGCTCACAGATTCAGAAGTCCTGTTTTGCTACTGCTTCATTAGTTCCGGGATTCACACTGAGACTGCTCCACCAGGCACGAACTCCACTGGAAAAGATCAAACAAACAACACTGCAGACGCAAATAAAACCAGGACAACTTTCTGACTGCAACATGGGGTAGAAGATGGAAACAACTGGTTATGCTTCTAGCCTCCCGCTCCTCATGCCTGAACAGGAGCCCCCTCCTTCTTGCGGCCCTTCTTGGCTTTTTTGTCCATGTTCATTGCCTTGAGCAGATCCTCAATCGCCTCCATTGCTTCCTCAGTGAGTGGTTCCTGGAACATGCTCACATATTTTTTCCTCGCCCTCTCCGTCATCTCCTTGGATGGAGATAGGGCTCCCAACTTCTTCGCCACTAGCTCTTGGGCCAATTCTTCCGAGTTCTTGTATCCTTTCTTCTTCATCTTTTCTGCAATTCTGCCGCTCCTCCTTACTGACTCCTTGTTCTCTGTTAGCCTGGGTGCTTTGTTTGGTGGAGTGGACAGCAGGGCTGCTGGTGCCTTGGCTGTTATCTTGTTGAGGAAGGAGCCAAGACAAGCGTCGAAACCAGCAGGATCGTCCCCCAGCTCCTGCTCGCGCCCCTCCTCACTGCCTTCTTCCATGGTCATCGCGTCGTCCGCGACACCAGTCCCCGCCAGTGGAATTGACATCGCCCGGGGACTGGCTGGCTCTTGCTCGGCCAGAGCAGCAAGGTTATCGCTAGTGACCCCCTCCATTGTTGTCTCCTCATCGAGATGTCGGCCAAGACGTGAGAGCGAGTTTGCCTCCTCCAACATCGGGTCCTCACGTTCGCACTCCACCTCAACATTTGAGTCCACCTTACTCTGTAACAGAGGCTCGCAGTCCAGCAGCACTGTTGGTATTTCTTACGTCACGAATAAATCCGCAAGCGCACGGAGAATACCGTTGTAGCACTTCACCCGTGAGTATTCAAGGGTATCGTTATTTATATTTTCCCAAAGGAACGGAGTGGAATTATCTTCTAGTCTAGCTCGTCCAAGGACACGAAGAAGGATGGTAGAAATGGGTAGAGAGGATTCCTATGGATGAGGTTCTTTGTAGAAAAAGAGAGGTTTAAACACAGTAGGGCTGTCACCACCTACCGGCAACCCTCTACCACTAGGACACGTGACACTAGGGCTATCAAGTCCCTATGCCAGTCCTGAGGTCGTGTGACAACAAGGCAATCAAGTCCTCACTGCCAGACCTATGGTAGATCCCTCCTCTAATTGCTTACTTTGGGCGCCGGCTTAGACCTGGTCTGCCAAGTCACTCCGGCCAAGGGGCCTACTACGTACCCGAACGTGGAGGATTACGAAGGACGGATAGGGCTGTCACCACCTACCGCCTACCTCAGCAAACCGTGGAGCACGCAGCAAACAAAGGTAACCTCTAACCTAGACACCACGTCTAAGTTATTGATTACTACCTTAACTTGGTTGAAAGGTAAGGCACTCTAGAACAGAGCAATGATCCCGTAAGCAAGTAAAGGAAGAACTTAATCTAGATAAGAAGTACTCAAATCATAAGCAAGCCAAGGATCCACAACCAAACAAGGAACGCTTAACCAAGGCTAGACTATATCCAATAGGAGATCGAGAATACTTACTTTGATGAAGATGAACGAACGATGAACGACGAACGAACGATGAACGAACGACGAACGATGAACGAACGACGAACGAACGATGAACGAACGACGAACAATGTATTATAAATAAGTATCCTCAAAGATACAAGATTGGGGCTAAGTCCTCACAAAGGGAGGACTACCCTTCTCTTCTACCCAACTCTCTCCCTACTCTACTAGTATACAAGGGACCCTAGGCCCTTGGGAGTGGAATGAGGCTCTCCTTCTTCTGTGTCTTGAGGGGAGGGGGGTACCCCTTTATTTATAGCCTCCAAAGGCGGTGGAATTGAGGCGGTTTCTTAGGTCGGTGGCATTGATTGCAGGCAGAACCGACCTTGGTACGTCGGTGGGGAACCGCCACAGAAAAATGGGCCAGAAAGGCCACTGTAGCAGGTCGGCCGACCTACTGTAGCAGGTCGGCCGACCCCCCCTTGGCCCCTATGGCCTTGGGCCTTGGTGTAGTGGTCCATGGGGTCCTCATAAGGCCTCTCCCCGGTGTATGGCCCAGGATGAGTCCAGATGACTGTATTTTGGCCTTTTCTCCATCCCGGGTGATTTCTGCGATGACCGTGGACTTGCCGGAGTGATATCTTTCTTGGGCTTGGCCAAGGAGTCTCCCTTTGGGTTCTAATGATGTATCTCAATGTGTTGACCCAAAGTGAATAGGGTTTGTATCCCTTTTGGTGTATGTCATCCTTGGCTGCCGATGCTGATTTCTCGGAGTGCTGTCCTCTCTGGAATATGGTATGGGTTGATTTGGTGGATCCATATATCATTGCCATTGTTGAGGATCTCCAAGAGATGATCTTTCTTCATATCTCCTTGATATTGGGCTTTTTGGGAGATTTCCTTATGACGGGGAAATTCGGTGTTTGCAGTGTGGGCCTTTTATGCTTCCTTTTCCCCGGTTTCCTATGAAATGCAGCTGCACTCACAAATTCACCAACACTTGTGGAATTGGTTAGTAATAAACTCCTACCACTATGTTTGGTGTTCATTTTAATTCTTTTATGAAGCTAATTGACGGTAAAATTCTTGCTCTAAGGACCGTCAACAACTCCCCCACACTTAGCCTTTGCTCGTCCTCGAGTAAAGTTGAAGGACTAAGGTGGAACAAAACTCCCTTTGGTATGATGCTAGCACACAAGTTATTCCAAGCCATACCTGCACCTGTGAACTTTGATGTGTCTACCATGTCATCTTGGGCGGTTGAGGAATGGAACGGTCTTGATTCAAGTCATCATTACTCCCCTGTTGAGTAACTTGGGTTTTTGATAGATTTTCAAAATAAAACATAGCTTGTACTCCTCGAATGATACTCTCAGATCGCTCAGTGTGTATGATTCCTCACCAAGGCATTTGAATTGCCTCTTTTCATCCTACATCTACAAATGGCTTTTTGTGGAGCTTGGTAGGGATGGAAAGGAGCATACTTGCATCACTTATATTGCTAAGTCAAAGAGCGGATCCAAAGAGAAAACAAGTCATACAATCTGATAAAGAATGTGCATGTGTGTGGATATGTGTATATGATGGTGAATGGAATGAGATGGATACCCCTTGATGTGCGATGATGTCTCTCTCTTGATTGATTTTCATTTGAGAGCATGGCTATCACCATTTTTTTTCTTCTCTTTTTTTTTTTCAACACTCAGCATGCTAGAGCATGTATTTCTTTTATTCATGCTTCTCATGCATGTGAGTACTCTCTACTTCTTCTTCTTTTTTTTTTTCAACAACCTTTTTCTTTTTTTTTTTCGATAGCCATGCCTCTTTTGTAAGGATATTTTAGAGAGAGACATCAACAACAAGTGATGGAGTATTTATTTTTGGTGGATGGATGGATGGAAAAGGTGTTGCTAACTTCCAATGTAGAAGTTTAGCATGTTCTGTGGTGGTGGTGTATGTGTGCGTGATCTTGATCGTGAAAGTATGACAAGCATCTCATAAGGGTCACAACAATTTGACAAGCTCAGAGTAATAACAAGTAGCATTTGTAGAGGTTTTCAATGTGATCATTATGTTTGGCTCTGGTGGGAATATAAGATCATTGAGGAGTGCAAAGCTATGGATTTTTAAATTTTGCAAGATAAATTCCCAAGCACTCAATACAGAAGAAGCAAGATTCCTCTCATCCAACCATATCACATTCGCCAACAACTTAGATAAACATGGGGTCCTAAGAGATTGGTGTGTTCACAAGCAACAGAGCATGATGCGAGGAATAAAGAGTATGCAGGCCAACCAGAAAGAAGCATGTTGTTGAGGGAAAATCATGCTTGGTTTAAAACTGAGTTAAATTTTAGTGATTGAATCATAAGATTATTCTAACTCATGAGTTAGGGAGAGAGAGTAGTAGGGTAGAATGCGCAAACCGTCGCGTTGGATGAAGTGGAGACCAAGAGTGGCCATAGGAGATCAAACCAAAGTTACGATCGAACTTTCTTTTCTTGTGCCCGATGACTCCACTCCATAGCGTGTTTGAACGGTGCGATGTTTGTGCATTGTGTTGGTGGGAGGTCTCGAGTGTGTGCTTGATGAAGAACGAGAGGTCTCCCCCACACTTGTTCTTATACCTAGACCTTTTTTATTCAAAACAAACAAAAGGATATGGAAATAAAAAGGACTTACCGGGGTTAAAGACCGGTGAGCCTAAGTTTATTGAATATGACAAAATAACTCAAGGCGCGTTATATGTTAAAAAGGGAAATAAAAGCGCCTAGTTTATTCATATAAATTCTTTTTTTTTGTATTGAATTTTTTATTTTATTTTAAATTTTATCATGTAAAGAAGTGCAACAAAAGAGATAACTTCCGGTTATCCTGTCGGCAAGGGCATCGTCATTTTAAGTCTGACGAGCAAGACTTTTCTCCGTCATATTTAGTTTGATGATGTGGCTCCGGAGAATGTCTGCAAGGTTAGTGCCAAAATACAACCACGATATTTGCAATATTTATGATAAACAAAAGCATCTACAACCATCCTAAAGAACGTATAGCAAAAGAAGGCCTTAAGGGGGTTGTAGAGCTTAAGCGCGGTTCTGGCACAATCAAACATTGACTCTAGAGGAGGATCATATGAACATGCATCTTGTGGGTTTTCAAGAAAGAAGCTCTTATGCTCATGCAAAGATTCATGTTGTTCAAACACTAGAGTCGACGCCTCAAGAATGTCCATAGCCTGGAAGTTTTTCTTATCAAGAGGTTCTTGATCACCAACAAGAACGGCGTATGGAGGGATAGAGGGGAGAGGCTCAGGAAATGATGATGAAGGCCGTACGGTTTTGGATAGGTGAAAAGTTTCTTCCAACTCATCCTCTCTTTTGATGGAAAGCTCTGTGTCCTCAAACAAAGCAGGCTTGATAGGTACAAAAGATGATACAATCTTAACTTCCTCAAGCGGATTCTGCTCTGGATCAGGGGGCTGCACCATTCGATGTTTTGGGTGACAGGCAGAAGAGGATTTCCAAGGTTTGTTGTTAGGGTCGAAACGAGGAAGGTGTGCCGTAGGCTTCGGGATCCAAGTATAATTTGAAGGATTTTGAGATTGTTTATCAAGATATTCCTTGTATTTGTCCGAGAACTCATGTGGTTCATGATTGATATGAGGTTTCGCCAAAGGATTTTGAGTGGTAGTGCTAGCGAAAGAGGTTTTCCCAAGACTTGCCTTCATATCCTCCTTGAGAAATGGTTCCTTGAGAGGATCGGGAGGAGTAGGAGGCATCTTTTCCCAAGTGTAGTTCGAGGTGTTTCCATAATCATCAGAAAGATCTTCCTTGAATAAAGGGAACTCAAGAGGTTGAATTTCTTCTTCCTCCTTCATTGTTCTTGGTACAGGAGAGGGCTCAACAGGCGAATCTTGGGATGTGGTCGATGTAAGGTTTGACTCAGATGTTGAGGGCTCCTCATGGCTTGACTCTTGGAGGGGTATTTTCAGATCATCAACATAGGAAGAGTTTTCTTGGATAAGTTCTAGGAGCGCTCTTCCTTCTGTCGGGGTTTTGGTAGCAAAAGACCCTCCAGCGGTGATGTCGAGGTATAGGGCGGAGTCCTTGTCTAGACCCATATAGAAGTGTTGCAATAACATGTGGTCGGGAATAGACAAGTTTGGGCCGGAAAGAGTTAGCAAGGAAAACCTAGCCCAGGCCGCACCTATAGACTCCTTCTCGTTCTGACGAAAGTGGAGAACTTCCATACGGAGAGCAACGACGCGGGATAAGGGAAAGAAGGCTAAGCAAAATTTATCTCGAAGCTTTTCCCAATCACCGAACGTGCTTCCGACAGCCAAAATGTACCATTGTTTCGCTCTCTCTTGAAGGGAGAAAGGAAACAACTTCCATTTTACGGTTTCTTGTGACATGCCTTGGATCATGACGCATGAACACAAGTGCTCGAACTCTCGCAGGTGGTGATACGGATTTTCATGGTCAAGTCCAGAGAAGGGTCGTTCCCGTACCATGGTTATAAAGGCGGGGTGGATTTGATAGCCAGATGAGGAAATAGGTTTTGAAGATGATGGTGGCTCAAAGAACTCTCGCCTTGGAGCAGAAAATGATTCGAGTGTAGGTTCTGGCTCCATGATAAAAGTTTTTGGTATTTTCTTTTAAGCGGAAAGGTGATGTTGGGGATAGGATAGGAAGGATAGATGGTGGAAGCTTGATGATGGAAAGAAAAACAAAAGAAAGATTTTTTTTTTTTGAAAGGTTACAATACGAGGACCAACTAGGTTCGAAGATAAAAACAACAACCGTTCCCCGGCAACGGCGCCAGAAATGCTTGTTGGTATTTCTTACGTCACGAATAAATCCGCAAGCGCACGGAGAATACCGTTGTAGCACTTCACCCGTGAGTATTCAAGGGTATCGTTATTTATATTTTCCCAAAGGAACGGAGTGGAATTATCTTCTAGTCTAGCTCGTCCAAGGACACGAAGAAGGATGGTAGAAATGGGTAGAGAGGATTCCTATGGATGAGGTTCTTTGTAGAAAAAGAGAGGTTTAAACACAGTAGGGCTGTCACCACCTACCGGCAACCCTCTACCACTAGGACACGTGACACTAGGGCTATCAAGTCCCTATGCCAGTCCTGAGGTCGTGTGACAACAAGGCAATCAAGTCCTCACTGCCAGACCTATGGTAGATCCCTCCTCTAATTGCTTACTTTGGGCGCCGGCTTAGACCTGGTCTGCCAAGTCACTCCGGCCAAGGGGCCTACTACGTACCCGAACGTGGAGGATTACGAAGGACGGATAGGGCTGTCACCACCTACCGCCTACCTCAGCAAACCGTGGAGCACGCAGCAAACAAAGGTAACCTCTAACCTAGACACCACGTCTAAGTTATTGATTACTACCTTAACTTGGTTGAAAGGTAAGGCACTCTAGAACAGAGCAATGATCCCGTAAGCAAGTAAAGGAAGAACTTAATCTAGATAAGAAGTACTCAAATCATAAGCAAGCCAAGGATCCACAACCAAACAAGGAACGCTTAACCAAGGCTAGACTATATCCAATAGGAGATCGAGAATACTTACTTTGATGAAGATGAACGAACGATGAACGACGAACGAACGATGAACGAACGACGAACGATGAACGAACGACGAACGAACGATGAACGAACGACGAACAATGTATTATAAATAAGTATCCTCAAAGATACAAGATTGGGGCTAAGTCCTCACAAAGGGAGGACTACCCTTCTCTTCTACCCAACTCTCTCCCTACTCTACTAGTATACAAGGGACCCTAGGCCCTTGGGAGTGGAATGAGGCTCTCCTTCTTCTGTGTCTTGAGGGGAGGGGGGTACCCCTTTATTTATAGCCTCCAAAGGCGGTGGAATTGAGGCGGTTTCTTAGGTCGGTGGCATTGATTGCAGGCAGAACCGACCTTGGTACGTCGGTGGGGAACCGCCACAGAAAAATGGGCCAGAAAGGCCACTGTAGCAGGTCGGCCGACCTACTGTAGCAGGTCGGCCGACCCCCCCTTGGCCCCTATGGCCTTGGGCCTTGGTGTAGTGGTCCATGGGGTCCTCATAAGGCCTCTCCCCGGTGTATGGCCCAGGATGAGTCCAGATGACTGTATTTTGGCCTTTTCTCCATCCCGGGTGATTTCTGCGATGACCGTGGACTTGCCGGAGTGATATCTTTCTTGGGCTTGGCCAAGGAGTCTCCCTTTGGGTTCTAATGATGTATCTCAATGTGTTGACCCAACCCAAAGTGAATAGGGTTTGTATCCCTTTTGGTGTATGTCATCCTTGGCTGCCGATGCTGATTTCTCGGAGTGGTGTCCTCTCTGGAATATGGTATGGGTTGATTTGGTGGATCCATATATCATTGCCATTGTTGAGGATCTCCAAGAGATGATCTTTCTTCATATCTCCTTGATATTGGGCTTTTTGGGAGATTTCCTTGTGACGGGGAAATTCGGTGTTTGCAGAGTGGGCCTTTTATGCTTCCTTTTCCCCGGTTTCCTATGAAATGCAGCTGCACTCACAAATTCACCAACACTTGTGGAATTGGTTAGTAATAAACTCCTACCACTATGTTTGGTGTTCATTTTAATTCTTTTATGAAGCTAATTGACGGTAAAATTCTTGCTCTAAGGACCGTCAACAAGCACCGACGACATCTTTGATGCGCCCACGCATGGGTTGTTTTTTGTGGCCTCCGTCGTGCAGTGGCAGCCCTCTATGTGGGCCACTGAAGCCTCGGCCGTCGGTGTGGCCATGCTGCGTTCCTTTGTGTTCTGATGAATCGGCTTGTCCAGTGATCGCTCCCGCGAGCGCCGAGAGGCCTCGCTCAGGGAACGGTTCCACGCGTACTGCCTGCCCCATTGGCGCATGGAGCCCTCGCCGTAGCACCGTCGCGGGGAACACTCCCTTGTGTGCCCCTTCTTGTTCGGCCAGTGCAGCCGTTGGAAGAGGCTGAGCCGCCGTGATGCGCCATTGCCTCCTTCATCACTGTTCCTCATGCGGTGTGCACGGCGAGCAGGACACTGCTTGGAGATGTGGCCGTACTTCTTGCAAATCCAGCACTTGGTCGGATTTCTACAACTTGCGACTTGATGATCTGAAGATAGACAATTGAAGCACTTGCCTTGCATCCGGCTTAAATAGATGACCCGACGCTGCAGAAGTAGCTTCCAGTTTTGGATCCAGCCAGCGCTCGACGTGCGTGCCCTGCGCTGCGGCCTCACGAGCCGCCAGCGCTCCCCTGAAAAGCAGTGTACCGGCTGGAAAGGCGGTGAATTTTCCGGTCGCCGCGCCAAAGCCATGGCATCCTGCACGGCGTGAGGTGACCGTGGCCGGCCAGGCGCTTGTTGGTCCCCACGGCATCTCCCCTGCAACAGAACCTCCATGGAGGATGGCGTCCCATACCGCGCATGCAGAGTCCGGGGAGGAGTGGATCCATGGTCACGAGCATCCTTACCAGGCATGACCACCTCTGATTTGAGCTTAAATAACTCCTTGTGAGCCCGGGCTTCGCCTCCCCTTGCAGACGAATCTTGCTTCTCCTTTGCTTGGTCTTGACCCGGACCTCCCAGATCAGCCCCAGCAGGACATGGCGCACGCCGCTGGGAGCTTTCCTCAGGTGTCAGAGGTACCTCTCCGACCTCCTCTTCATCCGATGACCAAATCACCTGTTCAGAGGTTGGGGAAGTGGGGAACGGTTCTAGATCTGTTTGGCTGAAGGTGGGCGGGAGGCATGTGGGCTGCGTGGATGTTGTGGGAGCTGATGAGCAGGGGAAGAGGTCTTGGATGGGGCTGGAAGTGGCCGGCGGCGCCGGCGAGGCACCCGGCGGCGGCGCGGTCGCCCCTCCGGTCGCCAGAGCTAACGGTCGACCTTATCCCTTTCTTCTCACCCCTCTTTTCAGTAACTCGGAGCACCAACACCAACCTCGCCTCCGGCGGCGGCAATGTCTCTGGCCATCGTGCGTGGGGAGCTGGCCGGCGAGTGAATGGGAGATGTTGAGTGAATGATTGGGTACCGCTGCCTGCCTCACGGAGCGGGCTACTGCCGGTGGGCCCCACTTTGTATTTGTACCGTACCCTATACAGAACTGAGTATTCGCAACATTTTGCCAGCGGTAATGCCCTGCGGGAGGGGGGGCGCACGGATCTCAAAGTTGGGCATCCAACGCTTGCATGTCTAGTAGCACATGCTAGCAATAGCAAACTCGACTTCTCCGTCTCACGATCAGGCAACCCAGCGTGACGGCTGCCTCCCCGAGGCGGCGGTGCAGTCCCTCCGGGCAGGTCCGGGAACATGCGGAAATACAGAGCAAAATAGAGGAGAATAACGGCAAAGTAGGAGGCAATTTTTTTTCCCCAATCCACCGGGGCTGAAACCAGTTATAGATTATGGCCATGACAAATGCCATGTTCACGAAGAGAATGGCCAGCACTGCGAGCAGCTTATTGCTATTCATGGTTCCATATGCCCGATAAATAAAAGAAAGCCTAATAAGGAACAAATACAGGAGGGGACAAATTGGGGGAAGGTACTGAATAGCAGTAAGGAATCAGTGATAATGACGGCAAATCGCTTCTGATAGTGATAACTATCACTCGAGCATTTTTTTTTTTTGCGAGGAACTATCACTCGAGCATTTCCCACACGATACGTGATAGTGATCGGCGAAACCGCGAAAGAGCGAGGAAACTTCCGCTGTTGTACCACTAGGGCTCCCAACACTTTTTTTTTTTGAGGATAAAAGGGATTCCATTAATTAAAGACAAGATACAGAGATGGGATGAAAAGCATCCCATTGAAATGTTGCCAGAGCCTGCTGCACCGGGCAAGCTAAACTGTGATTCATAGCCACACAAGAGGTGATACAGGATGAATTAACATTGTCCTGTCTTGCTCTTTTGGCTAAACTGTCTGCTCTAGAATTATATCTTCTAGGAATTTTGCTTATCCTATAGGTGCTGGCGTTGTTTAGTGTTGCAAATTCTTGGAGCATTGGCCGTAGCATCCAGTGGCCCGGTTGGTGGACCAGATCATTGAGCTGAACTGCATTGGCGAGAATCTGATTGTCGGTGTAATATGCCGCGTGATGGAGCTACAGATGTGCCACCAATCTAGCAGCCAGGAGGAGTGCCTGTGCTTCAGCATGGAGAGGAGTCGTCGGTTGTAGAAGTAGAACCTGGATGGAAATAGTGGTGTAGAGTGTTTGTGTCTTGTCCATGATGAAGATTCCAATTCCTGCCGGTTCCGCTGGATTGTACGATGTTGGAGACTTGTAGGAAGCGTCGGTGAAGATCCTGTAGTCAGTGCGCCCGTGGACCTGAGGAAGTAGTTGTCTGATGAGGTTGCTATGTTGGGGTGCAGGAGTCTGATCAGGGAGCTGCTGGTCAAGGTTGATCTCATTTGCCATTGCCTGAGCTTCATGGAGTACTCTATGTACTGACCAATCGATTTTGTTGAAGCGATGGTCATTTCGGGATTTCCATATGCACCACAAGAGGCACCAGATTTGTCCTGCAAATAAAGGATTCGTACCTTGCTGTAATATTGTTTGTAACTGGTGATGAATTCCATGGTCAGTCGTCGGCAGCGCATCAGTGCGGAGTCCGAAACTTGAGGTGAACCACACGGCTCTTGCAAAAGTGCAATGCAGGAACAGATGTGCTTCAGTTTCAGATTGTCCACATCTTGAGCAGTCTCCATCCGCCGAAGGTATGATTCTCTTCACTCGAGCACCAGTGCTTAGCGCAAGTCGTAGTAGCCTCCAAGCAAAGGTCTTGATTCGAGGTGGAATGGATTTGTTGGGCCAAACCGCCTGTAACAGCTGCAGTACCTGCATAGACACAGAAGGTAGTGGTGCTTGCTCTGCATCTCTGGTGGCCAATTGAACATAGAAACTTTTGGCTGTACACATTCCTGTTGTGGTTGGCTTCCAACAAAGTATGTCCTGTCCTTGCCCCATACCTGGCTGAACCTGCATAATTTGATTTGCAATTTGTTGCCCAAAAATAGTAGTAATCTTGTGTTGATTCCACTGCTTAGTACCTGGATGCCATAGGTCTGATATTGTGTTTGGGATCAGGTATTGCTCTTGTGCAAGGTTGAGGTTGTCATGTAGTTGTTGCCATGCTGGAAACCATATGTTTGGCTCCCAACACTTTGGAATCTCGTTGACCGGGGATGCGGCGGGGCCGGCGATACACGTCCGCGGGATAAGCTGAGCACCGGTCGCAGGACACGTCGCTTTCCCGAAAGTAGGTATTTCAATGCTGACATCACCACACGAGTTTTTTATTTCATTTAAACTGTAAGGGGGAGCGAGACAAGAAGAATGGTTGAAAAAAAAAATCCAATTTGCACTGACTCTAATAATTTGCAGAACCATGCATAGATACAATAAAGAGCTGATTGTGCAATACAAAAAGGTCCCAAAAATTCACAAATTAGCCAATGAAACTTACCTTTTCATTTTAACTAGCATGTCAGCCCGCACGATTGCACGGGTAACCTGCTAAACATATTATATATTACATATTTTTATTTAAAGATATATAACAACTACTCCCTCCGTCCCTAAATATAAGGGATTGTTGACTTCAAACATCAACTTTGACCATTCATCTTATTCGAAAAATTTATGAAAATAATATTTATTTTCTTATGATTTGTTTCATCAGTAGATATATTTTAAGTATAACATAATTATTTTTTATTTTTATAAATATTTTGAATAAGACGAATGGTCAAACGTGATGTCTGAAAGTCAACAACCCCTTATATTTAGGGACAGAGGGAGTACTCACTAACAAATTGCCTTTGATTTTTTTTTTTTGATTTAGGCATAGGGAAATGATTCAAATTAAAATTTGTGGCTCCGCACCTTACTAAAACGATGAAACAATAACCTTTTACGCAGTAGGAATTTTCTCCAAACACATGGCTTGCCTACCTATATAGTATATATAATCATCTCAATCAATGAGAAGTTGCAGAAGTTTTATTTTACAGAAAAATGCCATCAGTTTTTGCCCATGACAACAGGTTTGCATTTCAATATAGCTATATTGCCATTAATAAATAGTCACCTGATCCTCCAACTGATTCGTCATTTCCTAGTGGTGCCGTCTTCCATAGCAGGTTATAAAGCAGAATCATATTTTTTTTTTGCTTGTATCAATTGATCAGAACAACATTAAAAATAATTGGAAAATATACTTGGATCGTGAGGATTTATACTCTCTATGCACAAGCTAGGCAAGTATAGTTTGACCTATCCTTCTCAAAGTAGAAGCCTAAAACGAAATCTATATGCATGCAGGACCAAGTACAATGTATTCACAAGCACGCATTTGCAGAATGTCTATAGTACCACCTCAAAATAAATTCTAACCCTCGCGAAAGGGCTTGTAGCATAGTGGTTACAAGAGCCTCAGTAGCACCACAGGTCCTGGGTTCGATTCCCCATGGAAGCAAATTTTCTAGGATTTAATGGCATTGTGCTTTCAGCGATAGGCGACGTGGCCGTTGATAGCGATTAGCGAGGCGCCAGTGGTGACTTCGTCAATCTCGAGGATTTGCCGGCTCAGTCTTCGAACATGCTCATAGGGTAGGGTTTGCGTATGTACGTTCATAGGGGTGAGTGTGCGTGCGTTGTAAGTGTCTGAGTTGTGTAATCTCAAAAATTAAATAAATAAATTCTAACCCTCAAGGAAAAAAGAAGGTAAAGCTCGAGTTGGCAAAATAATTACTCCCTCCATACAAAAACAAATGGCATCCCGGAAAATTTAAGACAGATAGGCAAAGAGAAATGACATCCATACCCTATTTAATAATGCAGAATGAGGAAAATACTCCATATAAATGGAAGGGTGGGTTGAAAATAGACTTGGCTAAGTTAATTTTTAGGAAGGTTGTCCCACTACCAGTTGTTTTGGGACACTTCAATGCTAGGATGTCATTTGTTTCAGGACCAAGGGAGTAAAATAACATTTATTGGCGTATTTATTATTATTTTGTTGAGCATAAAACTTTGGTACCACACATATAATCATATACACATGGTGTGCATAGAGAGTATAAATCCTCACGATCCAAGTATATTTTCCAATTATTTTTAATGTTGTTCTGATCAATTGATACAAGCAAAAAAAAATATGATTCTGCTTTATAACCTGCTATGGAAGACGGCACCACTAGGAAATGACGAATCAATTGGAGGATCAGGTGACTATTTATTAATGGCAATATAGCTATATTGAAATGCAAACCTGTTGTCATGGGCAAAAACTGATGGCATTTTTCTGTAAATAAAACTTCTGCAACTTCTCATTGATTGAGATGATTATATATACTATATAGGTAGGCAAGCCATGTGTTTGGAGAAAATTCCTACTGCGTAAAAGGTTATTGTTTCATCGTTTTAGTAGGTGCGGAGCCACAAATTTTAATTTGAATCATTTCCCTATGCCTAAATAAAAAAAAATCAAAGGCAATTTGTTAGTGAGTACTCCCTCTGTCCCTAAATATAAGGGGTTGTTGACTTTTAAACATCACGTTTGACCATTCGTCTTATTCAAAATATTTATAAAAATATAAAAATAATTATGTTATACTTAAAGTATATCTACTAATGAAACAAATCATAAGAAAATAAATATTATTTTCATAAATTTTTCGAATAAGATGAATGGTCAAAGTTGATGTTTGAAAGTAACAATCCCTTATATTTAGGGACGGAGGGAGTAGTTGTTATATATCTTTAAATAAAAATATGTAATATATAATATGTTTAGCAGGTTACCCGCGCAATCGGCGGGCTGACATGCTAGTTTAAATGAAAAGGTAAGTTTTATTGGCTAATTTGTGAATTTTTGGGACCTTTTTGTATTGCACAATCAGCTCTTTATTGTATCTATGCATGGTTCTGCAAATTATTAGAGTCAGTGCAAATTGGATTTTTTTTTTCAACCATTCTTCTTGTCTCGCTCCCCCTTACAGTTTAAATGAAATAAAAAACTCGTGTGGTGATGTCAGCATTGAAATACCTACTTTCGGGAAAGCGACGTGTCCTGCGACCGGTGCTCCGCTTATCCCGCGGACGTGTATCGCCGGCCCCGCCGCATCCCCGGTCAACGAGATTCCAAAGTGTTGGGAGCCGGTACAACAGCGGAAGTTTCCTCGCTCTTTCGCGGTTTCGCCGATCACTATCACGTATCGTGTGGGAAATGCTCGAGTGATAGTTCCTCGCAAAAAAAAAAAAATGCTCGAGTGATAGTTATCACTATCAGAAGCGATTTGCCGTCATTATCACTGATTCCTTACTGCTATTCAGTACCTTCCCCCAATTTGTCCCCTCCTGTATTTGTTCCTTATTAGGGCTCGTTCGGTTGTTGGGGATTAATCCTCCAAGTGTATTTGTTCCACCCAGGGATCAAGTGAATCCCTCCATGTCACTCAAACCCTGCGGTGGATTTTGATCAAAAAAAAAAAAAAACCCTGCGGTGGATTAATCCCCTCGTGTACTCAATCCCTTTACACCAAAAAACTCTGTTCGGTTAGGTAGGGAATCAGTTTTCACAGGGTGGGGTGATGTTTATAGCCAGCTCATTCAAATATCATTACCTATATGCACTAGCTCACACAGATCAATACTATAATGCCTTAGAAAAAAGACCGATAGTAAGAAGTTACAATGTCTGTATGCACATGCTCATTTTTTTCTTTGAGCTCAATGTAATCACATATTACAGGTACCTCAAAAGATCAAGGAATCACAGGCATCTCATCGTGCACTACTACACTAAGAAATAAGATGGAAAGCTGCATCCAAAAATGAGGGAAAAAAAAAAAGGTGTTTTCTTCCAGAATTCGAGATCTACAAATGGATGACTTACAAGTCTAATTGCTTAGAGTCAACACTAAATAGAAGAGAATGCTCTACTATTAAGAAGAAAGCTCTGATAGTTCGTTAGGATGTCGTCTTTCCTGTCCTCGGGCCTCTTGAACTTGAACGCTCAAACTGCATCAATGGATCATGGATGTCCAAGTGTCAAATGAACATATATGCAGTTGCCTAGTGTATTGACAGTTGAAATTACACAGGACTTTCAACAATATAATGACAAATTGTAAAGTCAAACTGGAAACTGTTCTAGGTAAAGGCAAAATGTTCTGGACAGCATTAAAACTGAACTTGCAGAACCACATTCCAGGAGGGTCCTAGATGAACTACGAGTGCAATGCAAGGCAACAGTAAATTCCTTTGCTTACTACTAATTAAAGAACTGAGTTAACAGAAAAGGTAGGGCAACGATGGACGACGTAATACAATGATGTTATTCTGCACATTGGAAAAGACAAACTGAAAACTTGATATGGAACTCAATCAAATTGTATACATAGAATGACCATTCACTATGTAATTGAACATCAGGGAATTCCCTCCTAGTTTGGCATTATATTTCACTTGCGACAAATAAAATTAGCACTAGCCAGTGCTGACAAACAATTCCATTTGTTTGCTAAAATGAACAGGATGAGTTTTCATTACTAAAGATAATAATCAGGGAAGTTTTACATGGGTCTGGATTTTCAGAATAGCAAGTTTAAATCTTTGTCTGTCCATGAGTTAAAATCGTAAATTCGGAATTCAGGCAGCCAGCAGAGTTTCAAACTGGAAAGTTGTACACAACAACTAGTAAGTGATAGCCACTAAATGATAGAACTAAGATGCACACCATTTGCTAAATTATCATTACTGAACTAAATTATCAAAGAACATCACACAAAGTTGAGGAATGAGAAGTACCTACTTACGGCATTTGAGTCCTCAACCACACTAGTGCACATTCAGGATCGTCTTCGAAGGCACATAGGAAGATCTGGATTTCTCAAGAGCTCAGTTGATAGGTGTATGTTTCAATACAGTCAGACAAAAGAACAAAAGAGCTCCCATAATGTTCAGACTAGCTTATTATCTGAAAAAAAAAAAAGAAAAGAGCATAAGATTTTCATATTGCCACTGAAAGAAACAAAGTAGCCTGCTGCAAGCTGGTTTGACATGTCCAGGAGGTTCCTACCAATGAATATTTTTCCAAGAACAACTGCTTGCCACAAAAAAGAAATAATGAATTATGTACTTATGCATTAGCCACATCATGAAAAATGTGGCTAAATCAACATTGTGCATCAACATTTAGTGATGCAACTGAGTCACAGACTTTAGGTACAAACTATAGATGCTTCACTGATGCTTCTCTATGCATCTTTTTCCCTCTGTTCCAGTCAGCCAAAAACTTCTTTGATCTCAACATACGAAAAGCCCAGCTAAAAATGCTACTGTTGCTACCATTTCAATTTCATTTCAAGCTTATCAGCTTACCACAACAAGCAAATGATAACACTAATTCAAGTTGGTTCTGCAGAACCTAGTAGCCGTGTTTACTTACTCTCTGATAAGTACAGCAACTGCAAGACCGTGTCTCTAGGCAGCCATATAAGCGACTGGAAATTTTTTTGCACCAACAAGATCCCTCTGCAGGTTCCAGGCTCCCAACTGCACAAGCACAAGGCGTTATGGCAGACTAATTAACATGACTAATGACTGACACATGCAAACACGACGGTCATTATGATTCTTACTACCTCGCTCACCCAAACATGATTGCACGGTGAGATCACCCAGCCTAACACTCTGCAACTTCGATTCAAATCACACAGCCAAACCATGCAACACAAACGCAAAGAAAAACGAGCTAGATCTGGCAGCGGTTGCAGCAGCCTCGGCAACAAGGTAGAGCATATCCGGCAGAGGGGAAGGAAGAACCAAGAATCTCGACTTCAATGAAACCTAGCGAGAGAAGAGGAGAAGAATCGGCGTGTTACTGGCGAGAAGGCGGCCGGGATTGATTGGCGCCGAAGGGGAGGGGGGCCGTCACGGCCGAATCGCTCCGCCGCGCCGTCGCCGTCGCCGTTGCCGCTGAAGCGCGCCGTCGCCCACTCGCCCTGGCGCCGCCACGCCGTCGCCTCTCGCGAGCGACTCGCGAGACTTCGTTCCACGACTCCCGACTAGGGGCGTGGTTCCCGGGCCAAAACGCGTGGAATCGGCCGAGATGGGCCGGGTCCGGTTCCCTACGAGACGTAAACGAACGACCATTCCTCGTCGGGCCGGAATTCAGTCCGCTCCACCAAATTCCACGTGGATCGACCCGCAATCCCGGCCGATCCCGCCACAACCGAACGAGGCCTTAGGCTTTCTTTTATTTATCGGGCATATGGAACCATGAATAGCAATAAGCTGCTCGCAGTGCTGGCCATTCTCTTCGTGAACATGGCATTTGTCATGGCCATAATCTATAACTGGTTTCAGCCCCGGTGGATTGGGGAAAAAAAATTGCCTCCTACTTTGCCGTTATTCTCCTCTATTTTGCTCTGTATTTCCGCATGTTCCCGGACCTGCCCGGAGGGACTGCACCGCCGCCTCGGGGAGGCAGCCGTCACGCTGGGTTGCCTGATCGTGAGACGGAGAAGTCGAGTTTGCTATTGCTAGCATGTGCTACTAGACATGCAAGCGTTGGATGCCCAACTTTGAGATCCGTGCGCCCCCCCTCCCGCAGGGCATTACCGCTGGCAAAGTGTTGCGAATACTCAGTTCTGTACAGGGTACGGTACAAATACAAAGTGGGGCCCACCGGCAGTAGCCCGCTCCGTGAGGCAGGCAGCGGTACCCAATCATTCACTCAACATCTCCCATTCACTCGCCGGCCAGCTCCCCACACACGATGGCCAGAGACATTGCCGCCGCTGGAGGCGAGGTTGGTGTTGGTGCTCCGAGTTACTGAAAAGAGGGGTGAGAAGAAGGGGATAAGGTCGACCGTTAGCTCTGGCGACCGAGGGGGCGACCGCGCCGCCGCCGGGTGCCTCGCCGGCGCCGCCGGCCACTTCCAGCCCCATCCAAGACCTCTTCCCCTGCTCATCAGCTCCCACAACATCCACACAGCCCACATGCCTCCCGCCCACTGTTGGCGGTCGCTAAACCATGTTTTGACCGCCACCCTACCGGTAAATAAATACATAACACCAAGATTTTGTGCATAGTAGATAGGAATAATGCTACTCCACAAGTTTTGGTGGATATTTGGATGCAGGAGTGAATAATGGAGAAAAGTGGGCCCAGCCAGGGAAATTCCCTGGCCGGCCGGCCCCGCCCTAGGCCGGCCGGCCCCGCCTGGTGGCCACAGGCCCCAGGCTTCCTCCAGTGGGCTGGAAAATAATCTTCAACGCATAATTCAAGCCCAGCCCGGCAAAATTCCACCGACATTCTAGAAGGTGGGCCATTTGGGCCTTTACTTGGCCCTCACTTCAATTCTGCCGACCCCAGCAAGGAACCGACCTTCAGACCGCCTTCAGGGAGTGATCTGGAGCGTCCAGGAGCAAGTCGGTGGCAAACCGCCACAGGGGACGGCCGGCCGGCCACCCCCCTAGGCCGGCCGGCCGACTTTGGCGCCACCGCCTCTCCAGCTTCGGCCAGGGTGCTCCCACCGCCTTCACAAGCTATAAATTGGACCCCTCGGCCTCCGAAGCAATGCGCACCATCACACTTCATCCAAGTGTTCATTAGTTTAGTTGAGTAGTAGTTTTGGGAGTTAGAGTAGAGTAGAGTAGAGTGAGAGCTCTCTCGGGCTTCCGGAGTATTCTCGGAGTTCGGTATAGTTCTTTGTATCTTACTCTTGAGATATTATTTTATTTATTATATAACTAGTTTTATCTTTATTTATTTATTTTAGTAGTTCTTTTCTATTTAGTTTATTTATTCGTTAAGTAAGTGCTCGTATAAGTCTTGTTGTGGGATTCGTGATTGTTGGAATAGCGAGTACGAGAGAGTGCCGTCGTCGGAGATGACGTCGTGTGAAATCTGTGCTTGTTCATTCTTAGATAGGACTGCTCCGTTGATCAAGAGTAGCTCCTCTAGGCGGGTTGTAAGCGTGGCGCTTAGATCTTGGCCTCTGCACGTTTGGCACCCAACCCCACGGAGGATGGTAGCCGCGAGTGTATGTGACAGCTGCACCGGTCTCTGTAATCCACCACGTCCGGGTTGGACTCAGCAGGGTCTTAATTATAGCATACGATTCCCTAGGTTTGAACTAGCTTCATCGGTTGACCTAGCACGTGTGTGCCCCGAAACGACATGACTTGTATGTGTATGAGCTTAGCTAGAGTAAATAATCTTTGTAGACTTGACTGCTAGGAAGGTAAATAATAGATAAACATACAGGTAGCCTTAACTCTATCTCGTTGCTCTCCCAAATGTATACTACGATTTATTTTATTACCTTGGATTTGAGGATGTGTGTGCCACCCATATCTATCATGCCTATCTTACCCCCGTCTCAAGTATAGTTGATACATTATTTCTTTCTCCAAATTATCCAATGCATAGCTATTATTCAGCTTTCTTTTGCTCTACTTCCCTGCGGAAATATAAATACGATAACCCTGGAATACTCCAAGGTGAAATGCTACAATGGTGATCCGTGCGCTTGCGGAATTAATGAATTTAATTTTATCGCATAAGAACCGCCAACACCCACCTTCAGCCAAACAGATCTAGAACCGTTCCCCACTTCCCCAACCTCTGAACAGGTGATTTGGTCATCGGATGAAGAGGAGGTCGGAGAGGTACCTCTGACACCTGAGGAAAGCTCCCAGCGGCGTGCGCCATGTCCTGCTGGGGCTGATCTGGGAGGTCCGGGTCAAGACCAAGCAAAGGAGAAGCAAGATTCGTCTGCAAGGGGAGGCGAAGCCCGGGCTCACAAGGAGTTATTTAAGCTCAAATCAGAGGTGGTCGTGCCTGGTAAGGATGCTCGTGACCATGGATCCACTCCTCCCCGGACTCTGCGTGCGCGGTATGGGACGCCATCCTCCATGGAGGTTCTGTTGCAGGGGAGATGCCGTGGGGACCAACGAGCGCCTGGCCGGCCACGGTCACCTCACGCCGTGCAGGATGCCATGGCTTTGGCGCGGCGACCGGAAAATTCACCGCCTTTCCAGCCGGTACACTGCTTTTCAGGGGAGCGCTGGCGGCTCGTGAGGCCGCAGCGCAGGGCACGCACGTCGAGCGCTGGCTGGATCCAAAACTGGAAGCTACTTCTGCAGCGTCGGGTCATCTATTTAAGCCGGATGCAAGGCAAGTGCTTCAATTGCCTATCTTCAGATCATCAAGTCGCAAGTTGTAGAAATCCGACCAAGTGCTGGATTTGCAAGAAGTACGGCCACATCTCCAAGCAGTGTCCTGCTCGCCGTGCACACCGCATGAGGAACAGTGACGAAGGAGGCAATGGCGCATCACGGCGGCTCAGCCTCTTCCAACGGCTGCACTGGCCGAACAAGAAGGGCACACAAGGGAGTGTTCCCCGCGACGGTGCTACGGCGAGGGCTCCATGCGCCAATGGGGCAGGCAGTACGCGTGGAACCGTTCCCTGAGCGAGGCCTCTCGGCGCTCGCGGGAGCGATCACTGGACAAGCCGATTCATCAGAACACAAAGGAACGCAGCATGGCCACACCGACGGCCGAGGCTTCAGTGGCCCACATAGAGGGCTGCCACTGCACGACAGAGGCCACAAAAAACAACCCATGCGTGGGCGCATCAAAGATGTCGTCGGTGCTGCTGGACTGCGAGCCTCTGTTACAGAGTAAGGTGGACTCAAATGTTGAGGTGGAGTGCGAACGTGAGGACCCGATGTTGGAGGAGGCAAACTCGCTCTCACGTCTTGGCCGACATCTCGATGAGGAGACAACAATGGAGGGGGTTGTTGGTATTTCTTACACCAAACAGAAAACACCACCTTAGGCTGGTTAGGCCTAGAGTGAATATTCCTGGTTCGGCGCCAGAAATACCTGGGGTTAAGTTACTTGCTTAAGATACATAATAATCCACAACTAGCAACGAGTGCCAGATATGTATTATTAGTATTTAATCATAAAAGATAATTCGCAAGCGCACGGATAACCCGTTGTAGCATTTCACCTGAGAGTATTCCAGGGTATCGTTATTTATATTTTCCCAAAGGAAGACGTGGTTGACAAGTGTGTACTTATACTCATGGTGTTACAAATGATAGATCATAACCAATATCCAAATGCAGGGGTAAGGCAATAAATGGATAGAGGATAGTGTGACACATACAGCAGGCATTTCCACTCTCTGATAAAAGGCGAGAGGCGGCTCTAAGCTAGACTAAGGTTAAGTAAGAAGAACTGCTACTCCTAATGTACATCGTCAAGTAGCGCGCGTAGCATCTACCTATAGCCTAAGCTGCACACAAGCCAAGACTAAGCTGCTCTACTGCCAAGCCATCATCGGGAGATCCAGCGATCAGAGTCTGCCCCAATCTCCGGACATTTCATATATACTCCTACGCCACAAGGGACGGACAGGGCTGTCACCACCTGCCGCCTACCTCTACAAACCGTGGGGCACGAACACGCATCCAAGGGTGGAAAGGAAGCCCTAGCACCATGCTAGCGTAACTAACCACAACTCTAGATCCCTCGAGGCACCTCGCAAGGCGATAAACCTAGAGCACTCTTGCAAGACAATGGACCCGATGACTAAGCAAAAGGAACAACTAGGTCTAGCAAGCGATTACTTAGACAAAGGATCAAAGCTAGCACTACGTTAAGCATAGGCGTTCGTCGCTCAAGAACGAGCGACGAACGATGAACGATGAAGAACGATCATCGTTGTTGGTATTTCTTACACCACGAATAAATCCGCAAGCGCACGGAATACCGTTGTAGCACTTCACCCGGGAGTATTCCAAGGTATCGTATTTGTTTTCCCCAAGGAACGGTGATAATCTGCAGCAAGGTTAGTTTTACCCAAGGACACACAAGAATGGCAGTAGTATAGGATTGAGAGGATGAATAAAGATCTAGCTGTCCCGCAGGACGATCGCACTCTAGTTCTACTCGTTTACTTCGGGCACTAGTATAGACCTGGTCTGCCAAGTCACGCCAGCCTGTAGCTCTACGACGAACCCGAACGTGGAGGATTACAAGGGACGGACAGGGCTGTCACCACCTGCCGCCTACCTCTACAAACCGTGGGGCACGCTGCAAACAAAGGTAACCTCTAGCCTAGACACCACGTCTATGTCGTCGATTACTACTCTAACCCCGGTCCTGGTACCAATCTGGAAGGCTAGAGCACCCCTCGCGGAGCGATGATCCCGTAAACAAGTATAACAAGAATAACGACTAGTATGTAAAGCTCGCTAGATCAATAACACCACGAATACTAATCTTACGAATAAGAACAACGATCGTTCTATGAACGAACGACGAACGATGAACGAACTAAGAACGAACGACGAACGATGAACGAACGACGAACGAACGAAGAACGAACGAAGAACGATGAACGAACGACGAACGAACGAAGAACGAACGACGAACTATTAATAAGATAAATATCCGCCAAGGGTACAAGATAAGGAAATAACTAAAAGGAAAGCTATCCCTCTCTTGATCCTTGCCCTCTCCTCTATTCTACTACTGTACAAGAGGCCCTTGGCCTGGATGGGAGTGGAATGACTTGTGTCTTGTGATGTGCTTTGGAGGAGGGGGGTACCCCTTTATTTATAGCCCAAGAAGGTCGGCAACTTGAGGCGGTTCCTTAGGTCGGTGGCATTGATTGCAGGTGTAACCGACCTCTGGAAGGCGGTGACGAATCGCCATAACAAGATGGGCCAGTGGGGCCACCACAAGGGGTCGGCCGACCTAGGGTTTGGGGTCGGCCAACCTGTAGCTGGCCCCTCTGGGCCTGGGCCTTCTCAGGTGGGCTTCCCTGACTGCCTTCTCCTCTGATCCACCTGCTATGGGTGGACTTGAAGTCTTTTTATTGGGAGTTGGGCTTTATTTGGATAATTCTTTATGACGGGGAAAATTGGTGTTTCCAGGATGGGCCTTTTATGCTTCCTTTTCCCCGTTTTCCTATGAATTGCAGCTGCACTCACAAATTCACCAAGACTCATGGAAATCATTAGTTTAAAGACCTAAGTCTACCTTTGGTGATTGTTTCATTATAAAAAGCGCAGCTAGTTGACGGGTAAATATTGGGTCTAAGAGCCGTCAACAATCGTTAACCGATGATCGAGTATGAACGAACGACGAACGAACGATGAACGATCATGAACGAACATCGATGAACGATGAACGAACATGAATGAACGAAGAACGTTCATCCAAGATCAAGGATGAACGATGAACTAGCATAAGCACATAACTACTACACGAACGATGATATTCCATTGATAAAGAAATAAGTCTTACAAAGAGAGTAAAAGGATACAAGGGAATATACCCCAAACTCTCCGAGGGACTTGGGAGCCAAAAGGGCAGCCCAACTACTCAGCCTAAGCCTAACTAGAGAGCCCCTAGCTCTGGATGTGTGGAGGAGGGAATGAGCCTCTTGTGTTGTGTGTCTTCTAAGGGGAGGGGGTACCCCTTTATTTATAGCCCTCAAAGGCGGTGGAATTGAGGCGGTTCCTTAGGTCGGTGGCATTGATTACAGGTGGAACCGACCTCCTGAAGTCGGTTGCAAACCGCCTTAGAAAGATGGACCCAGGGGGGCCACCTGGCAGGTCGGCCGACCTAGGTATTGGGGTCGGCCGACCTGGCCCTGGCCCCTCCTGGGCTGGGCTTTGGCAGGTGCCTTCCCCTCGGCCTTTAAGCCTCTTTTCCAGGTGCGTGGCCTCAGTTGATATTCTGGGTGGTTCTGGGCCTTTAATCCTTGAATTATATTCCCGCGGCGAGCGTCGTTTGATGGACGTGTTGGAATCGTCGCCTTGGGCCTTGTTTACACCTGAAAATCCCTGTTTTCCACCTGCACATCCAAATCTAGAGGTACACGTGGAAATAGGTTATTTGATAACAAAATGCAAGTGACAAGTGTTAGTTCTTCCTTATTTATAGAGCTAATTGACGGTCAAAAACTGGGTCTAAGGACCGTCAACAACTCCCCCAAGCTGTCCTCCTTGCTCGTCCCGAGCAAGAAGTAGGACTTAGGATGTTGATCAGGAGTTGCTACAATGTTTCATATCTCATAGGTACCATGCACACAACAAAAATACTCTCCTTTGAGTTGAAAAATTGGCATGGTAACTCACCCTTTACCTTACCCCTTATGGGGCGTATGGCCTTTTCCTTGTCTTGGGCGGTTGAGAGATAGAACGGTTATAACAGAGCACCATTCACTTGTCCATTGTTTAACTTTTATTTTCCGGAGGTTTTCAAAATTTTTGAAATAAAAGCAAAGTTCCTCAAATGATGCTCTCGAGTCGCTCAATAAGTGTATATTCCTCACCAAGGCATTATTGTGTTGCCTCTTTGTCATCCTACTTCTAAGGCTTGTATGTGGAGCTCAAGGTAGGGATGATATGAGGCATACTTGCATCACACATATTGCTGAACCAAAAGAGTGGATCCATGGAGAATGCAAGTCATACAACCTTGATCAAGATGTGCATGTGCGTATATGGTGGTGGTGAGGTAGAAGAACTATATTCCTTTTTATTTGCTCCTTCTCTCTCTTTTTTTTTTTGAATTTTTTTGAGGAGAACATGGCTATCTTTCTTTCTTTTTTCTCAATATTTTTCTTTCTTTCCCCATTTTTTTTTTCATCATGCTCTACTTTTGTATGAGCAGGGGATTATTCTTTTTCTTTCTTTTGCATAGCCATGTCTCCAATGATATATTTTGAGAGAGAGGTAACAATGAATTTTTGGAGTATTTATTTTTTTGGTGGAAAGTGTGGTGGTATTGCTTAACCTCCAGTGTAGAAGTTTAGCATGCGAGGTGGAGTGTACGTGATCTTGATCAATGAGAGTATGACAAGCTTCTTACTAGGGTCACACAATTTTGATAAAGCTCAATGCAATGACAAGTAGCATATGTGTGAGGTTTTGCAATGTGAGAACAATCATATGGCTTTGGTAGGAATTTTGATCATTGAGGAACTTTATTATTTTTTTTGTATTTTGTAAAATAAAGCTCCGGAAGTCAAGTCGTACTTTGAACAAGATCGTAGCAGCCCTATTTGTACCATATCATATCTCACAACAACTTAGACTTAGATCAAGCACTATGCAGCCCACAAGTTTCAAGCTCTAGGTAAGCATAAGCCAAAAATCTCAAAACTTGGGAGAGCACTAAGTTGTGACTAGGTACAAACGAGAGATAAAACAGAGCAACTATTCATCATCTCAACATAAGGAAGGCTAAACACTCATACTCGCATATAAAGAGAAACTACGAAAAACTAGCAACCACACTAAAGACTATTTTTGTTCTTTTTAGTTTTGTTATTTTTTTGTATTTTCAGATTTATCATTTTTTGGTATTTTTCATGAGAGGTGCAAGAACAAGCAAACAAAAGAAACAAAAGGATACAAGTTGCGACACATGATACCTTAGCGGGGGGTATGGCATCCCCCCCAAGCTTGTTCTTGCTCATGGGTGACGTCGAGGATCGAACCCGGTGTGGCGAAAGTAAGCCAACATATCGGCTTGGCCCTGCTGCGTCATGTTGGTGAGGTTGGTGAGCTGGGCACTTGTGTTTTCTTGCCACTGATGGGTCTGCAGGACGTGTTGGTTGAGAGTGTACTCAACGTCCTCTCCTCGAGTCTCGATGCGTCCCATTTGCTCGGTGAGCGCATTCATTTGCTGCTCGAGATATGGATCACGAGCTGCAGACGAACGACGCCCGCCGGCCCGTGGTGAGTAGGACGTCGAATCGGAGGAGATGTCCTCCCATTGCGCGCGGGGATGGTGCGTCCATTGGGCTTGGCCCGCACCCTGCTGCGACGAGCCGCCGACCTCAAATGGTGGTGGAGTGGTGTGACCACCGGGACCATACCCGGCGTGACCGTAGCTTGGCCCATATGCATAGGCCATGGGCTGCGGTGCGGGCACCCCGGTGTCGGCGGTTGGCTCCGGCCTGCGCGTCCTCCTGCGAGAAGAAGTACTCCTGCGTGCAGCCTCCTCTTTTTCTAGAGGTGTGGTTAGGTTTTTACAGCCATACAAACGAAGTTCCCGGTTAGGTAACGGGAATTCATTTGTATAACCGACATAATAAAATATGAGAGAATTATTTGGACCATGCTTGAGTGTATGACCCTGAATAAGATAATCCTCGGTGATAAGAGAGCGGAGTGTATCAAGATAAGCAACATTAGCATCATGCAAAGCACCAACACCCGCAGCAATACGTGTAATCAACGAGGTGCACTCAATCGGTTCAGTCATTCTAAAATTTTCTAACCACTGAGAAATCATGAACATGACAGGAGCAATCTTTATTTTCTCAACCATAGCATAAAGAATTTTCAGATCATCCTCGCGCACAATCCTAATGTCACTTCTAGGAAACAAGGTAATGCCAAGCCACATGTGCAACAAGCGCAAGGTAGGATGATGAATATGATTAGTTCGGGGTTTCTCACAAGTAGGAGATGCAGAAATTCTTTGCCAAAAAGCTAACTTTGAGTAACCCGGAATCGAACTATCAACATCAATGGTGCAGCGAGAATTAAAGCCGAGGCATTGACTAAGGATTTTCCATGTCAAATGATATTCCTCCTGGAAAAACCGAAAGGTAATACCGTCATCTACCACGCGTAGGGTGCATAAAAACTGTAGTGTAAGTAAGCGGGAACCCTGCTCATGTACACTTGCAAACTTATCCCACCCTATTGCTTTAAATACTCGAGAAAATTCAGCATCCATACCAATCTTTTGCAGCAGTTCCGTATCAAATGCTCGCGTAGGAGCAAATGTATGGAGTCGGAGAGCTTCGTAGGCGCCCATCTCTTCGTCGCCCACCAAGTCGAGGTCGGTGTCGACGAGAAGACGATGCTCGGTGTTGGCTTGTTCCTCCGTTGCGGCTTCATGTTGAGGCAGTGGCGGAGCTAGACACAAATAGCAGGAGGGGCCGATAAGCAAAGCCGCATAGACGCATAGTAGGCATACTAGTGGAGACTGAAGAGAATAGATGCGTTCGTTTCAGCATGGATGCGAGTAGGCATACTAGCTAGCTGCTGGATGGTGTAGAGTATGTATATACGTAGAAATGCTCATGCTTAAGGCTTCACTTGCACCTGCCAGTGTTGTATGCGTGTATAGGCTTCAGGAAAAACTTGACGTCAAGGGGGGGCCACGGCCCCGGCTGGCCGAGCCGTGGCTCCGCCAGTGTGTTGAGGGCTTGACACTTGCTCGGTGGTGGTGCGGGCGCGAGTGCGAGGTCGAGATGAACCCGAGCCTGTGCTCCCGGACCGGAGCAGCGAGGCGAAGGCCTTGCCGGCGCGCTTCATGCTGCAGCGAGGTCGAGCAAGAACGCAAGAACGAAAACTCCGAACGGGTTATGAGAGTGAAAACCAATCGATGAACCGTCGGTGTTCTTGCAAGCGAGAAAACGCAACTCGGAAAACCAAACCAAAACAAAACTGCAAAGCAAACCAAAGGAGAAATATTTTTACAGAATTTTGAGGCAAGAACTCAATGAGCACAATGGAAATCTTGAGAGCAATGGAGTGAAGTGAGTTGAGGAGTGAAAATGAGAGTGTGAGAGGGAGAGAGCAATGGCCGGCCATCTCCTCTTTTACATGAGCCATAACGGCCATATTCGAAAATGGGAGGCGCCAGGTGACCGTTGGGGCAAAGCCCAAGGTGAGCAACGGTCACCGTGCGTCGGCCGACCTGACTGGTGGGGTCGGCCGACCCCCTGTGGGGTCCACTTGCTTCCCTCTTTGGCCCACAGCCACCAACGGCCATATTGGTGATGACCACGGTTGCTATGTCCAGAAACTCCTCAAAATTATTTGCTCAAAAAGATTTCCAAATAAAAGGTTGTCTCGAATTCAAAATTTTTTCGAAAAAAATCAAAAATTGACATGCTGATGAAAAATTTCAACATGCAAAAATATTTTTGGCTTTTCCATGACGATACAAGGGTGGTCCAAAAATTTCATCCAAAGATGAGTCATTTTGAACGCAAAAGTGTTTTTGAAAATTTTGAATTTTAAATGCATGGCGAGGGAAAAATTCAAATATGCAGGCGGAAAAATCCAAGTAAATTTTTGGTGGAGGAAATAAATATGCAAGGTGGTTTGGAAAGAAATCCAAATGCAAATGTGGTCAAAAGAGAAACAAACCGAATGATAATGCCGGTTTTTCTGGCGGCCAGGGCTGTGTCGTTTAAAGTCCGACGGGCTAGGACTTCTCCAACGGGTTTAGCTTGGTGGCGCGGACCCGGTCCTTGGAGATGAGGACGTGGAGGGCTGCGCCTTGACTTGCCACACTTGTTTCATCTTTGGTGGTGTAGGTGGCTTCTCGGACTTTGGGACGGGTTTCTTCGCCCATAATCCCGGCCTCGTGGTCGCAGGTTTCTTTGGTTGAAACTGCGATGGATTTTCAATCTTTGCCAAGCTCTTCCATAGAGCAATGAGGCTGTCCGTTTTCCTGGCTGTCACTTCAACTTCTTGAATGTTGGAGGTGTTTGGCCCATACTTGACCTTGATCATCGAGCATTGTTCTTTCCGAGGTTGAAACTCGAACTTCTCCTCCTTCCCATTGATGTAGAGGCGGATTTCTCCAACTCCAACATCAATTTGGGCCTTTGTGGTGCTAAGGAAGGGATGTCCCAAGATGAGGGACGTTTTCTTGTCAGTATCCATGTCAAGCACCACAAAGTTCACCGGGACGATGTGGCCTCTTATGAATACCGGCACATCCTCCGCAATCCCCATTGGAAAGCGAAAGGATGAGTCGGCCAATCGTAACCGCATCGCTGTTGGTGTGAGGAATCTGTACTTTAATTGCTCGAAGATTGCCTTGGGCATAATGCTCACGCTGGCCCCAAGGTCACACAGTGCATAGTCGAAGTGGAATCTCTTGATTGCACAAGAGATTACTGGAAAGCCTGGATCAGATTTTATTGTAGAAGGTTCTCCTCTTATTTGCCTGTTCTCCCCTGCATGGTTAGTCCCACGAGAGAACATTTCGCCTCTCATAGTGATAACATTAACTTTTTCAATGGGAGATTCTGGTTGCCCAGGAATCTGCCCTGATTTAGCAGAAGGAACAAGAGCAGCAAGCTGAGCTAATTGAGTTTCTATCATTTTATTAAAGCTCAACTGATTTTTGAAAGCGGAAGAAAGACCTTCTATTTTTGAATTTAAACTCTCTAAACTTTGATCATTGGCAGCAAGCTTTTTGTTGATTGATTCGTTGATTTTAGCTTGGCCATAAACCAAATCTTTCAAAGAAGGCTGATTATTATTAAAACCAGAGAAATTATTACCTCCTTGATAAGATTGGCGGTTTTGGTTAAAACCTTGACCTCCACTTGGACGATACCCATTGTTGTTGTTCATGTAGAATGCTTCTTCATGGGTATGGTTGGGGCAGTCCTTCCCCATATGGCCAGTGTTGCCACATTCCTCACACGTAATGCGTGAGTCAAGTGAACGCACACTACCATGCGTGTTGAAGTCGTCCAAGCGCTTCATGACGAGGTCGAGCTTGGCGGACAATAAGTCCACCTCCTTGATAGGGTGTACGCTTTAGAGCGTGGTTGGAGACGTTCATCGCTCCACCCTTGATTGGAGACCATCTTCTCAATAAGTTCAGCTTGAGCAACGGTAATTGAGAATAAGGCTCCTCCAGCAGCGGCATCCACATGTCCACGGGTTGTTGGTGTCAACCCGTTGTAGAAATGTTGAAGAATGAGCCATTCTTCCATCCCGTGGTGTGGGCAGGCAGATATGTAATCTTGGAGCCTATCCCACGCCTCGGCGATGGTTTCATTGTTGGCTTGCTGGAAGCTTGATATTCTTCCACGAAGGGCATTGGTTTTGCCCAACGGGAAAAACTTTGCGAGGAACGCGGTAGAACAGCGGTCCCAAGTGTCAATGCTGGCACGATTGGCATAGAACCATTGTTTCGCCTTCCCAAGGAGGGAGAGGGGAAACAAACGAAGTCGAATGGCATCTTGGTTGACTCCGGCGGTTGCCGATGTGTTGCATATCTCAAGGAATTGCTGGAGATGAGTGTTGGCGTCCTCCGTGGCCTTTCCACAAAAAGGAATGGCCTGCACCATAGTAATTAGGCTTGATTTGACTGCAAACCCTGCGTCACCGGCGTTGACATTGGGCCCAACGGGAACATTGGCAACGGAGGGAGCAGAGTAGTCACGGAGGGTCCTTTGATCAGCCATGTCAATAAGTGATGATGGTGCGGATGATGTGGGTTCATCTGTCGGGAGTGTTGCTTGTGAGGGAGAGTCGACGCTGGGTCGGACTTTCCTTACAAGCGACTCTGGATTGTCAACGAAGTTTCCGGCAAGTTGAATCCACGCATACACTATCCTGTTTTCACATCAAAGAGAGAAAACAGATCAAGGTTAGCCTGCAATGGAAATGGTTAAATCACATCAAGTGTAATCATGAGTAATCATTGTATACACTTGTCAACAATTGTCTTCCCCGGCAACGGCGCCAGAAATGCTTGTTGGTATTTCTTACACCAAACAGAAAACACCACCTTAGGCTGGTTAGGCCTAGAGTGAATATTCCTGGTTCGGCGCCAGAAATACCTGGGGTTAAGTTACTTGCTTAAGATACATAATAATCCACAACTAGCAACGAGTGCCAGATATGTATTATTAGTATTTAATCATAAAAGATAATCCGCAAGCGCACGGATAACCCGTTGTAGCATTTCACCCGAGAGTATTCCAGGGTATCGTTATTTATATTTTCCCAAAGGAAGACGTGGTTGACAAGTGTGTACTTATACTCATGGTGTTACAAATGATAGATCATAACCAATATCCAAATGCAGGGGTAAGGCAATAAATGGATAGAGGATAGTGTGACACACACAGCAGGCATTTCCACTCTCTGATAAAAGGCGAGAGGCGGCTCTAAGCTAGACTAAGGTTAAGTAAGAAGAACTGCTACTCCTAATGTACATCGTCAAGTAGCGCGCGTAGCATCTACCTATAGCCTAAGCTGCACACAAGCCAAGACTAAGCTGCTCTACTGCCAAGCCATCATCGGGAGATCCAGCGATCAGAGTCTGCCCCAATCTCCGGACATTTCATATATACTCCTACGCCATACCCGAACGTGGAGGATTACAAGGGACGGACAGGGCTGTCACCACCTGCCGCCTACCTCTACAAACCGTGGGGCACGAACACGCATCCAAGGGTGGAAAGGAAGCCCTAGCACCATGCTAGCGTAACTAACCACAACTCTAGATCCCTCGAGGCACCTCGTAAGGCGATAAACCTAGAGCACTCTTGCAAGACAATGGACCCGATGACTAAGCAAAAGGAACAACTAGGTCTAGCAAGCGATTACTTAGACAAAGGATCAAAGCTAGCACTACGTTAAGCATAGGCGTTCGTCGCTCAAGAACGAGCGACGAACGATGAACGATGAAGAACGATCATCGTTAACCGATGATCGAGTATGAACGAACGACGAACGAACGATGAACGATCATGAACGAACATCGATGAACGATGAACGAACGATGAACGAACATGAACGAACGAAGAACATTCATCCAAGATCAAGGATGAACGATGAACTAGCATAAGCACATAACTACTGCACGAACGATGATATTCCATTGATAAAGAAATAAGTCTTACAAAGAGAGTAAAAGGATACAAGGGAATATACCCCAAACTCTCTGTTGGCGGTCGTTAAACCATGTTTTGACCGCCATCCTACCGGTAAATAAATACATAACACCAAGATTTTGTGCATAGTAGATAGGAATAATGCTACTCCACAGGTTTTGGTGGATATTTGGATGCAGGAGTGAATAATGGAGAAAAGTGGGCCCAGCCAGGGAAAATCCCTGGCCGGCCGGCCCCACCCTAGGCCGGCCGGCCCCACCTGGTGGCCACAGGCCTCAGGCTTTCTCCAGTGGGCTGGAAAATAATCTTCAACGCATAATTCAAGCCCAGCTCGGCAGGATTCCACCGACATTCTAGAAGGTGGGCTATTTGGGCCTTTACTTGGCCCTCAATCCAATTCTGCCGACCCCAGCAAGGAACCGACCTTCAGACCGCCTTCAGGGAGTGATCTGAAGCGTCCAGGAGCAAGATGGTGGCCAACCGACCGAAGGGACGGCCGGCCGGCCACCCACCTAGGCCGGCCGGCCGACTTTGTCGCCACCGCCTCTCCAAAGTCGGCCAGGGTGCTTCCACCGCCTTCACAAGCTATAAATTGGACCCCTCGGCCTCCGAATCAATGCGCACCATCACACTTCATCCAAGTGTTCATTAGTTTAGTTGAGTAGTAGCTTTGGGAGTTAGAGTAGAGTAGAGTAGAGTGAGAGCTCTCTCGGGCTTCCGGAGTATTCTCGGAGTTCGGTATAGTTCTTTGTATCTTACTCTCTGAGAATTATTTTTATTTATTATATAATTAGTTTTATCTTTATTTATTTATTTTAGTAGTTCTTTTCTATTTAGTTTATTTATTCGTTAAGTAAGTGCACGTAGAAGTCTTGTTGTGGGATTCGTGATTGTTGGAATAGCGAGTACGAGAGAGTGCCGTCGTCGGAGATGACGTCGTGTGAAATCTGTGCTTGTTCATTCTTAGATAGGACTGCTCCGTTGATCAAGAGTAGATCCTCTAGGCGGGTTGTAAGCATAGCGCTTAGAGCTTGGCCTATGCACGTTTGGCACCCAACCCCACGGAGGATGGTAGCCGCGAGTGTATGTGACAGCTGCACCGGTCTTTGTAATCCACCACGTCCGGGTTGGACTCAGCAGGGTCTTAATTATAGCATACGGTTCCCTGGGTTTGAACTAGCTTCATCGGTTAACCTAGCACGTGTGTGCCCCGAAACGACATGACTTGTATGTGTATGAGCTTAGCTAGAGTAAATAATCTTTGTAGACTTGACTGCTAGGAAAGTAAATAATAGATAAACATACAGGTAGCTTTAACTCTATCTCGTTGCTCTCCCAAATGTATACTACGCTTTATTTATTTTATTACCTTGGATTTGAGGATGTGTGTGCCACTCATATCTATCATGCTTATCTTACCCCCGTCTCAAGTATAGTTGATACATTATTTCTTTCTCCAAATTATCCAATGCATAGCTATTATTCAGCTTCCTTTTGCTCTACTTCCCTGCGGAAATATAAATACGATAACCCTGGAATACTCCAAGGTGAAATGCTACAATGGTGATCCGTGCGCTTGCGGAATTAATGAATTTAATTTTATCGCATACGAACCGCCAACACTCTCCGAGGGACTTGGGAGCCAAAAGGGCAGCCCAACTACTCAGCCTAAGCCTAACTAGAGAGCCCCTAGCTCTGGATGTGTGGAGGAGGGAATGAGCCTCTTGTGTTGTGTGTCTTCTAAGGGGAGGGGGTACCCCTTTATTTATAGCCCTCAAAGGCGGTGGAATTGAGGCGGTTCCTTAGGTCGGTGGCATTGATTGCAGGTGGAACCGACCTCCTGAAGTCGGTTGCAAACCGCCTTAGAAAGATGGACCCAGGGGGGCCACCTGGCAGGTCGGCCGACCTAGGTATTGGGGTCGGCCGACCTGGCCCTGGCCCCTCCTGGGCTGGGCTTTGGCAGGTGCCTTCCCCTCGGCCTTTAAGCCTCTTTTCCAGGTGCGTGGCCTCAGTTGATATTCTGGGTGGTTCTGGGCCTTTAATCCTTGAATTATATTCCCGCGGCGAGCGTCGTTGGATGGACGTGTTGGAATCGTCGCCTTGGGCCTTGTTTACACCTGAAAATCTCTGTTTTCCACCTGCACATCCAAATCTAGAGGTACACGTGGAAATAGGTTATTTGATAACAAAATGCAAGTGACAAGTGTTAGTTCTTCCTTATTTATAGAGCTAATTGACGGTCAAAAACTGGGTCTAAGGACCGTCAACAGGGGTCACTAGCGACAACCTTGCTGCTCTGGCCGAGCAAGAGCCAGCCAGTCCCCGGGCGATGTCAATTCCACTGGCGGGGACTGGTGTCGCGGACGACGCGATGACCATGGAAGAAGGCAGTGAGGAGGGGCGCGAGCAGGAGCTGGGGGACGATCCTGCTGGTTTCGACGCTTGTCTTGGCTCCTTCCTCAACAAGATAACAGCCAAGGCACCAGCAGCCCTGCTGTCCACTCCACCAAACAAAGCACCCAGGCTAACAGAGAACAAGGAGTCAGTAAGGAGGAGCGGCAGAATTGCAGAAAAGATGAAGAAGAAAGGATACAAGAACTCGGAAGAATTGGCCCAAGAGCTAGTGGCGAAGAAGTTGGGAGCCCTATCTCCATCCAAGGAGATGACGGAGAGGGCGAGGAAAAAATATGTGAGCATGTTCCAGGAACCACTCACTGAGGAAGCAATGGAGGCGATTGAGGATCTGCTCAAGGCAATGAACATGGACAAAAAAGCCAAGAAGGGCCGCAAGAAGGAGGGGGCTCCTGTTCAGGCATGAGGAGCGTGAGGCTAGAAGCATAACCAGTTGTTTCCATCTTCTACCCCATGTTGCAGTCAGAAAGTTGTCCTGGTTTTATTTGCGTCTGCAGTGTTGTTTGTTTGATCTTTTCCAGTGGAGTTCGTGCCTGGTGGAGCAGTCTCAGTGTGAATCCCGGAACTAATGAAGCAGTAGCAAGACAGGACTTCTGAATCAGTGAGCCGGGATCAGTTGTAGGCTTACCTAGCCAAAGAAGAGATTGCCTACAAGTTGTCGAGCAGAAAGGAGCAAGCGGTTCAAGCAAAGCAGTCGGTGCAGATCATCATGCAGAGTGCAGACCGAGCTGAAAGCCTTCACTGGGACGTGTGGATCATTTTTCTTTTATCTTTGTTTCCTTCCTGTTTTAAATATAACTAGGTTCCTTTCAGTGCCAGCTATTTGGCAGGTTTGGTCTTTTAGTGTCTGTGTTTTCTTTGCAGGACCAGCCATGGCTGGCTCCTCGTAATATCTTTGAGACAACTTCTTTTCTATCTTAATGCAAAGGCAGAGCACCTGCCATAGTTCGTAAAAAAAAAAAAGTTGGTGCTCCAACGCCGGGATCATCCGTTCATCCACGTGCGGCGCCGGCACTCTCTGCACCGTTTGTGTTCCCACCCACCGGACCATGGGTGCCGGCGGACCTCCTGGATTTCGACCCCCGCCGGCCTTCTTCGTCTCCGCTGTCCATGTGTTTCCACCACTGGCGGCCTACATCTACCATGGATCTGGTGGATTTGGAGCTGCCCCGCACCCCTTCGGTGGGAGTGGATCTGGATCTGCGGCGCACCCGGTCCTTGTTGGTGGCGTCAGGTGACCACCCACGGCGTACGGACCTGTGAGCCTTCCTGCCGTCGTACCTTCTGTATGGAGCAGATGGCAAGCGTGGGGCAACATGATTTCGGCCAAATCGGGAGGTATGTAATCCGAATGTATCATTCATCTCCAGTTGTCTTTCACGTTTGATGTTTTTCATCCCCCCGCCCCCTTTTCTTTGTTGATTTTCTTGCCATTGTTGTCTAAATTCCCCAGTTCAGTAGTTCACCGTGGCATTCACAAGGCTCGTTGAGCAACACAGTGCAGTTGTTCCATCTGTTTCGTGGATCAGCAGTAAAGAGTTGGGGGAAATGCCTGCCCCTGAGCCTAACGAATGTCTGGTTTTTTGACGATGATTCATGTCTGTCAGCTTGCAACAAGTATGTACAGGAGTGCTACACATTTTTTAGCCTGCTACATATCGTTTGTGTGTGTCAATTTTAATGTAAGTTGTTGTCGCGAAGACAATGGATCTTGTAGTGATGATGATTTGGGGATGACGAGCATTCCGACAACGAATCGGACTGTCCAGAGGAGTTAATGCAGAATTTCATGATGATGTTTGCGCATCAAGGAGGTACTCTTCAGCAGCTGAGGATGACAACTCATCAAGGAGGTTAGAACATCCGATGATGTTTCTGCATTTCTTTTCTCACAGTAGTGTTTAATCATTTCTGACCATGCAACCAACAAAAAACAGCTAAAGTACTTCACATGCTTTGCACCAAGTAATCGGGAGGAAATGTTATATATCTTTCTAACAATTAGTCATATTGCTGTGCATGGTATATCCCAACGTTGCAATCTCGGAAGGATGGATGGTAAACATACAACAAAACAAGAACATGTTGATGGATAAGAAAGATTTCAGTATATTCCTAGCTAATATTATGTTTAGATAATATTATAGAAGAGAAAGGCTCAAAATGAGCCACGGTCCTTACATGCGCATTTTAGGCCTAGCGCACTTGGCCAAACACACGTGGTTGTAAATTGCGAAAAGGGAAACAACTAAACCGGAGTTTGTACTCTACTGCGACTAAAAAATCCATAGCCTTGACAACTTCTTGGCGCCTGCACCTTGCCATAGCTTGACTTCATCGCGAATCCCATCGAAGACAGTATCTAGAATGGAATAGCGTTGCTCAAATACCCGGGCATTGCGCTCCTTCCATAGGTGCCACATTACCAGAATGAAGCAGGAGTCCGCTCCACGGCGTAGGCTGCCGGGCACCATCTTTCTTAGCGCTTGCCAATAGTTTCCCAGTTGGCGTGATTCAGGCAGTGGACCAAGGTTTAAGGAATGAAGCACCCGTCACCATATTTGCCTAGAATACTGGCATTCCACAAAGAGATGGTCCACTGTTTCCGGCTCCATGCCACACACAGCGGGCACAAGGTGTGTGTCTGCAGTCCGCATCGCAGCCTCCGATCAGCTGTCCAAGCGCGCCGATGTAAGCAGAGCCAGACGAAAAAACTTGCACTTCATTGGCGCGAAGGAATTCCAGAGTGGTTTGGCCATCGACATGGCACCTGACCCAGGAAGAAGGCCAAGGAAGCGGTGGAGGCCGTGTATGTACCGGTGGGCGACCATTTCCAGAGGACTCTGTGAATGGATCGGGTGAGTGCCGAGAGGGGGGGTTGAAATCGGACACGTGTCAAAACTTAGGCCACTTAACAATTTCACCAACCTGTGCTCGAGGCCCTATAACATGCAATTCTACACCAAGGCTAACCAACAAGCAAAGCTACATAAAGCTAGTAGCAAGAACGAGCAAACGAGATAGCATATGAAACAACACCAAGGCTTGAAAAAGTGGATTGTTCGGAGTAGTAAAATGGACTTTTCCCCATTTTACTTATTGTAAATTGGTTGTTTGAGGTCCTAAATTAAAAAGTCATCAACTACAAATATTCATAACTCTTCGAGATATACAACTTTCCTTTTGGTCATTTTTCCATCTGAGGTCTTTTACAAAATTTGAATTTCAAATTTGAGAAATTCAAACTTAGTTTTGGTTGACAAGCTCATTTCAAATTAAAAAGTTGTCAACTACAATATTTCATAACTTGTTTTGATCTACAACTTTTATTTTGACTGTTTCTCCATCCGAGACTGTTTGAAAAAATCAAATATCAAATTTGAGAAAATTCAAACCTCTATTTGGTTAGCAAACATGAGTCAAATGAAAAAGTTTTGAACTACAAAGTTTCATAAATTCTGAGGATCTACAACTTTTACTTTGGTCATTTGTTCATCCGACATAGTGGTAGTAACATTGTTCACAAATCTTATATATCTCTCATATAGTTTCATGAAACTATATGGCTTTGTTGAATCAACTTTACTATCACTTTGTTGAATCAAGAAATGCTCCAAATAAGAGTTGTAGATATTGACAAGTTATACAACTTTGTACTTCAACACTTTTTAATTTCTATTCGTTTAGAGCTTCAAAAAGGTGGTTTCAATTTTCTTTGTCTGAGTGTTTTTTTTAATACTCGGCAAACAATGTCTTTGATGAGTGTAATTTTTTCGGCACTCGGCAGAGGTCTTATTTGCCTTGCCGAGTGTTTCTGTTTGACGCTCGACAAGGATTTCCTTTGCCGAGTGTTTTTTATGTGGCACTCGGCAACGATGGTGTTGGGAATTCTTCATTATCGCAACAAAGAATCCCGACACGGACAATCAAATAATACGCAAGGAACAACGGAGCAGCATGTCATTACAAGGGGGTAATCTCTCCTGTTCCGTCCCGTCCCACGGAGCCCGGGGGCGGGTATTTATAGGGGAGGCCAAGGGTTATTTTGGCATGACCAAATTACCCTTGGCCACCCACTACATTCGCGGAATATTCTGTACAACATTGTCATAAGGGCACGAATGACATTTCTGTTAGATGACGGAAACCCTAACTAGGTGACGTCATTCGCCGGCTTGACTCCCGGACGCCATCATGCCGGGATTCACCTCCTTGAAGGGTTGCCGTCATTCTTGGTCGCCGCCATTTCGTCGCCAGCTCCAACAATGCCGGCAACCCGACGCTGCAGCTTCTCTATGCCGCCGATTCTGGGCCGGAGCTCGCAATGCCGGCAGCAGGGTCACCTGCAGCCAAAAAACTAAAGGCAAAAAAGGGCGTGTCGTTATTGTCGTAAATACCGATCCCCAACAGTAGCCCCTCGCGGTTGAGGTCCAACCTCGGCGGGCAGAAACCGCGACACAGGATAGGAATTTAACGAATCGTCACCCCCAACGTCACCCCCAACGTCACCCCCCCTTCGAGGATTCCCGAAAATCGAGGCGACGCTTTTATTATTTTTTACGAGAATCGAGGCGACGCCGTAAATGCGGCGGCGAGGCCTATATATATGGGGGGAGGGGGTCGGAGAGCCTCGTGCCTCTGCTTTCGCAACAACTTGCTGCCGCGTTTTCTGTTGAAAGCTCTGCGCCGCGTTTGTTGCCTCCCGGAATTGTTGCTGCGGCGTGTTTCTAGGTGTCGCTTATTCCTTTCACCGCCTTTTACTTGCTGAAAGGTGAGTACGCCTGAGCTTTTTGCTATGTAGTTATTTCCTTTTCATGGCTATTTGTAAAGTTGTGCTTTTTCATTTTAGATGCCTCGCGTTAAGCAAACTGCTCGTCCTGCCGACGAATCTGAAGAGGAGTTCCTTGCCGATTCGCCTGCCGCTGATGTGGAGGGGGAGGAGGAGCTTGGCGGAGCGAGGAAGCCGGTTGCCGTTGATTCGGACGCTACTCCAACAGCGACTCCCAAAGGCTCGCAAGGGGATCGGAGTCCGGCTGCAGATCTGGACGTTTTGGCGACGGCTGCCTCTAAAGCTGCCGGGATTTCTGGCACCAGCCGAGGTACTAAACCTGCCGCCCTTTTAGGTAAGAGTCTGGGGTAGTTGTTATTTTCTTGCATATTTGTGAGTCTGCTCTTGCTGGGTCTGCAGCCAAAAGAGTGAGGGGCGCAATAGATACTAGCTCTAAGGAGAAGGAAGCAGTGGCTAACGTCGACGACGAAGGCGAAGATCTATCCGGGGTGCCGGCCTCCCCTAGTGAATTGGTAGGGGAGGACTCCTGGGCAAAGAGCGGCATTGAGCCGACCTTCCGGTTTGGGCCGTCTAAGGTCACTCCCGCTGATATCGAACGGTTTGTGGCCCTGGGGTACTTTGAGTCTGGGAAAGCTCGTGCTTCTGGGGGAGAGGAGATTCCCCAACCTCACAACAATGAAGCGATAGTATTTCGCGACTTCTACGAAGCTGGGCTAAGGCTGCCGGCTTTTGGTTTTCTTACTCGCGTTTTGGACAGATATAATTTGGACTTGCACCACTTGACCCCTAACGCCATCGCCACGGTCTCGAAGTTTATATGGGCCGTCCGCAGCTATGGCTCGGCTTTACATTCTGATGCATTCTGCCGATTTTTTGAGGTGAAGCATGACATGAAGCCGGTGACTTTTGGCGAGGTGAAGTATTATCCGCAGTATGGCTGTTGTAGCTTTCAGCCCCGCACTTTCGTGAAGAAATCCAAGTACGAGAACGCGGAGTTGGTTGGCGGTCGCCGAAACAAGTGGCCTGGGGATTGGCGGAACCACTGGTTCTATGCCGAAGTTCCGGAGGAGAAGAAGGACGACGGCAGCCCGTGCTACCCTTTGTTTAGTCGCTCGATAGGCCTACGGCCGGTGCTGTCGCCAGAATTTGGAGAATCGGACTGTTTTAGGAAGTGTTGCAATGCCTTCCTTACCGCTATTAAGATGAGTAGTGCCAGAGATCTGGTGGAAGAGTTTGTGGCTTGTTGCATTTGGCCGATTCGCAGCGGTTGGAGTCCGCTAAAGTTGAAAGCTAAGCGCATCGCCAAATTGAATCTTAACTATCAGCTGCCGACGTTTGGAGTAAAGAGGCCTAATGGGATTTCGGACAAGGATTTTGTTCGTTACGTTGAGCTTACTGCCGCCGTTATCTGCGGACCGTACACTATGTTGGAGAAGCAAGAGTGCGAGACCATGCTGATTTTCCCTCTGCGTGTGAATCGCATTTTTGACGAGATGAATGTGAAGTACGGTCCTCGCACTGTGATGTCAGTTAAGAAAGGGCGGCGAAAGAAAGGTGAACTTGTTATTGGAGCTACTTTCATCGAGAAGCGTGGTTGGGAAACTAACTCCGCGCAACGCGTACGTGATGCACCAGCCCCAAGGGCGTTGGTTGGTTCTTCGACCGGGGGTGCCGCCAAGAAATCGGCGGCAGCCCCGAGAGAGGCGGCTGGTTCGTCCGCTGGGGGTGCCGCCAAGAAATCTGCGGCGGCCGGCGGGGTGGCTGGGATAGCGAAGACGCTGGCTGAGAGCTCGAAGGCTGCTGAGAAAGCTAAACGCCAAAGTCTTCGGAAGATGCCTGCTTCTCGAGCTGCTGCAGAACAGCTGGCTGGTGCTGTTACCAAACGGCGGCGGGATGACACGGAACAAGCCCCAGTTGGTGAAGAGGTAGAAACTGCTTCCAGTGCGGCAGGCGCCGCTGATTTTGCGGAGGAAGTGGCGGTGCGAGAAGGTTGCAAGCGGCGCCGGATTTTATTGGCGTCGGCAATTGACGATTCTGAGGAAGAATTCCTTGATGATGATGAGCCCGAGGACCGTGACTCGGGCGACGCGCGGGAGCCGTTACTGTCGCTGCGCGAGCCCAGTGCTGATGTTGCTGTAGGTCCCTCCGGCGGGCTTGATTTGTCACAAGGCCCCGCCATGGCCACCACGTCCATGAAACGGAGGCCACTTCTGCCGGCATTGTCGGATGATGAAGAAATTGAGTTGCTGGGCGACTCTGAGGATTCGGGCGCCAAGCTAGAACATGAGCTAGATGCCGCATTTGCGGGAATGAGTAGCTCCGAGAAAGGTGCCGGTTTTTCCTTGTACAAGAAAGAAACTGCGGCGACTTCCTCTCCTTTGACTAGGATCGATGACCATGTTTCTAGTTCATCGGTTAACGGAAGTGTGTCCAGCAGTTCTTCTGAGACTAGCTCATCTGACGCAGGTGAAAGATCTCCGACTACGGAGACGCGAGAGGGCGAGGCTGACAAGCTATCGATGGCCGCCTTTGTTGAGATGACGAAGGCCGTGGACCCCCAAGGTTTTTTAACCTTGCCGCTATTTCTTTCTTATGTGATGTTTTATTAACATTCTGACTTTGTTTTGTTTTTGCAGAACTATACAACTTCTTGACTAGGGTCGACAATGCTTCGTTGGCCGAGGTTTTGGACAAAAATGCGACGATGGTAATTAATCTTTGACTCCTGCGTCGCATTTTTTGTCTTTGAAAATGGTTTGCGTCTGACACCTGTGTTTTTATACAGGCTCTCGCGGCGTCTCGAGCCTTGAGCCGACGCTTTTATGGGTCCGAAGCCGCTTCTTCGTCTGGTGATGTGGCGGCGCTGCAACGGACACTGGAGGAAGAGCGCTCGTCTTTCGACACCGTTAAAGCTGATCTCCGTGATCAGATTCAAAAGAAAGACGAGGCTCTAGAAGTTCTTAAAGAAGTCATCCAGAGCGGCGAGAACGAGATTGCTCGCTTGAAGCAGGACCTGAAGAATGCTGAAGAAAAGCTAATTGCGGCAGAGAAAACTGCCGAGAGCGCCAAGAAGACTGGCCGCACTTTTGCCCGCACTTTCTCTAGTGGCGCCATTAGTGCTCGTGCTTCTTTTGAAGCAGCCTTGGGCACAATTGGCGGCGCTCCTAATCCTCTTCCAGGCGTCGACGGTTCGCTGACGCCGGAAATGTTTTTCAACTGGTTAAAGGGGGAGTTTGGCGATCTCCCTGGGGTTTTTGAGGGCGTCGGCCGATACTCGGCCCGCACGGCGTGTTCTGCCCTTCTGGATTTGCTTGAAAAGCAGCAGTGCAAGCACTTCAGCGACCTGGCGCGCACCACTTATGCTGATTCGAATTTTGATGAAGCAAATGCGGCGAATGACAGCAAAAGCGTCCGCTTGGCTGTAAAGTGCTTCATGAAAAGATACTGGGGGGTGCATGGGATGGAGGCCTGCCGTCATTTAGCGAGGAGCGCGTTTGAGGAGGTAAAGCATACTTTTGTTTCATCGGGGACTTTTATGAGAAATGATTTGCTAAACTCTTGTTTGCTTTGGATGAAGGCGGCGACTGGCGCCGAAACCGCGGCGGGGAGCTCGAAGAAGCGAGCGGCAACTCCTGCCAGTGAGACGCCGCCGGCAAAGGTTGCCCGCGTCGAGAACGTTGTGGGAACTGAGAAGAATGTCGCTAAAGCTGGTGCGCCTGCCGCGGTTGAAGCTCCTGCACCCACCGCGGCTGCCGGGACTACTCCGTCTTCTGCAGCGGCCGAACCGGAAAGTACGACGGGTACCGCCGCTCCCGGTGCTGCGATTGCCGCTGCTGCTGCGCCGCCAACTGAAGAGGTTTAGACTCTTAGGCGTGAGGAAGAGCGTTTCAAACTTGGTTTGTAATAATATACGTTCTGGTACGCTTTGTGCGCAGGATTGTTTTCGCGGCGCCGCGTTGAACATTGCGCCTTTGAAGTATGAACGTGATGGCTTACGCGTTTCTGGCGAAGCGCACTTGTGTTATGTTTCGCGATATCCGCGTGATGATTTCGGGCGTTTCTGGAGGGAAATGATGGCTCAGTACTTTCAAGGGCGGGAGTGTTTAATTCGATGCTATCACAGCCGACCTTCTTCTTCCGTGGCGGCCGTGAAGGCCGAAAGCATTGAAGATCTTAGTTTTGATCCTTATTTGGATCGTTTTAGGTGTGTGTACGATAGAGCGGGCCCTGAATACGGTCCCGGATTTGTAGTAGAAGTTGACTTTGATTCTTAGCTGGGGTGTCGACTTTATGACGAAGTACGCCCGGATAAGACGGCGTGCTTTTTGCTTCGCGAAAGATGTTTCGGCTATAACACTTGTTAATTTTTACGAGTTAAATCCTTTACTTTTTGGTTTGATGGAAGGCGCGTGCCGTTACTCGGTCGTCGGAATTAAACGAACGTCACCCCCCCCTTGGCAATCGAGGGACGGAGGGCGCCCCGAAACTGCGACGCATGGTTTATACGACGTGTATTTCGTGTAAATTGCGGAAGGCCACAAAACGTATTGCGTTATTTTACGAAGTTTGCGGAGCGTGCGCCATGTGCCGCTATTGTTGGTTGGCTCTTGTGCCTGTCAGATGTTTCGTGGTTGCCGCTAATTTGGCTTAAAGGACGTCGTTTGATGATGTGTCCTTGTTGCCGTTAAAAGCACTTTTCGCTTTTTGTTTATTTTACGGCGCTCGTCGTGACTCGATTGTTTGAGCGGAACGAACGTCACCCCCCTCCCCCTAGCAATCGAGGGATGAGGAGCGCGTTGAAATTGCGAGGCGCGGCTGAAGCGTGAATTGCGAATGAAGCGTGAGGTTGCCGCAATTATTAGGTTTTCTCCAAAGTTTTGTCGAATATTGAACATTTGTCGCTATTCTTGCATAAAGGGCGGCACTTGAGAATATGTTGCCTTTTTGCCTCTTGCTTTTGCTTTTGCAATACTATGCTATCTCCATGGTCTTGAGTCCCGTCCTTGGATGGGTGTTTGGATTGAGTCCCTTGAGACTTCGATCTTAATGATCTATTTTTGATGTGTCGGATTTTGTCCGAAGCCCCTTGATGGTTGAAGTCTATTTCCTTTAAGAAATGGATGATTGAGCCCTTGGGCCGTTAGCGTTCCGCACTTTCTCTATTTTGTGAGAAAGATTGAAGAGATGGCCCCTTGAGGCGCTTTTTTCTCAAACGCCGCCGTTTCTCAGTTTAATGAGAAGGATTCGGGAGATGGCCCCTTGGGGCGCTTTTTTCTCAAAGTGCTTAAAGGAGAATGAAGCCTGGGAGAGAGGAGCGGAATTTTTTCTTCCTTTCGAGTGGCTTTGACTCAGGAGTCAATTCCTCCTGCGTCGATGAGGCGATATTTTTGCGAATATAGCATCGACTACTTAAAGAGATGAAGAGTTTAGCTTTTCTGGGGAATATAGCATTATATTGAACTGCAAGGGTTACAAAGGTCCCACCTCATTAAAAACCTCACCCCCGATGTGGGGTTCCCCTGTGAGGAAAAGAGTATGGGCCTCGAAGGCTAAGAAAGAAAAATTACAAGTTAGGTGCCGACTAAAGGCTCCGCTTATAACTGCGCGTCGCCATTAGCCCTTACATTTTAGGTGAAGTACCTCTTGAGGTTGTCCACATTCCAGGCATGTGGGAGCTCATTGCCTTCATTATCTGCCAAATGGTAAGATCCCGAGCGATTGCTCCTGACGACAATAAAGGGACCCTGCCACTTGGAGTTGAGTTTTCCAGTGTTCTCTGTTTTCGGGCTTCGCAGGAGAACAAGGTCGCCGGCTTTAAATGATCTTGGCACCACTCTGGCGTCCCGCCATTTTCTTGTTTCTTCCTGATACTTTTCCAGGTTAAGGATGGCTTGGTCTTTGTCTAGTTCCGACATGTCCTTTGAAACGGCATCAAACTCGTGGCATTTCGCCCTAGAGTTGCCCTCATGCTGCGGTATTTTATCTCTTCTGGTGACATGGCCTCTTCGCCATATAAGAGCCTGAAGGGTGTGAATTTGGTGGTTCTTGAAACAGTGGTGTTATGCGACCAGATCACTTTATGCAATTCATCCATCCATTTCCCTTTTTTCTGGCCTTCTAGGCATTTCTTGATGCCTTCGAAGATTTGCTTGTTCGCGTTCTCGACGGCGCCATTTGACTCTGGATGATAAACAGATGCAAAATTCACTTTGGTGCCAATGGAGTGACAGAATTCGCGGAACTCTTGGTTGTCAAACTGTTTTCCATTGTCCACCGTAATTTCGGCAGGTACTCCGAATCTACATACAATGTTCTGCCGGAAAAATTTCTTGATTGCTGGGCCAGTGATGTTGATCAATGGCTTAGCCTCTATCCATTTGGTGAAATAGTCGAGAGCGACAACGGTATGTGTATAATTTCCGGCAGCCGTAGGTAGGGGTCCGACTATGTCAATTCCCCATCGCTGAAGTGGCCACACTGGCTGGATGAGCTGAGTGAGCTGAGCTGGGTTGTTGATTTTCCTTGAGAATTTCTGACATGCCTCGCATGTTTTGACAAGGTGTTGGGCGTCCTGAAGTGCGGAGGGCCAGTAAAAACCTTGCCGAAAGGCTTTGCCGACTAAAGCTCTGCTGGATATGTGAGAGCTGCAGATTCCCTCGTGGATCTCGCTGAGGAGCTTTTTCCCTTCTTCTTGATCAATGCATCTCAAAAATGGAGTGGATGTGCCGAATTTGTAAAGGAACTCATCGACAAACGCGTAGTTTCTTGCTCTTTGTTTCATGCGTTTGGCTTCTAATTCCGACTCTGGCTCATAAAAATCTCGGAGATACGCCATGATGGGGGCGCGCCAATCTTCGCTTGAGATGGCATGTATCATCTTAGGTTCTTTCTCTGCCGCTTTTATGGAAGGCGAACTCAGTGTTTCAAAAAAGACGTCAGGTGGCAAGTGATCTTTTCTGGCTGCCGCTTTTGCTAGCTGATCTGCTTCGCTATTCAGGTTTCTGTCAATATATTGACAAGTGAAACCCTTGAAGTATTTTTCCACTCCCCGTACATGTTCCAGATATCTGGCCAATAGCTCATCTCTGGCTTTATAGGTTTTATCAACATGCCCGGCAATGACCTGAGAGTCTGTCTTGATGACGAAGTTTTTCACGCCTAATGCTCTTAGCTTTCTTATGGCTAGCAAAAGGCCCTCATACTCTGCGACATTATTTGTGCACTTGTCAGTGTCATGATTGAACTGCAATCTGATTGCGTACCGCAATTTGATACCAGATGGTGAGGTCAAAATTGCGGCAGCTCCAGCACCGAGATGGCACCACGCGCCATCGCAATGGATCTCCCATGGGACTTCGAAGACTGGACCATCGGTGTAGGATGAAGGCTCAGTCCAATCTGCGATAAAATCCGCCAGCACCTGAGAATTTGCGGCATTTCTTGACTCGAAGTCAACAACGTGTTCTGATAATTCCGAAGCCCATTTAGTGATTCTTCCAGATGCTTCTCTATTTCTGAACATGTCATTCAGTGGTTGATTTGTCAGCACTCGGATGGTGTGGGCTTCAAAGTAATGCCTTAATTTTCTTGATGCCATTAAGACTGCATAAGCTATCTTTTCTAGCTCGGAATAGAATCTTTTTGATCCTGAGAGAGCTTCAGATACATAATATACCGGCACTTGAACTTTCATCACTTTGCCCTTCTTCTCAATTTGCTGTTCTTGCACAAGTGCGGCACAAACTGCTGAGTGCGATGCTGATACATACATTAGCAGAGTTTCATTTTGTTTGGGACTCACAAATGCGGTCATTTCCTTGAGATAGTCTTTCAATTCTGCGAATGCTTTTTTCTGCTCTTGGCCCCATTGGAAGTTATTTGCATTTCTGAGGACTTTGAAGAAAGGAAGGCTTCTTTCGGCTGATCTGGAAATAAACCTATTGAGTGCCGCAATTCTACCGGTGAGCTTCTGCACATCTTTGAGGCATTGGGGCTCTCGCATATTGATAAGTGCACTTATCTTGTCAGGATTGGCTTCGATGCCTTTGATTGACACAAGGCATCCCAAAACCTTTCCCTTGCGAATTCCAAAGACACATTTTTCAGGGTTGAGCTTAAGGTTTGCCTTCCTGAGATTTGCAAATGTTTCGGCCAAGTCAGAAGTATGATCTTCTTTCTTGCCGCTTTTTACCACTATGTCATCGACATAGGCTGACAGATTCTTGCCTAACTGATTCTCAAAGGCGATAGATGTCATTCTGCAGAAAGTCGGTCCCGCATTTTTTAGACCTTCCGGCATTCTGACAAAACAATAAGTTCCGAAAGGAGTGATGAAACTTGTTTTCTCTTCATCATCTTTGTACATGAAGATTTGGTGATACCCGGAGAAACAGTCCAGCAATGATAAGAGTTCTGAGCACGCTGCTGCGTCGACAATTTTGTCAATTCTGGGCAATGGGAAATCATCTTTGGGGCAGGCCTTGTTGAGATCAGTGAAATCAATGCACATCCGTCACTTTCCGTTCTTTTTCTTGACTGGTACAGTGTTAGCCAACCAGGTTGGATATTTCACCTCCCTGATAACATTTGCGTCGAGCAGCCTCTGTACCTCAGCCCTGACTGCTTCGACCCGGTCGTCGGACATTTTTCGGAGTTTCTGCTTCTTTGGTCTGATGTTTTTATCGATTCGCAACTTGTGCTCTATGATGTCTCGGCTGACGCCTTTTAGGTCACTTGCAGACCAGGCAAAAACATCCTTGTTTTTACGAAGGAACTGGACGAAAGCTTTTTCCATGTCCTTCTGCATACCAGCCGCAATTATCACTTCCTGTCCTAAGACTTGCTTGTCCAATGGAACTCTCTTTGTTTCCTCGTTAGCTGCAATTGCTGGTTCCTCCTTGTCCATTTCTTTTTCCAACTGGAGGACTTCTTTCCCTGGCTTTTTTCCTGCCGGGTACAAGACGTGCACATTCGGGTGAGCATACAAAAGGTGAACATTCTTCTGGCCGGGGGCTGCCGCCCTTTCAATATTTCTGGCTTCTTGCTGATCGCCAAAGACCGAGATGACCTCCTTATGTGCCGGTATTTTCATACAGAGGTAAGAGCTGTGCAAAACTGCTTCAAATGCGTTGAGGACTCCTCGTCCAAAGATTGCGTTGTAGGGGTAAGGCATGTCGACCACATCAAATGTGATGTGCTCAGTCCTTGCATTGTCAAGAGTACCAAAGGATACTGGTAGGCTTATTTTGCCGAGGGCACGGACTTCTCTGCCGCCAAAACCATACAGGGGATACTCAGAAGGCTGAAGTAGAGATTGATCAAGGTTAAGCTGGTCAAATGTTCTCTTGAAGAGGATGTCTGTCGAGCTTCCATTGTCAACAAGTATTTTGGTGATTGACCAACCATAGGTGTTTGCCTGGATGACCATGGCATCTGTATGAGGGTAGCAGCGGAGGTTTAGATCAGCTTCAGTGAACATGATTGGGATATGCGACCACCGTGATTTCACCACGGGTCCGTTACACACCGCATTGACGGCTCGGAAGTAATTTTTCTTTTGTTTCTTACTTTCAAACTCGGATGAAGATCCGCCGGTGATTGGCAGGATGACTCCATAAGTGGGAAGGCTCTGAGAGGTATTGTTTTGGTTTGATTGCTTTGGGAAAGGCGGCGGAGGTGGTAAAGGCGGCTCCTCAGAGGCAGTGATTCTGGGAATTTGAGGCTGTGGTGTGTATGAACTTGTTTGGGAAGTCGCCAAATGCTGGATCTGCGGCGAGGGTGGTGGATGTGGTTGGTATGGGCTTTGGAAGTGGTGGTGAGGGTTGTAAGAATTTTGGAAGTATTGAAATGGGTAGGAGGCACCGAATGGTGAGTTATTCCAAGAATTGGCGGCAGACGTGTGATTGACACTTCTCTGTGTTTCGCTTCTTTGCTCCTTGGCTTTCATTCTTTCCATGGCATCCTTCGTTTCTGGGCATTCCTTGGAGGTATGGCCCTTGTCAAGTCCATGGAACAGACAGTATGGCTTTTTTGGTTCTTGGTTTCGCGAGTTTTGCGAATTGCCGCGACCCCTTCCTCGAGAGCGATTGTTTCTTGCCCCTCTATGCGAAAAATTGCCGGCAGGACTGCTTGTGTCGGTTTTTTCTTCTTGATTGTCAATATGATTGACTAGGTTGGAGTTCTGGCTCTGATTATTGTTGCCTCCTCTCCTAGACGAATTCCAATCCTGTTGCCTTTGGCTCGATTGGTTTTTCTTCGCCTGACGCTGCGCGCTTTGCTGCTCTAATCTTCTTCTGTGATCATTGTCGGCTTTACAGAATTGATCGACCGTTGAGAAGAGCTCTTCGAGTGTTGAAGGGCGGTGCGTGGAAAAATGAGTGGCACAGGGGCCGGCTCGCAACCCTCCAATTGCGGCATCAATGACAATTTGGTCTGGAATATCATCTGTTCGGGCTTTGAGCTTGACAAATCTCTGAAAATAGTCTTGCAGGGGTTCTTTTTCTTGCTGAACGCATGCTCTCAGTTCATCTGCAGATATAGATGTTCTGTGAAAACCTTGGAAGTTTGTTGTCAATTTGTCCCTTAGGTTCTCCCATGAGTATATTGATCCGGGCTTCAGCCTAGAGTACCACTCGAGGGCTTGATGCTCAATTGCGGTGACAAAGGTCTTGGCCAATACGGTATCATCTCCTCCGGCAGACGCTACCGCGGCTTCAAATGACATCAAGAATTGCCTTGGGTCGGTTGAGCCGTTGTACTTTGATAAGGAGATAGGCTTGTATTTTGCTGGCCATGGGGTCAACTGAAGGCCTTCTGACAAGGGGGAATTCTTATCGAATTTGCTCACGAAAGGTACATATTGGCGGTATACATTATGAGGCCTATGACGGCCTTCGCTATTGGTGTTTGTTTCAAAGTCGGGAGTCACTTGGTGATGCTCTCTTTTTGCGTCGCTATTTTGACTTTTCGTACTTGTCATCTCATCGAGCTCTTTTTGCAGTTCGGCAACTGCCGCCTTTGCTTGTTCAATCTGCAACCGGAGCCTTTCTTTCTCCCTGGCCCTTTCTTCAGAGATTATCTTCTCCTTTGTTAGCTTGAGTCTTTTTCCAAGTTGTTGCAAGTTGGAGAGCTGACGCATTTGCTTGTCAACTTCATCTTCCTCTGGATCACTTTCTTCAGGGTTGATTGTCGACGGCTGTTCCGCCCATTGCTTGCCGGCTTTTACCTGCTTCGACTTTTCTGCTTCTTCACTGAGGGTGAGGTCGATAGAGCTTTTGGCGGCGATGTCTTCATCACCTGGCTGAATTCCGGCGGCCAAGCTTGCTTGCGCCACGCCGGAAATTCGGTTGGTTTCGTCGGCCATTTGCCTTGCTTGAATGAATGCCCAACGAATTTCTTCTTCCGAGAATGCCGGGTTGGGAGGGAGAATTTCTTCCTCTAAGTCCGGCGGGTGGGAACTGATGGTGGTTTTTGGACTAGGTGCTTTTTTCTTTCTTTGTGGCATCACGGGTGGTATTTTCGAGCAACACAAACGGTGGGCGCCAATGTTGGGAATTCTTCATTATCGCAACAAAGAATCCCGACACGGACAATCAAATAATACGCAAGGAACAACGGAGCAGCATGTCATTACAAGGGGGTAATCTCTCCTGTTCCGTCCCGTCCCACGGAGCCCGGGGGCGGGTATTTATAGGGGAGGCCAAGGGTTATTTTGGCATGACCAAATTACCCTTGGCCACCCACTACATTCGCGGAATATTCTGTACAACATTGTCATAAGGGCACGAATGACATTTCTGTTAGATGACGGAAACCCTAACTAGGTGACGTCATTCGCCGGCTTGACTCCCGGACGCCATCATGCCGGGATTCACCTCCTTGAAGGGTTGCCGTCATTCTTGGTCGCCGCCATTTCGTCGCCAGCTCCAACAATGCCGGCAACCCGACGCTGCAGCTTCTCTATGCCGCCGATTCTGGGCCGGAGCTCGCAATGCCGGCAGCAGGGTCACCTGCAGCCAAAAAATTAAAGGCAAAAAAGGGGGTGTCGTTATTGTCGTAAATACCGATCCCCAACAGATGGAACCGGATTTAATTTGACATAGGAATAGGTTTGAATTTTGTACAAACAACACTCCAAAAATTGTGACATACTACGGGCATGGATGGAAACGACACTTGCGGCAAAGGAAATCTTTGTCGAGTGTCAAAAAGACATTTTCTATTTTATACATGATGGGAGAAAAACAAGCCATATGAAATAGATCCAACAAATAGCAATTGAAATACAGTCACAACTAAATAAAAAGAGCGTCACGTTAATTTAGAATAAATGGGAAAAAGAATCGTCTAATTTTGAGTTGTTATGAGGTGAAAATACGGTTTACAAGTTTAATGTTCGGATTAAAAAAGAAAGAAGTACAATTTATGGGTTCATCTCAATTCAGATTCGTTTATAGTAGGCAAAATACTTCCGGTGTAAAGATAATACTCAACCCAAGAAATTGCCTGGCAGTAAAGTCTTGTCTACTCTGGAACGGAGGTCGCGTGTTCGATTCTCACATTAGGCAATCAATTTTTTACCACACACGAAGATTTCTACAGCTGTGCGGATGAAACGAACTCTGCCCAACGGGAAAGAATCCTCGAAATTAAGGCAACCATTTTTTTTCCCCCCTACGCACGACGGTTGTTTCAGCTGGGCTCAGGCGGTCGGGCCTGGACCAGGACGTTGGAGGCCTGGCGGGTAAAACGAACTCGGCCCAACGGCAAAGCATTCTCCAACGCATCAGCTTGTCCAAATAACTTATTTTAACGGAACAAATGGTCATCAGTATATTTAGAGTAAAGCAATGGGATAAGGTATCATTATTATTTTAGGGAGTTCCGGTGCTCGATACCCATGGGTGTAGATATAGCTCGGTTTTTCTTTTCCCTCCTAATTCTGGTCGTTATTGTGATGAAATGTGTTTGTCACATACACAATATCAAATCGGTGACAATTTCTGCTAGTTTCATTTTATGACGGCGTTCAAGAGTTTAGTCATAAAATTGTCATTGTGTATAGTGTGTCTTGTAGGCACAACAACATCCCATGATCATGTCGTCGTCCGCGTAGCGAGAGAGACGCGGTGCTGGAGCTAGCGGAGTGGCGACAATGCAAAAGGGGCTTCAGCAGGCCAAGTGAGTCAGCTTTCCTGAAGATTACAATGCAAAAGGGGCTTCAGCAGGCCAAGTGAGTCAGCTTTCCTGAAGATTACAATGATGATGAACAACATGACGGATCTCCCTGCCGCAGTCCACGCCGATGTCGAATCGATGCCATATATTCAAAGTTTGAAAATCAAAAAGCTAAAATTAAAGTAAGATAAACTAAGCGCGCTGAATACACTATAAAGGTAAGATAAGATAAGCTAAGATGAATACATTATAATATAAACGGTGGGAAACAAGGAATAATCATTTTCTATGCATGGATTCTGTTGGGCAAAAGGTTACTTTGGCAGTTCAATTCCGTTCTTGTCAAACCATCCATTATCTAAAAAAGAAAGTTCTTGTCAAGCCATCATCATGTGTCATCGCATGTCACTTCCCCCTAGCTATATTAGACCCGACCCCACTGGCAATCCGTCGAGCAAAGCACACCACCGCCCTCCACCATTTCAGCTGAAGCCATGCGTGACTCCGCCAAGGCGCTGTCCCTGCTGTCCGTGTTGATTGTCACGTTCATCCACACTCTGTTCTTGGTCGCCATGTTCGAAGTCGAGGACGGGAGCACGCCGAGATGGGTGGTCCTGTACTTGACCGTCGTCGCTTTCTACGGCGCTCTCTACTCCCGGCGCCGGCTCTGCGGCAGGCGCGCGGAGGAGGGCATCTGCCGGGGCCTCGAGTACACCGCGGCGGTGCTGGGCGCTCTGCTCTCGGCGCTCTTCTTCTTCAACGTCGACTTCGCGACGATGGGCCTGCCGGCCGCCGTTGGCGTCTGGCTGGGCGCTACGATCGTGGCCTACTTCTTGTACCGGCTCACTGTTCTCCACCTCGAGGAGGAGGAGCCGCAGGAGGTCCAGCTGTCAGTGCAAGCACCACCTGCAGCTGCTGCTGAATCGACGACGACGACTCCTCCTAATAATTTGGCTGCAGCAGAATCCGACAACAACTCGTACTACACCAAAGTGCTGTCCGTGGCGGCAGTCTCCTTCATCCACACGATGCTGTTCGCCACGGCGATGCTCCAAGACCAGCAGAGATGGGAGCTCCTCCACGGCATTGCCGTCGCTTTCTACGGCGCGCTCTACTTCCGGCGCCGGCTCTGTCTACGCGGCCGGCGCGGGGGGGTCTACCGCGGCCTCGGCTACACGGCCGTGGTCATGGGTGCTTTCCTCTCGGTGGCCTACTTCTTCAGCGTCCCCACTGGCAAGCCGGTGTTGCTCACCGTTCTCGTCTGGTTCTTCCTTTCGGTGGCAGCCTACTTCCTGTACCGCGTCACCGTGCTCCACCTCGACGAGGAGGACGAGGAGGAGCTCCTGCAGGTGTAGGAAGTACAAGCCTCCGTCCGTTGGATCTTTGTCGCCTGAAAAAAAAAATTATTATTTAGCTAGCTAGCTAGCCTTTGGAAAATAAAAATTGTTCTTGCATTGTCGCCTGCTTGCAGATAAAATGAAGTAGCTAGGAGTGTGTATACTTAATTATCAGGGATCTGCTGGTTGCTGCCTTGTGCTTCTGATCCACCCTACAGGCCGGATCGTCTTTTTTTATTTGAGAGAGAGAGAGAGAGAGAGAGAGAGAGAGACTTGTTACTACTCAATAGATAAAATTAATAAAATGGAGTAATTAATCTTACTGCCTAAATTAGTAAAACTCTTCTTCGTTTCTATTTCGAACTCTCAAGTGTTTCCGTCGCTCATATACAACACTCGAAAATTTTTGCCATTGGATTAAAGGTTTCATGTCTCAGATTTCCACTGATTTCGTTTTGTATCTAGACGGGTTACATCTAGATGCTATGTAGCTAGGACTTCTTAGTAGCCCCTTTATAATTTCGACGGTGTAAGTCCCCCCACCACAGTTTTTTTTTTTTTTTGTTCGTCTGTAAAAGGACCCCTTGTCAGTTTTTTTTGGGTTTCGTCTGTGGTATCTGATGAGTTCGTAAAACATTAGAGTTCATCACACGTACGCGAGTTCAAAACAGATTTGGTTACTAGTTTCGTACGTGCGACCAGATAAATCTTCCTTTAATTTGTCCGCAGCTGGTTCAAATACGCAGACAGATTTATGTTTGCTTCTCTTGGTCAGTCTGCGAACTGACTTTTATTGTAATAATTAAAACAAAAAAAAAAACTGGGCTGCGTGCTATGCAGAGACCGGAAACTTGGTTTCCATTATCTAAAAAATAGCTGGTTCAAATACGCATGAGCGTGCCTTCCTCTAGTCCGTCTTCGATGACATCGCAGTGGATCTTGCTCTCCTTACGCACGGCGTCGCGGTGGAGTTGTGGTGGAGGGGACCGCGAATAGGTACGTCTCTATGTACTACTACTGATTTCGGCAACGCCGGCCTGTCGTGTTTGCCGCTGCACGTACAAGGACTTGGCGAGCCGACGACCTTGCCGATGATGATGGATGGGCATGCATGTCGCCAGGGAGCCCGTGCGTTGCCACCAGCGTGCCTAAGTTGGCGTCAAACACGTTGGTGCGCTGCTGTCGAAGACAGGTAACTGAGCGCAAAGTTGTTCGATCTTGACCAGGAACTTGACTGTGTGGACGGCACCGCTATGTTGGTGTGGCGACAACGGCAGCTATGGATGCCTGAAAGAGGACTCCGGTGTTGCGGGACGCCGAATACAAACAACCTGTGATTCTTTAATCTATTGTTCGTTTAATCTCTTGTTCTGTCATTATTGAACAAAAATATCACATGCAGGACATAAATGTTGACTACACGTATGAGATTTTTACGGATGCTACACATCACTGATGCAAATGAGGATCAGATGCTTTTTCACCACTTTCTCGCTTTTCTTTTCGTACTTCAACCAAATTTGCGCTACTTTCTGTAATGGTTCCTTGGGTACATGCACTTTCATGTGTGTGTGTATGTATTATGTAAATAAATTTAAAATATTTAGTAATGTGCATAATGCAAAAAGTATACACAGAAAACTATTTGCATTAGGCTACACTAATCAAGCTGTAATTGAACGTATGTCGTGTTACGGAAATTTTCGGCTCCCGTAGCAACGGGCAATTTGCTAGTAAAACACATAATTTCCTAGAGAGAGTACCACGGTGCCAAATTAAATTAAAATTACATAAAAGAGAGACTTGATGCATGAGGCAGAGGAAAATGAACACGCGTTCGACAGTTCCTAAAACACCCGACTATGGTATGGCCTTTTTCTGAAACTTTTCAGAAAAAGGTTGAGTAGGGAGCCTTTCCGGTTTTCTTTTTTCCTTTTAGGAAGTGGCCGGAATACGGTTTTCTTTTTTTCCTTTTAGGAAGTGATGGCCGGAATATGCCGTTTAGTAAACAAACCAGGATGACCCTCCGGAGTCCGGACATACCAAAACTCCACCCGAAGGAACTCACAACCAAAAGTTAGCTAACTTATCAGCTACGACATTACAAGATCGAGGTTGAAACTTCACCTCTGGAAGGGCCACCAGCATCAGAGCTTTAATATATATATATATATATATATATATATCCTTGATCAACATATACCGATTCAATTTTTGTGGGGGTAGGAAAAACTTATGTATTGTGACCGAAAGCTTTTTTGTTTCCCCATCCATTCGCTCGAGCATCGCGCTACGGCGAGATGCTCCGCCACGGAGCCCGGGCACCACAAATTTCGGCTGACGTCACCGTGACGGAGGTGGACGCGGGACGTTGGCAGAAAGACACGTGTACTGTTCCGACTTTCGAGAGAGAGAGGGAGCATCTCGGAAGCAGCTGGAGCTAAGCACGCGCCGGGAGCCGCTGCTGCTAGCGCGGTGGAGCACACGCTAACGCGTTCCGGACCCCCCGATTGCTCGTCAAATCACAAGGCAGCTTCGTTCCATGGCACGCACGTCCTTCTTTTGACAAAATGCGTGGCCGCGGTGCTCCCTCCTCGTATGTCGCCCTTTCTGCGCGCTCCCGATCTTGGGCTCTCATCATGGCGTGCAGCCAGCGTGTCGAAATTCCGATGATACTTCGCAGCCAGCATGGCGTGTAGCATGAATAATAGGAGGGTGTAAACTACGGCCAGGCACGCGAATTTGAGTCCCACCCGTATTCTGACATTTCACCCTTCCCGGAGGCAATGGAATCGAAGATAGCTTTTTTTTTTTTTTTTTTGAGAGGTGGAATCGAAGATAGCTAGGAACAGCGGCGGCGAGGTCTCCGGGAAAGAGTGGTGCGGCGCCGGGCTAGCTCTCCTTCGGGCAGCGATAGAAGTGGAAAAGGCCACATTCCTTGTCTTAACAGATCAAGCCGTCCCTGGGCCTCTATAACAAATGGGCTGGGCTATTTGGGCCGCACCATAGCCCACACAGAACGGGGCTACTTCGCCGTCGTGGAGCACGCAACGCATCGATGGCCGTTAATCGAGGACATACGCGTATGATTCCGCAGAATTTTTTTTATTAATAACACATTTTTAATTAATTAATATTACTAACGGACGACAGCAAGATATCGCCCAACCGTGGGGCGACAAGGTTGAGGTGGCGCTCAGAGTGACACCTGTGCCTAAGGCTCCTGTCGCCCAACCAACGGGCACCGGCGAGACGGCGGTTCCTCAGCTCCTCCGAGTGCTTCATCGGTCGGCACCGGCGAGACGGCGGTTCCTCCGTCTCCTGTTTCAGTTCTGGCATCCCCACCCACCTCCGCAGCACAAACACGCCACGGCGTTCTACGAACGGGGCGTCCTCCATCCTGCGGACAACAGCCTTCGACATGTTCGACGAAACGCCGCAGCAAGATCGGGATGACCGCATCCTTCAACGGCTCAACACCGGCATGGTCGGCCTCCACCGGTTAGCGCGCCTGTTATTTGGAGCTCCCTCTTTACACCTTCATGCTCGTTGCTCGACGACGGGGCATACCGGTCGCGCGTGTGCAGACTGTTCGACGGAATTGCAGAGAAGAGAAGACCAGGGCCATGGTCAGTCTTGCTGAGCTCGAAATGTATGAGAGGTAAGAACAAAGAAGCCATGCATATGCTAATTCAGAACGCCATAGACAAGTCTGCAATTCACAGGATGATCAACACGAGCATGTCTCAAAAGCTTTTACAACAGAGTTCCAGATCGTTTCTCCGAGCGTAGTACAAACTACAAGAAATTAAACAGAAGTTTCAGCCAAAAAAGAAAGAAAAGAAAGAAGTTTCAGTCAACAGAGTTCCAGCTTTTACAACAGAGGTCCCGCCGGAGCACCACAGCTCTATGTCTCTCCAGCTTGCACGCTCGCCCTCGCTGCCGGACGGCGGGAGCAGGCTCAGCTTGCTCGCGGCGGAGAAGCTCAAGGTACACGTTTGGGTGCTCTTGTCTCCAAGTCCGACGACAATGGCGGCGGCGGCGCTTGTTGGGTGCGGCACGCGGTCGTCGACACGGAGAGGATTGCGTACTCCATGGCTAGTCCTCAGTCCAAACATAATGTTCACGCATTAATTGCCTCAAAACTTGGCCATCAAGAGCTGTAACGGGACGAGCGGCGCGGTCGTTTTGCTGCCCTACAGGTACTTTTCTCCTGTCGGGCTATACGAAGACGCTGAAGAAGGGCTCGTCGTCCTTGACTTGCAGACAAAAGAGATGCACGGGGTTAACAAGAACAAAGGCGCGTTCCTGTACGAGGTTGACCTGGCCTCACGGCTGTCTGCCATGAAATCGTTTAGCAACCTGAATCTGGCGCCAACAAGCGTTGGCGGGAGTGCGTCTTCTTCATCCAGCTCTACTACAGTTGTCAAGGCGGAACGGCCCGCGAGCGTAGCCCAAGTTCCGGCGGTTCGCAACCGGAAGCCCAACCCCCGCTACCTAGGCGAGGAATGGTCACACTAAAGCATTTAGGCCCATGGCTTTTCTGTATGATTCACCAAAATTATCAGATTCTTATGATTTGTTTTATAATTAAAATCTCACTTATAATTTTACATATCTTGAACTAATATTTTGAATAAGATGAATGATCAAATATAGCGCAAAAAAATCAATGGTGTCAACATTTTAAATACGGAGAGAGCACATGTCTAGAGAGGAGAGAGAGAGTACTTTTGGCATTTGGCAGTATACCATGATAATGCGACTCCACTCCTAAGGCCAATAGTTTCGCGCTATCAAAATCCCACGTAATAGAGGTAGTTCGTGTATCTTCTTCCTCAACTCGTATCCGACGCGGATCCATGCACGTTAGTATATAGACGTTCAATTCCGTGGTCATTGGTCATATACTACCATGCATATATATAGGCAGCATAGCACGAAGCGCTTGCATGACACGGACGATGCCGCCGCCGGCGGAGGCCCTGCGATTGTGCCCTCTTCCTTCAGACCTTATCCTCGAGATCGTCGCGTGCTCAGACGTCGTCGCAATCGTTCGCTGCGCCGCCTCATGCAAGCCGCTCCGCCGCGACATCCTTGCGCCCGGCGTTCCTCCGCCGCGTGTGCCACGGACCCGGCGCCGTCGTTCCCCAATGCCTCCTCGGGTTCCTCAGCCCCGACGACACGACGGGCTTCGCAGTGGCCTCCTTCTCCCTGGCGCACCCGGCGACTCCAGCGGCGGCGTCCCTCTCGGCGAATCACATCGCGCCGTTCCTCTCTCGCGGCGCCGCCGGCGCCGCTTTCCGTTGTCCCCAGCCTCTAACCTCGCGGCACGGCCTCATACTGCTTCTCTGTGGCATGGGCACAATCCATGGAATCCATCTCTGCGTTTACGACCCCATGGCCATCACCGGCGGCATCCGATTCCTTCCCGGTCCGCCGCCGGCTATCAGCCAACTTCCCGATCACGCCTTCTTCTACGACAAATTCGTCCTATTCACACCCGCCGACAACGGCGTCACCAGCTGCTCCTTCCTCCTTCTCGCCGTCGGTTTCTCCGGGCTGACGGAGCTCTCACGCTCCATCATGGTCCGGACCTTCTCGTCGGACGGTAGCGCGTGGAGCCCCGCCAGCTTGGTCAGCCAGTCTCCCCCGAGCCCGTACGTTGACAATCAACCAAGCGGCGCCGCCGCCGTCGTCTCCGGTGGCTTCATCTACTGGCTAATGTACGAGACTAGGAAGATGGATTGCTGCATCTTCACATACAATGTCCTCACGGCGAATGCTGGGTGGATCCAGCTCCCAGCCGAGGTCCTGGCCAACAGCCGCGGCTATCGGAAGCTCCACTTGGCATCGTCCTCGCCGACGACCGACAGGCTGAGCTTGCTCGCGGTGGATAAGCTCAAGGTATCCGTTTGGCTGCTACTGTCCGGCAGTGCCGGCCGTTGGGAACGCCACTGTGTGGTCGACACGGCGCCGATTGTATTGTCGCTGCCCCTAGCGCGCCTGCTGATGAACCCATGCCATACCCGTGTAGGCATGTTTAGCTCTGGGGCGACCAGCGGCGCAGTTTTGCTACTGCCCTTCTGGTTCTGGGACGTTTGTACTGGTGGCGAAGAGCTCGTGCTCCTTGACTTGGAGACGAAAGAGATGCACACGGTTAACAAGAAAAGAGACGACGCTTTCTTGTACGAGGTCGACCTGGCCCCGCGGCTGTCGGCCATGAGAACCTTCTAGTTTTCATTTGTAACGATTTCATAAAAAATATACTTTATATGCATTGTTGTTAAACGAATTGCAACAATGAACTTTTTTTTTGGCGGGGGGTGGAAGTTAGTTTGCACAATTGGACTTTTTTTTATAAAATAATCGATTTTAATCTAAAATTTTTAAAATAAACCACCCAAAACTAAATTTCCAGGATCTAGACGTTTTTGTCACGCCAATCCATTTGGCGTGATTCCTGTATGAATCACGTCATTCCATGTGGCGTGATTGGGTCCACGTCAGCATGCCACGTCGGATCCGAGCGTGGACTAAGGTTGACCCCAATCACGCCAATCTGTATGGCGTGATACATAGTTGAGTCACGCCAAACAGATTGACGTGATTGGGACTTAGTAATTTTCAGACGAATCGCAAGAAAACGGAGAACAATTGAATCACGTGATTGACATGTATAAAAAGAAAAGAGAGGAGATGGTCTGACTGGCCTCCTGTCTGCACGAGATTGTTGTTAAACGAATTGCAACAATGAACATTTTTTTTTTTGGTGGGGGTGGAAGTTAGTTTGCACAATCGAACTAATAGATACTACACAATGTGCTACCGTTGTTCAGCACGATGCACACTTCGCCAACGGCAAGGAAGCACGGAAAAACTGCATGTAATTTAATTAGAGATCAGCACAGAGCCCCCTGTCATCCCTTGTTTGAAGTTCAAAAGGTATCCGTGCGTGTTGAAGAGTTGAACCTGGAGACGGGAGGTTGAGAACCTGGAACAGAGGAGGACGGCATGCATCAGCTTGCCCAAGCTCAACAGCCATGTTGGGGCTGGGGCCAACGGCGTTCTCAAGATGCTCGATCGAGAAGCACAACCACGTATAGATGAGACGAGACGCTCCAGGTCCTTCACCAATTCTGCAAAGAAGGCAATGCATTTCGGCTCCTTATCCTTTGCCGCGCCGGGATGCCGACGAGGGATGGCAATGCCACCGTGCTCAACCTATGACTCGGCTCCCGTACATGGTTTCAATTGCGACTATATCGTCTGGCCTATACCTGGCCAACGGGCCGTGCCGGGCTGGCACGGCACGGGCCTGGCCGGGCCTGACCCTGCGCGGGCACGGCACGGCACGGCACGCCGAGAGCTCCGTGCCGCGCCGGCACGGCACGACGTGCCTGAGCCGAGGCCCGAGCACGGCACGGTGTAGCTTACACGGACCCGGGCCGTGCCGTCGGCCCGCCGTGCCGGCCGTGCCGTGCCGGCCCGGAGCACGCTTGGCGCAGGGTGAGGCTAGGGCGGCGGCGGCGGCCGCGAGGGAGAAGGCGGCGGCGGCGCACGCGAGGGAGGAGAAGGCGGCGGTGGCCGACGTTCGGAGGCGCGCGGAGCCGCGGACGCAGAAACGAGGGAGGGGCGGACAGCGGAGGGCATGGGCGAAGCTAGATAGAGCTAGGGTGGTGCCATGGCACCACGGTAAATTAAAATCTCTCTACTAATCAGCTTATTTTGACCATGTATTTGCCCTTCAAACTTAACTTATCCACTGCATGGCACCACCGTAGATTTTAATCTAGCTTTCGCCACTGGCGGAGGGGGAGCCGAGGAGGCGGACGGCGGAGGGGGAGCCGAGGCGGCGCGACGGCGGCGCGCAACGCGGGGAAGGAGAAGGTGGCGGCGCTTGCGCGTGGCGCGGGGAAGGGGCGGGGCCGCGGGGGAGCCCGGAGGCGGCCGCGGCGTGGACCAGCCGAGGGAAGAAGAAGAACTTCGGGAACCTGAGACGGTGAGACCTGACGAGAGAGAGAGAGAAAAAGAGGAGGAGATGCGCCTGTGGGCTGTGGCTGTGGGCTGTTGCAGGCCGGGATTGAGGCTAGCAGGCCGTGTTTTGTAATCGGGCCAGAGCAGGCCGTGCCGTGCCGGATGATAGACTTTTTTCCGGCGTCACCGTCAAATGCCAGAGCCTTGTCGTTGCACGCAGAATCTCTACTATACTTCTAAAAGCCGTGCCGTTCTCTGCATTCTGATTGGCTGGTTTCTTTCCACCGTTAATATGTTGATCGACGCTTCTGATTCCTCCAGCCGGATTCAACCCGAAGCTTCCATGCCCGCTCGCTCCTTCCCGATCCTTGTCGCGCTCACGCCGTCCGACCTCAACCTCACCGCCGCCAAGCTCCTCTTTCAGTTGCGCCCGCACCCTCCGCTGTGCGATGCTTTCGAGTGCCTCCTCATTGACCGCCTCTCCCTTCCGGACCAATGCTCGGAGCGCCCTCGCCCTTCGCCTTCCTCACCGCAGACAAGGCCCCGACACTCGCCATCCCTCCGAAGGCGCCCCAACTGGTACGCTTTCCGCCGTTTCCGGCATCATCGCCCCGGTACGCCCCGATGCGCTTTTTGAGCGGCACCTCATTCCAGGAACGACTTACATATGGGCTTCATTCTCGCGGGGGCTACGGAAAGAGAATGGCGGAGCAGCGCTGCTAGCCTCTGTCAGCACGCTACTTGTCGCGTTCATTTGTTGCCCGGCGTCCAAGGCCGAGGCGCCAATTCCAGTGGCCGGCAACGAACCATGCAGCCTCCTGATCATACCAAGCGCTTCACCAATGCCTGCATCCTATTTGACAAAATGCATGCTAGAGAGAGAAAAATTCTTAGTACTAACCAAAAACTGCTATTCAACTTTCGTGTGGTGGTTTGAATAATTAGAATAACAAAACTCGACCGTGTTAATCAGCTGGACCTTCAGAATTTCAGATAGGAATGGTTGTTGTCTCAGGTGCGGCACATATAGTCAGCACCGTACTCTTCTGTGTCATTTCCTCTCCCCTAATAATTTTGAAAAAGACTGATATATACTTTGATAACATTAAAGCAAATTGCATTTCTATGCCCCTGTGTATCTAAATTACATGATTTATTCAGAAACAATTCCATCTCAACACACAATCCAATCATTTCTCCAGTAATCCACTAATTTGCAGTTCAGTATCTTGCAGAATTGGAGATGGCTCAACTGTGCTCTTTTGGTCTGATATATGGAATGATCTTCACCTTCAAACCAGATTCCCCAGACTTTTCTCCTTTGCAAAGAATCACAAGATCTCGGTACAGGATTTCCTGGCAAGTAATGACATCAGCTCCCATTTCCATCTCCCTCTATCAGACGAGGCCCAACAAGAATACCTGAACTTGCAACAGATTATACAGGGCATTCAGATACAACCGGGCACTAAGGATGTATGGTCATATATATGGGGATCTCAGAAATACTCTTCCAAGCAATATTATAACTTCCCCTACAGAAACTTTAACCCTCCTGCTCCTTTTGGTTGGGTTTGGAAATCCAAATGCAGTAACAAGCTCAAAGTGTTCTCATGGCTCCTAATAATGGATAGGTTAAACACCAGGAACATACTTAGAAGGAAGAAACACAAAGTGGAAGGGAACAATTATGGCTGTGTGCTCTGCCAGGCATGTGTTGAAGAAACTGCCATGCATCTCTTCTTCACTTGTCAATTCAGTAAAAGATGCTGGGAGCACCTGAACATCCAATGGAATTTTAGTCTCTCCTTCTTCAACATGATCATGGAGGCAAAACATAATTTCCATATGCATTTTTTCATGGAAATTGTTATAATTGCTGCATGGAACATCTGGAAGCAAAGAAATGGAAAAATATTTGAAAACTGTACCCCAAGCTTCCAAGCATGGAAAAAGAGCTTCAAGGATGAATGCAGGCTTCAGGCACATCGTTTCAATGAATCTGATTCCCTCATTTTCAATGCCTGGCTGGATGGTTCTCTGTAAGTAGCTGTGTTTTGGTTTAGTTTCTCTTTTTGTTGCTCTTTGTGTTTTGGTCTGCACAGTTCTTTTCTTATAAGCAATAAAATTACACAGTAGGGGCCTCCCCTGTTGTAGTTCTGTTCAAAAAAAATTTGCAGTTCAGTATTTGAACACTCAAAATAAAAATGTCATACTCGAATATGGGATCCAATACATTTTCTCTGTTTATCCTTTTCAAATTGAAACATTGGATCGGGCATCAACCGAATAATAATAAAAGAGGTCACACATGCCGTCACAACACTACCTGAAAAAGGATGAAGTCTTGCTACATAAGGATTGTGGTTCATAATGTGATTCTAATCATGGGAATTTTGATAACAGGCCTAATATAGTTTATACATTTTGATCACATTTTATTGCAGATATCTTACATTGTATTATTTCAGTCATTCAGTATTGTCTTTATATGGACCCATTCAAATGTTTTTTTTAGCTATTGGATTGAAAACTCCTTCAAGCATATTGCACAAATCATGAACCAATTAATTTCTGAACCCATATGATGGTGTATATATATCATAAATATTTTATAAGCGAACATGTAATTTGTTCAATACATTTTTATTTCCCCTGATGATACAAACAGTTGGCATGAACATCGATAGATGCAAATGAACTGAGATCAAACTTAACCTCAAGATAAGTACCACTGGTACCAAGCTGGCAACAAGGTTAACCCAAAGCCACTCGTAAGAAAGAAGCTTACTAAAGGTAGGTAGCAAGCAAGGCGCGCCAATGGCGCGCTGATTTTCTAGTTTTGTCTGTAGCTCAGTAGATCTTCGCGTATGTTTGCTGCACGTAGACTTGGTACATCGACTGAGGCCTACTCATGGAGCACATCCTAATCATCTATGTACAGATAACTCGTCGCTGCGCGACGTTTTGTGTTCTCTGGAGCAAGAAAGCATGCACAAAAATCTAACGTGGATTCTTTGCTATGATGTGGATGGTTGGTGATACCTTTCATACACGAAAATTTCAACCGCTGATTCCTGATGCAATCCTATTCAAGAAAGCAAAAAATAAAAAACTCGCGAGGTTGGACCGGTCCGTCCGTACAACTCGTAGAGAAAAATAATTTCTTTATCTCCCGCCGCGGAGCCGTCGAGCCGTGTGTTCAGCTATATATTGGGACTGTGGACTGCAGAGAAAAGGCGAAGCAAAACCAAACCAGACAACCAGAGACACAGAGACACAGACAGCGAGATAGATGTCCGTGCTGGCTTTGGTGTTCATCCACATATTGTTCGCCACCGCCATGTTGCAGGGCGGACGTACTGATCCGCGATGCGGGCTTCTGTACTTCATGGTCGTCGCTTTCTACGGCACTCTCTAGCTACTTCCGGCATCGGCTTTGGCTCCGCGGCGAGCGCGGGGGGATGTATCACGGCCTTGGGTACATAGCTGTGGCGCTGGGTGCTCGCCTCTCGGCACTCTTCTTCTTCAGCATCGACTCTGGGATGCCGCTGTCGCTCACCATTGGGCATTGCCGTTCTGAACACTCTGCACCCAATCTCGTTCGTTCTTCCTCCCTCCCGCCTCACCTCTCCCCCTCTTTCAGGATGTCGGCCGTTCGCCGGGCTATGGAGCGACGCGGACGCCCTGGGAGCACGCCGTACCCCCGGCAGACGAGGCTCTCGGCCGGCGGCGTAGTCTCGGTGACGAGGGAGCTGGGTCGGGAGTCCCGAGATGCCTCGGCGACTGATCGACTTCTGGCCCGCTACCTCGACGACTCCGCTCGCCCACCACCCCCCTCGCGCGACATGCCGGAGTCCTCTGCAGCTGCGGCCAGGCGCGCTCTGGTGCGCGCGAGCCTGGAGGCCGCGCAAGGAACAACTGGCCCCCCTGCTGCGGTCGCGACCTCGGACGCGGCGCAGATGGGGCCCGGCGGTGCCGGTGCAGTACGTGACACCGCCTCGCGACCCGGCGGGAGGGGCTGCCGGCCACAATCCGCAGTCTCCTCTGCTTGCCCTCGGGTCGAGCGACTCCTCCAACCCGCCTGCCTCTCCGCGGAACCGGTCAGACATGGCGGAGGTTTTCCTCCCCTACGGCCACTTCGAGTGGAGCAGGCGGTTCGCGTTTGTGTACTTCGACCCCGAGGAACCTGCGCCGGGCCAGACCCTTCGGCGCGCCCTTCAGCTCCGCGCCGGCGACCCGCACTGCACGTTTCGCCCGTCCTCGCGTGGTGCGATGTTGCTCGAGTTTGACTGCAACGCGGACCGCGAGGCGGTGGTGCGGCTCTCTCCGCTCCGGCTTGGGGATCGGCTCATCACGATCGAGCGACACGAGGAGGCGGACAACCGTGTCCACATTGACGACCGCGCGTACGTCGACGTCAGCCTCACGGACTACCCGCTCGAGCATTGGTTTGACGACCACATCAGGCGGGCTTTCCATGGGCTCGGGCATGTGTGCTTCATCGACCAGCGCTGCCTTCAGGAGAACGACTACTCCGAGGTCCGGGTCGTGGTCCGCTTGGACCACAACAAGGACATGCCCCCCAAGCTCCTCATCCGCAACCCCTATGGCGGGCCGGCGGCCATTGTGCGCGTCCACGTCGTCCGCCATTGGGTCCAGGCGCCGGGCGAGCCTGAACCGACGGACTACAACTTCATCCGCGCGGAGATGCCCATCGGCGGCGGGCACGACCAGGGCGGCGGTGGCAACCCTCATGGTTGGCATGCACCTGGTGGACAGGGGGGCAGAGGCTGGCGTGGACGTGGGCGTGGCGCTGCGCCCTCCACGAGCCGCGCGCTGGGGGCCGTCCTGTACCCCTCAGTGCTCTCTGGACCTACATCCGCATCCCCGTTCCCCTGTTCCGGGTGCTCCACGGGCTGTGCGTCGCTCCACTTCTCGTGCAGGGGATCGCGCGCTCCTTCATCCTCAGCGCCGACGGGTCAGTGGTCCAGACCCGCTGCATCGGGTCGGTGGCCACTGGGGGCGGCACCATTGCCGCTCTCCCCGCTCCTGATGGATCAGCGGGCGGCACCATGGCCGCTCTCCCCGCTCCTGATGGGCCAGCAGACCGCGCCACCCACATGGAGCCGGAACCGGTGGCGGCCGCTGATGCCGACTCCAGCGGCGATCCTGCACCGATTGCTCGCTTCCCCTCCTCCGACACCAGTGCCAGTGATGAGCACGAGTCCGTCTCCCGCAACTCCGCAAGCGCCACGTTCGACGCAAGAGGGCCGCGGACCAGGTGCACAAGAGGAGGAGTGACCGGCTGGCGGCCAAGGAGTCCGCGGTGTACGAAAGCGCGGCGAGCAAGGCTACTCGGGTGAAGGCGGCCAAGCTGGACTTGGCTGGAGTCTCGCGGTCCCTCGTGAGCGCGATTAGTCCGGCATCCTTCGTCGCCCGCCACCCAAGGCGATCCCGATCTCGAAGCTCAAGAGGATCGGCGCGTCCTGCGTCCCGCGCGGCAAGCTGGACACGCTGGGCCTCTCGGTGTCCCCACCGCGCTGATGGATCGGACCGCACCAAGCTGCGTCGGGAAGACGGCGGGAAGGAGCACCGCGCCGGACTTCGTTGCTAGTACTAGTGCTCTGCTTTCTTTTTCTTTTTGCTTGCGGCGCCTGTTTGGGCCGTTTCTGTCATCCAGCAGCTGCGACTGCTCCATGATGTTGGGCCCTAGTCAGCCCACCCCAGCGCTTGTTAGGCTGGCTTTTGTTAGTTCGGCCCTCACGCGGCCCAACCGCGCAGTGCCTATCTCCGGCAGCTGCGTCTGCCTTGGTCTGTTGCCGTAGCGGCACACCCCGGTGCTGGTCTGGCCGGGTTTTGGTAGGGCGGCGCCCACGGAGCTTAACTGCGCGGCGCCACAACTGTGTACGTTGTCCAGGTCTGTTAAGAATGGCTAATGTACGCAATTACTCGTGTGTTTGCTGGAATGTGCGCGGTTTAAACGACTCGGACAAATGCGATCGTGTTCTTTCTGAACTACGCAATTGCCGGCCTCACATCGTTGCCCTCCAGGAAACGAAGCTAACCGATCCCCCGCCCTCCAAACTCTCTTCCTTCCTCCCTTCCAATCTCACGGCTTCCGTCGTTGCGAACGCTGATGGCGCGTCCGGAGGGTTGATCACCGCCTGGGATCCAAACGTCTTCACGTTGGACACCTCAGAGTGCAGCCCGCGGATCCTCTCTGCTACGCTGGCCGTCGCAGCGACCGGGTTCTCCGTGGTCGTGACCAACATCTACGCGCCTACGGCAACCTCGGACAAAGCCGGCTTCCTGGCCGACCTCTCCGTGGCTGCCCCGCCGGCTGCGTGCCCGTGGCTCCTCCTCGGGGATTTCAACCTCACTCGATCACCCGTCGACAAGAACAACGACAACTTCTCTTTTGCGGAAGCGACTATGTTCAACGACGCGGTGAATAGGTTGGAACTCATCGCAGTGGCGGAGCTATAGGGTGGACAGGGTGGGCCGCGGCCTACCCATGAGATCCAGCCCAAACATCATTTGGAGCACTGTAGCACTGCTACAGTACCATTTTTCTTTTTTCTTTGCTTTTCTTTTCTTTTTTTGGCCCACCCTGAGCAGCTCAAAAAAAATTCGGCCCACCCTGTGGGCTGGGCCTAGCTCCGCCACTGACTCATCGAATTGCCACTTCGGGATCGGGCATATACTTGGTCCAATAAACGAGATGAGCCCACACTTGTGCGCCTGGACCGTGCGTTCATCAATCTGCGGTGGAACCAGGTGCTACCCAACACCTCCCTCAGCTCCCTCATGCGTCATTCTTCGGACCATGTCCCCCTTTTGGTCACGATCGCCACGGACATCCCACGAGCGGCATGTTTCCGCTACGAGCCGTCTTGGTCCCTGCACCAAGCGTTTCGCAGCCTCATTTCAGACACCTGGCAGGCCCCGATGGAGGGCAACGACGGGCCCGACCCAGGACGTGCCTTTGTCGCCCGCCTCAAGAACTGCCGTCGGGAATGCAAGAAATGGAGGAAGCGCCTCAAACCGGCTGCCCAGCGGGAACGGGCAGCCGAGCGATCATCGCAGCGCTCGATCTCCTTGAAGAGGAACGCGTGCTCTCTGCGCCAGAACGTGCCCTGCGCGATCTTGTGGTCGACGCCCTGCACTTGGCAATCAAGGAGCAAGCAGAGTACTGGCGCCGTCGCTCGAACATCAGGCTCGCTACAGAGGGGGACGAGAACACTAAGTTCTTCCACACCTACGCGTCACACCGGATGCGCAAAAACTCCATCCGCTGCCTGGAGGACAATGGAGTGGAGCTTGTCGCGCACGAGGACAAAGCCTCTGCCTTGCTGCGGTACTACACGTCTCTGCTGGGCACCGCAACACCTTGCACCTGGGCTTTCGACCTTTGAACGTTCTACCCAGAACCCACGCTCCAGGGCCACCAGCTCTCGAGCGTGTTGACCCGGTAGGAGATTCGCGACGCCATTTTCTCGATGGACACCTCGTCTAGTCCCGGGCCCGACGGGTTCGGCTCTTCCTTCTACCGGACGTTCTGGTCCCTGTTGGAGCGCGACGTCCTCGCACTCTTCGCCTCCTTCGCGGCAGGCAACCTGGACCTCGACCGACTGAACCGAGCGCATCTCGTCCTTCTTCCAAAAAAGGATGGAGCCCGAACGCAGAATGCCTTCCGACCTATCTCCCTGCAGGGATGCACGGTCAAGGCATTCACGAAGGCCATGGTCCATCGCCTCCAGCCGCGCATTGAGGATCTCGTTAGCGCGGACCAGACCGGGTTCATCAAGGGGCGGAACATAGCTGAGAACTATGTGTTCGCGGCAGAACTCCTGAGCTGCTGCCATACACGGAAGCGCCGAGCTGCCATTCTCAAGCTCGACTTCCGCAAGGCTTTTGACTCGGTCGACTGGAGCTCCCTTGACGCCATCCTCGACGCCCGCGGCTTCGACGCGACGTGGCGATCGTGGGTGCGCTCCATCTTGCAGACGTGGAAGACAGCGATTTTGCTCAACGGCGTTCCCGGCCGCTGGTTCAAATGCGCTCGTGGCCTCCGGCAAGGCGACCCCCTCTCGCCGTACCTGTTCATCATCGTGGCGGACCTTCTGCGTCAGATGATCCATAAGGAATGCGAAAGCGGCGCCGTGCACCACCCTATCTGTGACGATGAACCCTGCCCGGTTTTACAATACGCCGACGACACCTTGATCATGGTGCGCGGTCAGGTGGATGACGTGGCAGCACTAAAGCGGATTCTGGACCAGTTCGCCGCGGCCACCGGCCTTGTGATCAACTACCACAAGTCCACGTTCGTCCCCATGAACGTGTCGGACGATGAGGCCGCCGCAATGAGCTCAGTCCTCGGCTGTCCCGTCTCTAGTTTTCCTCAGTCCTACCTTGGCCTTCCCATCTCCCCCACTAAGCTTCACGTTTCCGATTTCCTTCCCCTGGTGAACAAAAGCGACAAGTTTTTCTCCGGATGGAAGGGTCGCCTCCTTTCAACCGGTGGACAGCTGCTCCTCACTAACTCCGTTCTCAACAGCCTCCCGGTCTATCATATGTCGTCCCTTCCGCTTCCAAAGACAGTGGTTGAAGCGATTGACCGCCGTCGCCGCGCCTTCATCTGGACCGGTGAGGAAAAATGCTCTGGTTCGCGCTGCCTCATTGCATGGGACAAAGCCATGCTTTCAAGGCTAGAAGGCGGGCTCGGCATCAAGGACCTTGCAACCCAAAATCACTGTCTCCTAATGAAATTCGTCCACAAATTGTTCCAGGGGCCTGACGTCCCCTGGAGGCGCTGGGTCATGCGTGCAAACGAAGGGGACATCGGTTGCGGAGTCTCATCGTCCACCTTCCTTGGACGCCTTATCAACGAGGAACTGGACCGATATCGCTCCCTCACTCGTGTCCGCGTCGGGAACGGCCAGTCCAGAGCCTTTTGGTTCGACGACTGGATCGGCTCGGCCCTTTTTCGCAACAATTTCCGGCCCTATTCAGCCACATCACCTACCCCTACCTCTCTGTCGCCATGACTCTACAACCCTCGCTCCAGCTTCCCCTCCGCCCCCGCCTCACCAATGCCGCCGAGCGCGAGCTCGTGGAACTCAGCAACCTCCTAGCAGTAGTTCGATTGAATGATGAGCCCGATGAACGCATCTTCATCTGGGGATCGACCGCCTACTCCTCGCGTGCTGCCTACCGGTGCCTAACTGAGACCGGTGTCGACGACCCAAACGGGAATGTCATCTGGGGGACTCGAGTTCCCACCAAGGTAAAGTTCTTTGCGTGGCTCCTCTGCAACGACCGCCTGAGTACGAGAACCAACCTACTGCACAAGAGTTGCCTAGGTCGTGACGAGGTACACTGTCCACGCTGCCCCACCGTCGACGAGGATGCGGAACACCTCTTCTACTTCTGCCCCATTGCCTCTGCTACATGGCGCCAGATCGGCATCGACACCAACACAGCTTCCATCGCCGACCCCTGGTCTGCCCAGCGCCCCACGCACCTGCCGCAGGGGGTCTGGCCGGACGTCATGCTCGTGATCATGTGGAGGATTTGGACCTCCAGGAACGCCAAAATCTTCAATGCCAGGGAAGACGACGCCGCGGCGATCCTCCGCACCATCGTTAGCGACCTCGACCTCTGGCGCTTCCGGTACCGAAACATGCGTCAACGCCAAGAGATCGACCAATGGCGAGACCACATCATGGCGGCTCAACACGGACCTCAACATCGCCCCGACATCTGACCTTCGCCTTTTTTGCTTTGCTTGATCTTTTTTGTAATCTGGCTACGCACCCGCGAATAGGGTGCGTGCCAAAAACAGCCTCCTCCACGAGGACTTGTACTGTTCGAACGCTGGTTCAGTAGCGCATTTCGCGCTCTTGAATGAAAAAAGGTGGGGAATTTCCCCCCCGAGCTGCTCGAAAAAAAAAACCATTGGGCATTGGCGCTCCACCTCGAGGAGGTTGTCCCGCAAGTGCTGTTTGGCAGGAGAGCTCCCGTTTGAAGACCAACCAGGTAGGGTAGGTGAGATCGACTTCTTATCTCGTGCTTCTAGGTTAATCCTTCTTCATGGGCGCTACAAATCATATGTTGGGGTTGACCCATAGTTTTTGTCGGTCTTCCCCCCCCCCCCCCCCCCCCCCCCCAAGATCTAGCGGAGGATTTTTTTTTTTTGGTCGAGCCCCGGTGTTCTTCCTCAAGACCTACGATGTCGACCCTTGCAACTTCAGGTGCGTGCTATTGTGCTTTGGGTTGGCCGGCTGGAGCCTTGGAAGAACTTTGCGATGTCAAACTTCGAGGGATGCCCCTGCCATGGTTGCAGTAGTTGTGAAGGCCATCCTCAAGATGACTGAAACGTTTTTTTTTTTTTGTTTTTTGTGTGTGTCCATTTTGTCACTCTCAAGGACCTACATGAAATTTTAAATCCTTGTAAGGGCCCTTGTGTATTTTTCTCTATCAGATGTGTTGTTCATTTCTTTGTTGCTTAGGGCTACTTCATTTTCTTTGTTATTTTGTTTCAGAATTAATCTTGTTGTGTTGAATCACTATTATGCTCAATTACTTTTATACATGTTTTTTTGCAAGGGAATTACTTTTATACAGGTCTATGAATATGCTCAATTCCTTTTTTTTTTTTTTGAACTCAGGTCTATGAATGTCCTGGAGGCCAATCAAAGCTTCAACTGTCTCTATTTTGGAAATCGTCAACCACCCCCAGTAGGGTGCGGATGACGAACATCACGTGCATAAAAGTAAGAATTTGTCGTGTTGTAGAGAGCTCGGTCATGGAAAGAATTGGTCAAACAAAAATGAAGGTCCTGGATGCTTTGCGGCGCTTTTAATTAAACATGTGCAACCGAGCAGAGGAAAAGAATAATGAAGCTCTAAACCATCGTCAGATGGGTCGCTTCCAGTGTTTCATCGACGAGACGGACCATCCAACGCTTGAACGCAAACGATCGCGATTTTACCTCTGTGCTTGGAAGACCTCTACCCGGACAATCACCTCTGCGCTATCTCCACCAAACTGCTCGGAACATGCTCCAATTACGCTGCACACGGACGTGCGCTCACAGGCTACAAAGATACTTCGCTTCGAGTCGAGACCTCGCAGCACTGCGCGGCAAAGATCTCCTACCTTTTTTTTTTTTTTTGAGCAATACAAAGGTTAGCTACCTGGAGGAAGGCGAAGCAAACACGAAATATTTCCACCTCTAGCTCTAGCCTCTGGGGCTGCAAGAAGAACTTTTGAACGCGCTGATTTTGGGCTAAACAAAGTTTGTAGCAGGTGAGAGCCTGTTAAGTGATGGGCTTCTGACGGCTTCAATATGGGGCCCATAAAAGTGGGGGCCCAACGCCAAAATGTAGAGCCTTTTTTGAACGGAGAGAACGCAGCAGACCTTTCCCGCCTCTTTTTGCCGCGTCAGAACAAGTCACCTTTTACTGGTCACCTGCTCGTGCGTGCGCCGGTGCGTGTGCGGCGTATATACACCACAGCACCCGCTCTCGGAGCACCGATACAGTAAAAGCCAGACAGAGATGGATTTCCTCTTGTCTCGCTTAATGCATTGGCGACCGGGGCGTACTCCCTTTTTTTCTTTCTACAAAATGATTTCGTCTGGCTTCTTTATCTATCTCCCCGATCGTCGATCAAGCAGCTCTTTCTGCTCTGATCCTTCGGTAGTCGAAGCCGACCGCGCGTGTCATGGATCAATCCGGCAAAGCTGCCGTCCGTGCCCGCCATGGCGTTCATCCACATGCTATTGGACGAGTGCATGTTCACCTGGGGCAACATTTTTCATCAGCCGATTCTCTGGCGTGTGGACACCTATCCAGCCCAACACGTTGCGCCGTCAACATAGGAGATGTCCATCAAGGCAAAAAGCTCGTCGGGTCTGTGACCTGACATGCCAAACCACATTCTCACCTCAGCATCGTACTCTGCTTTGGGGTGTACTTGTAAACCTCAGAGTGTTCAGTTCCGTTCGGCACCAGTTAACTGTTGCCGGATTTCTGTCAGTGTCTAGGTGTTGAGTCACAACTGTATTTTTCAGGTTCGTCAGAGCTTCAGTTTGCAGTTTGTCCAAGTCTTTAGCACAATAGACAGAGGAGTGGTGCACTATTTTGTGCTGAATGTGTGCAGCGTGTTGGGCTGTGTTACTGTGTAGGCAAGCATTGCTATACGGATGATTGGATAAAAGAAACTCATGGTGACCTCACAGAGGAATTGATTGCAGTTAGTGGTTGCACAGTGATGATGGAAGTTTCTGCAGCCCATGCTTAAATAAAGAGTCACAAACTATGATCCAATAGACAAGATTATTCAGATGATGTTACTTCATGAGAAGCAAGCTTTATAGCAATTAATGACTTGTAGTGGGATGTGCTGATATAGATAAAGAACATTCTCCACCTAACAATTATGCTTCCGAATCCACTAGATTGGAAAAAAAAAACTTTGTACAAACTAATGGTTTGTAACACGCTACTAATTAAGTAGTACTGAGATCACTGACCGCCTGATGCTTTGCAAAGAAAAAATTAAATACTCTACGAAAAGGATATACCAGATACGTGGTACGGTAAGGATAATGCCGGCCCTGCGTGCGCACATGCTCGGCAGACGGCAGCAACACAAGCCGAAACAATTTTAGTCCACCTCTTTTTTGACTTTTGAATCTCTGATCCCTTGCTCCACAGCAACACAAACCATCCATTTAGTTTGTCTTTTGCTTTATAGTTTCCTGATCCTTTTGACCTTTGAACCTCTGACACCTTATCAGAATACGAAAGTGCAGATAATTAATTGAGATGCCTATGCTTGTGCTGCGCCATCGTTCTCCCTTTCCTTTTGCCTTTCTCTCCTCCAACGCATTTGTATGTTTTTTTTGGGAAAATAACACATTTGTTTGTTTCATTAAACAGTACTGATCATTTATTTTAGCTACTTCTATTTCCTTCCAGATTTGATTAGTTCAACCACTATTTTGCTATAGAATTTATTACACATAACCATCATAGACTTGCGATGTTCGAATCACAAAGCAACTCCATCCAACGACTCTGGTGTGTACAGTGAATTCAATCTCATAAGAGATGTCAGACAAGCAATTTGAGACCAAAGTGCGTAAAACAAATCACTGGCTCTCGTCTTGAGTCACTATTATGCTCAATTACTTTTATACATTTCTATGAGTCTAAGTTCAGATTCCTCCTTTTCCATATCCCTCTTGTGTTTCAGTAACAAATTACTTGCAATATCATCTTCTTGTGAGAAGGGGCTGCAACACCAACACAGAACTTTCAGTATGGCACAAACATAAAACTAACGAATATTTTGACGCATCTTTTCTTGTGAGAAGGGGCTGCAACACCAACACAGAACTTTCAGTATGGCACAAACATAAAACTAACGAATATTTTTGACGCAATACACTAATGAATAAAGTACTAGTAATCTAGCTACCTGCTGCCGTAACCAGTCCTGCAGGCCAATCAAAGCTTGAACTGTCTCTGTTTTAATCTATTCTGGAAATCGTCAACCATTTCCTCGCCGGTGCCGAAAGACGGAAATCACGTGCGGACGTGCCATAAAAGTAAGAATTTGTCATTTTGTATAGAGCTCGGTCATGGAAAGAATTGGTCACACAAGAAAGAAGGCCGTGGATGCTTTGCGGCGCTTTTAAACATGTACAACCGAGCACCGGAAAAAAATAATCAAGATCTAAACCATCCAACGCAATCTCCACCAACTGCTCGGATTTTACCGCTGTGCTCGGAAGACCTCTACCCGGGCAGTCGTCTGCGCGCTATATTCAGCATAATTACCCGAAATCCACGTAACTCAAACATGTCTCCACCCACTTTTCACAATATTCAGCTGGCAGAGAAACAGACTATTGCAAGCTCTGAGCGCACACAAATAAAGATTGAATCACTTAAACTAACCAGGAGCTGATGCAGAAAAAGCAACAAACAAAATCAATTTAACCTTATCTTCTATAACTATCTTCTGTCTTTGATTGCAGTCCTGTTCAATCGTATATTCGTATCATCTTCTGAAGATCACTTATTGATGCTACTGAACCATGAGTCGAAACTTCACTGACAATCCCATTCCTTCTTCACAACGCGTCAGTACTTTACTAGAAAGGAGTTGCCTAAGTACCAAGGCCTTTGCTGCTGTCCATTCTCATTCGCATGCTACCTTCGTCCCATAGTTCTGCAGCTCAAGTGCGCGTAGGTCCTGGAGGCAGAGGCGCGGCGGTAGAGGAGGACACCCGTTCTGCAGCTAGTGATGCAAGGAAGATGAGCCCAGCAGCTGTCCAAGTCCACTCGATATGTAAGGAGTCGCATATCTACAGAAGAAGGTGCAAAGGGTTGGAAGGTGTATCAAGGATAAAAAGGAAGGCGTCTTTTCCCACATCCTAAAACTCTAAAAAAAGAAAAAGGAAGGTGTCAATAAGGAGATGATGATGATGATGATGATCCAAAGAAGAGTGTGTCATGTGCAACCGTGTACACTTTCGGATAACTATTTATTAGTTTTTGTTGAAGGAATTCACTGCCCGTGATGTGTGTAGAGTGTAGTTGAATCAAAGAAAATCTTGGTACCTGCTTACTATTAGCAAGAACTGCAAGTGATGCTGACTGGGAAGATTTCAAGATTGGTTTGTTTCATCGATTTAGGTTTTACTCAGTGCTGATTAGTGCCCTTTCGGATGCGTAGTGGTCATGTAGTGTTGACTATCTACTGCTTGCTTTTGGCTGATGCTTTACTTTTGGTCACGCAGTTGAGTCTGGACCGTCTGGTTGTTTGGCCTGATGCTTACTTTAATTTTGGCTAATTCTCCGCTGTAGGTCAAGCGGACCAGCGGCGCCTGATGCTTTTCTGAGAAAACATAAATACAAGGCAGATAACTTGTTTAAATTAAACATCTCTGTTGTATCACCCACTACTAACCTGCAATGATCAAGAGCCATGATTTGGTCTTTGTTGTTGCATGTATCGCAAGAGTATGACAACTCACCACTTTTAGAAGTAGAATCTAATTAAGACGGTTGGAGCAGAATCCATGCGGTCATCATCTGGCTATGAAATTTCTTGCAGTAAAAATCTATGAAGAAACAATGGATACTGATAAAATGAGAAATATATGCACCAGCATTTTGGATAGATTTGGCCAATCAGAACAAAGCAAATTGCCAGGAGGTGGTGCAGCAAGTTGTATACCAAAAAAAAAAAACTTTGAATAGCTGTGAACAATTCTCCACCTAACAGTTATGTTTTCGGACCCACTAGATTGAAATACAAAGCGCATTTTATACAAACTAACTTTGTATAACAGGCTAAGTTACTGACAGGTCACTGACCGCCTGATGCTTTGCAAAGGGAAAAAAATAGTCTAGATCTTTTTGACTTTGAATCTCTGATCCCTTGCTCGGCAGAACCACGAGGAAACGCGGTTTGATTAACTGGGAACGTGAGGCCGTTCTCAAACAAAGGACACGACGCGCGGCAGCGGGCAGGCAGCATCATTGCGCGAGATCGAGCGCGGCTCAAAAGGTGGTCACCACGGCTCCACCTAACATTATTACGCTTATTATCAAAGGCCTAAACTTGCAAGTTCCTGTATTGTGAACTTATGAATAGTGACCTCAAGTCGGCGCCCGTGCAGTATATAGCAGCGAGCCCTCCGCTCCTCCCCTCCCCCACAAACAAAATTCCCCAAGCCACCGGTCACAAGCAGCTGGAAACCAAAGCCACCAGAGAGCGAGAGCTCAGCTGAATTCCCCTAGCTGCTTTGGTTTGAGAGTCCCTCTCTGATTCCTCGAGCGAGGCTGCCATGCCTCACTCCAGAAATCTTGTTGTTGTGCACCAGCAACCACTAGGCGAGGCTTCCTCTCGCTCTAGAGCCAACATGGACCTAGAGAGAGGGGAAGGCCGCCAGGTGCCGGTGGCGTTGCGCGTGCTGAGCACATGGCAGATCTTGCGCTTTCAGGGCGTGCCGTTCCTGCCGTCGCGGATGGGCGCACTGGCCGAGTTTTCGCTGTTTCGCTCGCTGACCGAGTCTTCTCGGTTGCCCTTGCTGGCAGTGCTGCTCGTCAACATATTGTTGGTCGCCGGCATCATCTTTCTCCAGAGCCTACTCGCTGGGCCGGCCCTGGCCCTCTTGTACATCATCGGCGGCGCTGTCTATGTCACCTTCAACTTCGGGCTCGAGGGGCTCTATCGCTGCATCAACATTGGGCTCAGGGGGCTCTATCGCGGCATCAGGTACACAGCTGAGACGCTGTTGATGGGCTCGTCGTCGTCCCTGCCGGCGGTGCTCTTCTTCAATAACGGCGGGGACCATGGCGGCGTGCTAGTGCGACGACAGCTCGCACAAGCCCAACGCGTGCGCCGTCAGGCAACCATGTTCTCCACCACCACGCTGTTATCCATGCTGTTCGTGGCACTGAGCGCCTTGTTCAGCACAGCCATGGTCCTGGACGACTCCTTGAACATCAAGGCATGGATGCTACTGATCTTCATATTCGTCGCCTTCAACGGCCTGCTCTACTTCCGGCGCCGGCTGTGGCTCCGCGGCGAGCGCGGGGGATTCTACCGCGGCCTCGGATACATTGCCGGGGTGATGGGCACGTTCCTCTCCGCACTCTTCTTCCTCAGATCCGATCCTGCTCGCCCGCTGCCAAGCCTCGTCATCACCTGGTGCCTGTTCCTCATCGCGGAGTATGCTGTGTACCGTCTCATCGTCCTCCATCTCGAGGACAACGAGGTTCTTCCCCTGTGATTTTTCCCACCCATGTTTCCTTACGCATAGAAAAATTACCGTTAAAACTAGCTAGTAAAAGAATAAGAGTAGCCCATCTGATTGTACATATTTTCTTCTTAATTTGGTCCCATCCCAAGGTTCATTTCTATAGCTCCGCCCCCCTTGGTGTATCAGTATTCCGAAAAGATGTGAATATTCAGATGATTGATTTTGTTTGTTATGCTGCACACCAATCGTGTTTGAATTATTTCTCCCCGAATTTCTAGTTGCCACCGTACCTTTAATTTGCTAATGTGAAATCGCTCATAACTGCCGTGGCAAACTACTGACCACTCATAAGCGCATGTACACGTCGACATGTGAAATCAATAAATAATTATTCCACGCGCTCCCGGGAATCCTGTTATTTGGAGCCGCACTACAGGAAAACGACAAGTGCCAAGTAGAAAAACAGGTGGAGCCGTAGCATATAAATAACTTAGTGCTGATTCACAGTGTGGTGTGTTCGCGGCACGCGCAGTCAAGCCGATCCGCAGGAACATGCATGGAAGGTTCCCCGAATCGATGAAAAGACAGATTCTTTTGGTACGTGGCGCACCTTTGGGCCAGCCACCTTTTGGTGTGTACAATGATTATGAAGTGAGTAAGGTTAAACGAGTGTACCTATCCTTGCAAGCTTGCATGATTGAGAGCATGTTTAGATTACCTTTAGTCCTATGACTAAAAGTAGTCAGACTAAAAGTTTTTAGTCACCTCCCTGTTTGGATACACTTTTAGTCATATAACTAAAAGTAACATTTAAAGAGCATTAAAGTCTAGATTTATCATTTTATCCAATTTTCTCTCTCCCTCTCCTTTCCCTCTCCCTCTCCTGCATTTCACACTGATTGCTCCAAACTCCACCACTGAAATTGCCGGCCTCTATTTCCTCACAAGCTATTTCACACAAAGTAAATGTATTCTCTTCGGTCTAATTAGCCTTGCTTTTTGGCCTCTATTAAAAGAAAGTATAAGAAAACTTCCGAACTTGTAACTGAACGCTCATAACAATGTAAGAAGGCATAACAATTGTAGAGGAAACCAACAGAACAATCAATGTAAGAAGGCATAATAACAATCAAGCATACGCACAGACTTGACTGTGAACTAATTATTGTGCTCACAAAATAAATGAACGACCAATCTTGGGCCAAAGCAGGTACCAAAGCACCAGTAAAACAAGAAATTAAATCCCTATACATGGTACCCAACTAACAGCATTGACAATAGCAAGACCAAAACAGAATTGAGTTCCAACGAACTGCAACTTCTTTTCTACTACGAGCCAAAAAAATCCACTTCGATGCTCTTCAATAATTCCTCAACCTGCTGTGGAACTACATATGCTCTCTTTGAGCCATTGAACGGGTGACGACATAGTAGCCTTTCACCAACCTATCATGGGAGGAAAAAAAATGAAATGAAGAGAAAAAACTCACGAACTGTTTCAGATTTTGTAAAACCAACAGGCACAAACACCACAACCAAACAAGAACATGCATGTGCTAGGCAACCTAGAATTGTGAACTGAAATTCTTACTCGACGACCTGGATGGCGGCGCCGTCCATGGCGGATCTGCGGGTGCGGCGTGGCGCCGGAGGGCGCACAGCGGCGGCGCGACCCGGGCTCCGTCGAGCGGCAAGGGCGGACGGAGGCGCGGGTCCTCGATGACCTGGACGGCGGCGAAGGGGAGGAGCGACGGGATTCGCGGGCGCCGGCGAGCAGAAACGAGATTGGGGGGCGCGGCTCCGCGCCGAGATGGACGGCGGCGAGGGGGAGGAGCGCCGGGGTGGGTCGGGGGCGCGGGCTGTGGAGCTGGACGGCAGCGAGGTGGGTCGGGGGCGCGGGCTGCGGCGCTGGACGGCGGCGAGGGGGAGGAGCGCCGGCGTGAGAGAGGATGCGTCGGGGAGAGCGATGTGTTTTTTCATTTCTTTTTTCGATCGAAAGCGACGCGGAACTGAGGAGAGAGAGAGGCTAAAGTCGCTTTTAGTTGGGCACCCCCCGACTAGGGACTAAACTAGTTTTAGTCCCTTTTAGTCACCCCCTGTTTGGCATTTTAGACCCTGAAACTGACTAAAATTAGTCCGACTACATTTAGTCACCTGGATCCAAACACCTCCTGAGACTATGAAATGTGCTGGTGGCAATAAGTATAAGCAACCCCATATGAACAAGGATAGACTTGAAAGGCTAGAGCTGCCCTCACGTCTTTCATGTGATCTCAGCTTGGTTCAAAGTGCAATAGAGGCTCTGGGTGTTGGTGGTTGACAACATAGGCTTCGGTGAAGAAGTTGGATTTTGGAGTGGAACATTTTGTAAATTGGAAATGCAGTAGTAGTGTGATCTTGCTGTTGAAACACTTCAGAAGTGTACAATGGCACATTTTGTATATTGGAAATGTAGAAGTAGTGTGATCTTGCTGTTGAAACACTTCATAAGTGTACAATGGCACATTTTGTATATTGGAAATGTAGAAGTAGTGTGATCTTGCTGTTGAAACACTTCATAAGTGTACAATGGCAAAATCTGGACTATTATAGTTTGGACTAGTCTGTGTAATTAAGTATGCTATTTCAGCTTTAATATCCAGTGTTCATATTAAATTCAATGTCATGCTAGATCTAATTTGCACACCACTGCACGCAACATATATGAACATGGGGAAATGACATGAGAATGGAACAAACCGTAATTGATCTACCAATGATGGTAGAGGGGGAAACCGGCGACGAAGGCTTCGCACCTTCTCAGGCGTTCGAACAAGACCTCGCCATCTCCTACTTTCGGACGCTGCCGTGACCACGAGGGAGGCCGCGAGTTGCCGGCAAGATCTCGCTGCGCAACCAGGACGCGCGGCAAAGGAGGCCACGACCTGCCGCCGCGCACAAGACCGCGCCGCAGGGGAGGCTGTAGCCACCACGAGCAGAGGACACGCAGAGCCGCAGCACGCCGCCGCGCGCAGGGGAAGCTGCGGGCAGCCACGCGCAGAGGAGACGGCGAGCCGCCGCGCTCTGCCACGAGCAGGGGATGTCGCGAGCCGCCTCGTGCAGGGGAGGCCACGGGCCACCGCGCCCCGCCGCGAGTAGGGAAGGCCACGAGCCGTCTCGCGCCGCCGCGAGTAGGGAAGACCACGAGCCGTCTCGCGCCGCCGCGTGCAGGGGAAGAACGGTGATTGTCAGACGGCGGGACTCGCGGTGGCCGGAGATAGCGATGGCGAGGCTCGCGCGCGGTGGCCGGAGCTAGCGGCGGCGGTGCTGGTGGCTTCACCTTGCGACGGCGGGGCTGCACTGGCGTCAGATCGGGGTGGAAGATGGGGAGAGAGAAAGGTAGCGCCGCTGCTATCGGTGGGTGGGAGGAGAGAGAAACAGGGGACACGAACGAGGTGGGGGAAGGTTCACGAACGTCAATCATTGTCCAGGGGTAAGATGGTAACTCTAATGTTGCAGGTGTGTTGGAAAGCGAGAATGACAAGTATTTTGGGAAAACTTGATGTGGCTAGAATGACAACTATTCTGGGACGTAGGGAGTAAATAACTTAGTGCTGATCAATGGCGGAGCTGGGGGGGGGGGGGGCGGCAGGGGCCATGGCCCCCCCCAACTTTCGAATTTTTTCAGAGGATGTAGTCCTCTAGACCATGTTCAGCCATGCAAGCACTCGAAGTCGCAGGGGAGGATCTTTTAACGGAGCAAGGTGGGGAAGTCGCCCTAACTAACCTTGCACCATGTACCCTCTACCCCCTCCACCCCTGGTCCCCTAGAGCTCCGGCGCCCATCTGCAGTCCGCCATGGCTATGGCTGCCATGGAAAAACTCTCGTGTCTAAAGGAAGAAGAAGAGATGAAGAGGTATTGGGCCAATGGGCCACTAAAACTAAAAGGCAAGGAGGGCCGACTTTGAGAAAAAAAATGGTGTTTGGGCCTACTAGCTGCTGTCGTTTCCTTTGCTCCTTTTCTTTTTCTTTTTTGCGAGTATATAGCTGCTACCAGTGCAATAACACGTCTCTCAAAAAAAATCAGTGCAATAATACCGTTACTTTGTCTGACTGTCTTCTGATCGATCCATCGATTAATTTGCAGCTACTCGTCTATTTTTCCACGGCTACTTGGTGCCGCGCAGCTACCAAATCAATCAATTTGCTCATTCTCAAATGTCGATTTATTTGAAACAATTGATACAAATGTAAGCAGTGCCTGAACTCTTAACTACCGCGCATCTACCGGTAATTGTTTTTATACATGGCTCTGCAGCGAGGTTAGGGTTGAGAGATTGGGGGCTTTCATGGCCGCTGGACCTAGAAGAGAGATATGGGGAAGTGGGAGAGACAGCGGAAACGGAGGCGCTGCCTCGCGAGCGGCAAGAGATGGCGGTTGAGCCAATGTTGGGGGTGGGAGAGCTCGAAGGCGACAGGTTAGTGGCGGGGGAGCTTGACGGCGACGGGTTAAACACGGCGAAGGACGCCGTCGGAGACGCCGACCGGCCCCCCCTTATTTTCTTGTCCAGCTCCACCACTGGTGCTGATTCACAGTGTTGGGGTGTTCGCGGCACGCGCAGTCAAGCCGATCCGCAGGAACATGCATGGAAGGTTCCCCGAATCGATGAAAAGACAGATTCTTTTGGTACGTGGCGCACCTTTGGGCCAGCCACCTCCGCACGTTGCATTCACTTTACGGCGGTTGTTGGCCCTTGCCCGAATTTTTACCCGACTAACCATGACCTGACGTTAATAATAACCGAATAGGGTCGGTAAGAGAGTAAGCAGCAGCGAGGTGATCAGCTTTAAACCCATCAACAATCCAATTCCCACTAAAACTAGCAACCACTAGCTATCAACGGAGAAAACGAGTTAAAATATGTACATTTGAATTTAAGATAATATGACAACAAGATTTAAAATTCGGGTTAATTCGAGACTAACCAAGCAAGATTTTAAACACTGGGTGGGTGGGCGTGGACAAGTCGCATACTCGTATGATGTAGGATGACATCATCAAAAAAGAAAAGGGAACGCATTTTAAAATCACCGTATCTTGTCAATAAACTACTCCCTCCGTTTTTTAATATATGACACCATTGACTTTTTTCGTTACTTTGACTATTCATCTTATCTATAAATATTTGTGTAAATAGCTAAGTGTATAAGTTAACCTTAAAGTGATTTTGATGATGAATCCAATGATATTCATTTCACATTCGGAAAATAATTATTTAAATCTATATTGTTGGTCAAAGTTCAGCGAAAAAGTCAACGGTGTCATATAATTAAAAACAGAGGGAGTACTATCCAAGTTACAAGTTAGGGGTGATGAGACGGGTAGTTCTTTTCTAGCCGCAGAAAATTATTGTTCTTTGTTAAATTCAGACAGGCCCCCTATTCGTTCTTCCCGGAGTCGGGAGCGGCGACGGACAAGCAGGAACACCGCGCTGCGCGCTTTGCCGACGACAAGGAAGCACGCAGAGATTGTACATGTAAGGGTGTGTTTGGCAGGGCTTCGGCTTATTCTGAAAACAGCTTATTCAGTGGCTTATCTGTGAAAATAGCTTTCTTGGCTCATTCTAGCTTATCTATGAAAATAGCTTATTCTGTCAAACTGTTTGGCAAAACAGCTTATCCTTTCTTTTCTGAAAACAGCTTATTCTGTCAAAATGACCCAAATGCCCTTGTCTATTTGAGACATGACTCTACACACGTTATATCTGTTAAATGAAAGAAATAATGTTGAAAAACAAAATAAACTGAACTAATAATTTATAATTTATGAAAGCCCATTCTTTTTTTTTTGAGATGAGTGAAAGCCCATTCTAGCCTACGTAGCAGATACGTTTTGATTCGGTGAACTCCACGCCCACTTGAGTTTGGATCCATAGTATGACCTTCTCTAACGCAGTAAACCGACCTTGTTCAGAAAGCAATGATGAATTAGTCAAAACAATATTCAGGTATTATTGCAGTACAGAATAGGAGGTGATGATAAAAATGTGTGCGTGAACAAAATTATGTTCGACTAAAATCAATAAGCATCAGTGCATTACACAGTTACTGACCGATCAAACAAGTGTGCTCCGTTCTTTTTTTTCAAGTAAATTTTAGCAAAAAGACTTTTGAAACTACGGAAACGGAAGAATCCATGATGCTCATCTGTCGGCCCTTTCATCATCGTGACACCCTTTCATCAGGATGCCAGCATCGCGTGAGCAGAGCATGAACGCGCGTGATGCAAGCTCCTCGTCGCCCACCTCAAATACAAGATTTTCAAACATAGCCGAGGAGAAAAGCGAGAGGGAGGGAGACGTCGCCTGCGATGACACCGGCCTCATCCGCCACCGACACATCGCCGTGACGCCGGCGTCGCTGCCGTTCCTGCGTGCTCGAAGGAGAAGGCAAGGCGCTGCCAGCCATGGAGCATGTGGAGAAGGCCCGGTGCGAGTGCTGCCGGTTCACGGAGGAGAGCACGCCGGCTGGGTCTGCGGCCTCTGCGCCGAGGCGGTGGGCAACGAGGTCGTCCGCGAGCGCATCAGCACCGCCGAGGCGGTCGACCGTCACGTCGCCTTCGCGCGCGCCGCCATCAGGAGCGCCCCCGCGGAGGACGACGACCTCGTCGCGGCCGTCGCGCGGCTGCTGCGGCGATGCCTGCCCATGGCCCCGCCGCGCCCACGCCTGGAGCGCCTGCCCATGGCCCCGCCGCGCCCGCGCCTGTCCTTGGTGCCGACGCTGCGCCCTCGCCGCCGGAGCTGAAGCCCGCAGCAGCCGCAATGCCGCATCCCGGAACGGCGGACGACCTGGCCGCCGATCCATGGCCGCGGACGACCGGGGAGCCAGGCCACTGCCCCGCCGCGCCCTCGCCGCGACGTCGCCGCGACGTCGCCGGAGCTCAATCCCGCACCAGCCGCGACGTCGCCGGAGCTCAATCCCGCGGCCGCCGATCCATGGCCTCGACCCAAATCCGCATCTGCAGCTTCGGGAGAAGCCTCTTCAGGCGGCCTTCCTCCAGATCTGGCCGGGACCCCTCCTCCTTCACCGTTCGGCGACCTGGACGACGACCGAGGAAGGCGATTCATGGCGCCCTGAGCGAGACGAGCGGGATGAGGGAGAGAGGGAGAAGACGCCGTTGTTCACGGGCACGGGAGAAAATCGCACGTGGTCAGGTGGAACAGGGCGATGGCAAACGTTGTAATTTCGAAACCAAGTTGAAGGGCAATTGATAACGGGCCGAGCAGAAAGCCCAAATGAGCCACTTTTTCCGGCTTCGGCAGCGCAGTTCATTTTCTCAGAACGGCTTATCACTCAATTGCTCATAAGCGCTTCTTCTCCGGGGTGTTTGGCAGGGGAAAAGCTCTTTTTCTCATAAGCCAAGAGTGAAGCTGCTTGAAAAGCAGCTACCAAACACACCCTAAGTAGGGAATAATTCAGTTGAGAAGAGATCCACACACAGCCGGTCATCTCTTGTCTGTAGTTCAGTGTCAGCGGATGTCGCGTGTGTGCAGGGCCTGGAACAGGGGAATACACCGCATGTGTGTTGGTCAACTCGAAACTTGCAGCAGCCAGTTACGAAAATCCTTGGCACTCTGCTTATGGGGCTCTGATTGAATTCACAAACACATGCAACACCTGTGTCTGGCTCTACGCAATTTTTTTTTTTTTGCGACTGCACCTGTGTCTGGCTCTACGCAATTAATAAAACCGCTTCAGCACCTGTGTCTGGCTCTTAATTGAATTCAACACCTGATTGAATTCACAAACACATGCTCAACACCTTTTTTTTTTTTTGAGGGACACACATGTTCAACACCTTTTTTTTCTTTTTTGAGAAACCGGGCTAATATTTCATTGATATTTCTGGTGATTACAGACCAAGTTACAAGGGCACCATTGGAATAAAAAGAAATTACAATCTGGTCCTTGTAAACAACTCCCGGTGTTCCTCGCCGCTAACGACCGAAACTCGCATCCTGAGGCCGGCCTCCTCCCCGGCGAAGAAACAAAGTTCGAAGATGCCGTCTTGAGCAGCACATCATCTGACATGCTTTGTAGTCGCTGAACGATCCGGCTGTTAAAGATGGCCAACGGCCATCGCATCGTCGGACCATGAAGAACCTGACGCCCCAAGAACGCCAGAAGCTCCAATCCACCGAACGACGAAGAACCCAAAAGGGTACAGAAACCACCAGAAGTGGGAAGACAACTCCAACCCGATTTCTCAAGGCAGGAGTAAGATACATACCTCACAGATGCAACTCCGACACCGGCGTCAAAGATGCTCTGGAGGAACAAAAGATCCGGCAGCACCCTAAACCACCGGCAAGAGCACCGAGCCTCCTCCGAACAGCAGCCATCGCCATAGCCACCATCAGATAAGCTCGGGATGAACTTCAACTCTAACCCTAACCTACCTAGAACTACTCTAATAGGAGGGGATATGTACACCACCCACCGGATCCGAGGCTCCCCCTGCTCACCGGCGCCCCAAAGGCCACCGGAGGCGAGGGAAGCCGGCGAATCCGGCTGTGGAATCGGAGATGGCCTAGAAGTCTCCCTTTCTCTACTATGCGGGAGCACCGGGACGCTTCAGGAGAGAGCTCTACATGTTCAACACCTGTGTCTGGCTCTTAATCAAACGCACGAAACTAGCTTCTGCGTCGACACGGCCCGTCAACGCGCATACAGCCCATTAGGTTGACGGCCCAATAAACGCTGTCGTGCACAATATGCAGTTGGCCCAGCATCGGAGGTGTGATTCTTTTTTTCTCCTTTTCCTTCTTCGGTATTCTAATTAAGTTAGTGTACGAAATTACGAATCATGTACAAACATACACAATATTATGCCTTTCAACATTTCATAAGACCTACTTAAACATGTTCAAAAACCTGATTCAACATTTTAAATACACTGCTTCAACATTTTTAGATAAAATGTTGAATCAGTTTTTAAAAATGTTGAACTAGTGTATCTAAAATGTTGATTTTTAAAAATAAAATATTTATTATAAAAATATATTTATATTGGATATCATTTTATTGCATTAATTCTAAGCAATAAAAGGGTTCAAACGAATTTGAAATTAGATCTACGATTCAAGAGATATTTGAGTTTGAAGTTTTGTACCGAAAAGGAATTACTCCCGCCTTACCCTGCCAATATGTGCCACATGTCCCGGACCAACGCCCTGCTCCATCTGCACGTGCTGTCCCCGCTGTAAGCTCAGCCGTTGGTCTCCCGCTTGCACGAATCTTGAAGCTGTCCGATGCGGAAGCAAAAATCAAGCGCTCGATATATAGGAAATCCACCTCCTAACATATCTAGTGCTCCCACCGGGTTAGGTGTTCCCGTGCTCCCACGGTCGATTTGCACTAGAAAAATGCATGAAAAATTCAAACAAAAATATATAATGTAGTTCATGTTAGCATCTATCATCATGCAAAATTTGAGATGCAACAAATTATCGTACAAGGTGCAATAAAAAAGAGAAATCGGTGTTTGAACAGTAACGGGTTGCGGGTCTGTAATGAACAGTTGCAACCCGAAACTATTGAAGCTGATTTTCACTTTTTTGCTGCACCTTGTACGATTTTTTGTTACATCTCAAATTTTGCATGATGATAGATGCTAACATTAACTACGCATACATATTTTTGTTAGAATTTTTCATACATTTTTTCTAGTGCAAATTGATCGTGGGAGCACGGGAGCACCATAAGAGGTGGGAGCACCTGATATGTTCTCCTAGCTTTTTTTTTTTTTTGAGAGGATATCTCATAGCTCGACTGACGCGAGTCGTTTGGTCGGTCGGCCCATCAGGCCCACGAACGCTTTCCACACTAAAGCTCACGAACGTCGCGCACAGTTCCCGCGCTGGTGATCATGGCCCACGGAGTCACAAGGCCAGGTTGTTTCCGCGTGTGCTTCCAGTCCAATAAAGTTAGCTGTTTATACATAGAGCAAATTCCCCATGAACCATCAAAAGCTATACCATTCATTTATAAACCATCCAAAAATATGAGTTCCCTTCTCTACCATCGATTTAATTTTCTTGTCCTTTACATGCCACTTTAAGTATTTACTTGTTACATGGCTATAAAGTGATGGTGGAAAATGACCAATATGCCCACAAAAATGAAATATACCAATTATATATAGTCCTGCCAGTCATTTCTTTTGAAATGACGATTCACATATTAGAAATTTCAACATCGACTAACATATCTGAGTTGAAATAATAGTCATAGGTTGTGCTATTATTTTCTGTTTGAATAGTCCGTATGAACCAATGCTATGAATTCCTGTGTATAAAAAAATTTATATTTGATATGTGGTAAATCTAATGTGCATGTAGATATGTGATTTATCATCCACTGTTTCATATATATAGGCGTTTATTTTGGTTATTGAAAATTACAACATATGGATATTTCAGTCCAATTGAAATTTGTAATATGTGCATTGCCACTTCAAAACTAATGGCAGGTAAGGAAACTGAAAATAATTTGGTACATTTCATTTTTGAGGGTATATTGGCCTTTTTCCACTGTCATATTATAGCCATAGATCTAGTAAATACCAAAAGTGACATGTAGGGGACAAGAAAATTAAAACGATGGTAGAGAAGGGAACTTCTATTTTTGGATGGTTTATAAGGGAATGGTATAGCTTTTGATGATTCATAGGGAATTTGCTCTTATACATATGCAACATTAATCTCACAAACATAATCATACAGATTCAACATTTTAAAACAGTTGTTTCAACATTTTTTCAAACATGGTTCAGCAAATTCAAAAACATATTCAACATTTCTATGAAAAATGTTGATCTAGTTCAGACGAAAGTTTATACAGTGCAAATAAAATGTTGAAACAGTAAATCCAAAATGTTATTAAAAATATTTTTTAAAAATAAATTTAAAAATTTCATATTAGATCTGATTTTGTAGATTTAATTATAACAAACATAGTGGTTCAAACGGATTCAAAAACGGACCTACCGTTTGAGAGAAAGACATGTTTGAAGCTTCAAATTCGAATTCAATTTCCTACACCACTGGGAACGCGACACGTGTCATTGCCCCGCGCACCCCCCGCAGCGTGTGTGGCCGTCGGATCGCTTCCGCACCAGTCTCAAACACTGGCCTACGTGTTTGGTTTGGCTGTGGCTGTGAGAAAAAGCTGCTGTGGTCTGTGGCTGTGAAAAAAGCAGCTGTGAGATATTGGCTGTGAGAAAGCTGAAAGCCGTTTGGTTGAAATGGCTGTGAAAAAGCTGCTGTGAACTGTTAGTTATAAAACAATGTGTTATCCATGGTTATATATGTAAATAAAAAAGGTTTGACTAATTTATTTAAATTTTGCACCCACTAAAAAAATATATTCTAAAAGGCTTTTTAACAGTTCGGGATTTTTTTAAATAAAAATGTCAATCCATTAAAATATAAGATTGATTTTAATTATTTAGGAGGGCATTTTTGCAAAAGCTCCGCTTTCTTCTTCCTTCCGTACACCTCCGCCTGCTTCCCGTGGTGCTAGCTCGCCTGCTGCCCGTGCTGCCTTCCCCGCCGAGCTGCCACTACTAGAAGTCGTGTGCGAGTCCTCCCTTACTCCCTGTGGTGTCTAATCTTTTTCCCCCATGGTCAGGAAAGAGATCGATAAGTTTTCCCCAATTTCAGCTGTTGGGACCGAGCTCTGCCTCTTCTTGCAATTTCCCCAATCCGGTGAGCCAGAACTCGATTTCTCGCATACGTGGCTTGCAAACTTGGTTGCGCATCCATTTGACCCCTTTTCATTCTGTATTAACAACTCACGTCGTTGGATTTTGGAGTTTTGGTTGCGCATCCATTTGCCCCCTTTTCATTCTGTATTCCAATTCGAAGAGCAAGCTGTGCCGTAGCCTGTGTCGTGCAACATGCATCACCACGCGCGCGAGCAGCAGCAGCAGCATGCCAGCATCCCGTCGCCAGCCTCCTGCTCGCGGCCAGAAGCGGCATCTCGCTGCCGGCGAGCTTGGCTGCGCTCGCTCCGCCGATGCCTCCGAGACTGCTCATCATGCAAGGACACGACCTGGATGCGATTTGCGAGACAGCGGCTTGTCGGGGCGGGACGGTGCGCCGGCACAGGGCGAGGCAGCGGCTTGTCGGGCACGGGGGAGGGGCGGCCCGTCGAGCGATGGGGCGGGGAGGCGACGCGCGGGCGCGGCTCGCCGGGGTGCGGGAGGGAGGCGAGGAGGAATAGAACGAACCGTTATGAGTGTAATCAGTGGCATGGCGGGTAATTTTTGCGAAAACTCCCACCTCACAGCCGGTAAAAGAGGTGCTGTGAGAATTGAACTAGATAAAAGCTGCTTTTTAAAAGAATCCAACACAAAGCCAATCTTTTTGGTTTGCCTTTTGACTTTTTTGAAAAGTCACAGTCAAGAAAGGCACAACCAAACACATCCTTAAGCTCGTGTTGGGCGCGCTATCGATCTCCCCGCAAAAGAAGCTAAGCCGTTTACAAAGTGCAGGCCACCTTCTTTGTCTTAACAGATCAAGCCGCCGTGGGGCACTGTAACACATGGGCTGGGATATGGGCCGCTACGTGGCCCACGCAGAACGGGGCTACCTCGCCGGCGTGGACCAAAAGCATGCATCAAGGGCCGGGTTGATTTATTTACATGAATTTAAATGAGTCCAAAGAAAATACAGGAATTTTAAATACAACGGACTTTTTCATAAAAAATAGCAAGGGCCATATGCAGTTAAACGAGGACCTACGCGCAAAATTCCGCGCCGCCGCGCGTTGCGATCCTCCGCTCCGAGTGCTTCGTCGGTGAGGCGCCGGTTCCTCCGTCTCCTGTTCCAGCTCTCGCACCCCCACCCAACTCCGCAGCACAAACCGCAACCGCGTTCGTAGAACGAGAGTCACGGTGGCGTCCATCCTTCTGCCGACCACAGCCTCGACATGTTCGACGAAACGCCGCACCAAGATCGGGATGCCCGTATCCTTCAACGGCTCAACACCGCAATGGTCGGCCTCCAGCCGTTCACGCACCTGTTATTTGGAGCTCCCATTTCACATCATCATGCTCGACGACAGGCATACCGGTCCCACGTGTGCAAACTGTTCGACGAAATTGCAGCAAAGAGAACGTGGTCATGGTCACAGTCTTGCTGAGCTCCAAGTATATGAGAGCCAAGAAGCCATGCATATGCTAATCCAGAACAATATAAACAAGCATCTGCAATTCGCATGATCAACACAAGCATGTCTCATTGTCTCAAAAGCTCCCCCAATCATTTACTGTAGCTTTTACAACAGAGTTGCAGATCGTTTCTCAGAGCATAAGTACAAACTACAAGAAATTAAGCAGAAGCAGGGGGCTCAATTGTGTCACTGTGTGTCAATCAGACCCACCTGCAATCAAGTTTCAACTGAAGCTGGCTACTGGTAATTGACGGAGTGAACAAGTCCATGCCGTGCAGGGGTTATAACTACTTAGAATGTAAGGGACTCTATCTTCTTCGTTGTTCTTCTGTGTTTCTGCTATCCTGTGGACCTGTGTGCTATTCTTAGGAGATCAGTAACTAGTACTTAGTTAACGGTGAGACAAAACTTCACTGCCCATCCTTGGAGCTCGTCAGCTTGGAAGATCAGTAGGAGGGAGTTGCCAGGGCCAGCTCGGTGCCCACTTTCCTGCTGTTAAGCACCAGCGCCTTCTTCCCGGCTTCCAGCAGGCACGGTGCCGATGACGAAGACGACAAGTCCTGCCATGGTAAAGCAGAGATGATCAATGTTATCACTTTCTTGTTTGTTTGAGCAAGATGAAGGGAGAGACTGAGCTTAAGCTAACCTTGTGTGGGAGCTGCGAGTCGAAGCCGCCTGACAATGGCTGCACTGTCTGCAAGTCACCATCCCTGGCCCTGGTTGTCGACAGCTGCTGGAGTGGCGAGGCCGGGGTGGGTGGGAGGGGGAGTCTCGTGGAGGAAGCGCTGGTGGACGAAGCGGATGTCGGCGTGGGGAGGCCCTCGGTCGCCATGTACTCCTCCAGGGACGACGGCGCCAGGTTGTAGATGACGGCGTCGAAGTTGGTGACGATCAAGTCACCGCCAGGGGTCAGAGCACTATAACAAAAACGCCCTGTAGCGACGAAAGGCATTTCCCAAGAGCGACGGTTCAAAAGAAACCCGCCGTTACAAATGGTCAAACATTTGTAGCGACGGACCATAAGAAAATCCGTCGCTACAAATATTTGTAGCGACGGATTATAAAGTAGTCCGCCTCTACAAATGTTTGTAACGACTGGTCATAAAGTAGTCCGCCCCTATAGAATTTGATGATGTCATCAAGTTGATGTTTAACGCCGGTCAGCTTGTTGGTACGCCCCTACAAGCAGCTCCCATTTCCTTTCTTCCCCTCTCTCTGCCACATCATCGATCCCTGGCTCTTATCTCAACCAATCAGGGGCGAGGACACGGATTGTGTGTTTTCTTCTCTCCTCTGCTTTCAGCCACACGTTCATTTTTTCTCACCTCTCTCTGTCAGCCGCACGCAGCTTCGTGTCTTCCTCTCTCTCTCTCTCTTCCTCTCACCCAACGACGCGGTGGACTTCATTGGCCTCTTGCGCGTTCCGGCAGGGCTCGCGGCGCGCGTCCTCACCAAGCACGACGCGGCGGCGCCGGGCTCCCTGGGCACGCTCTACGCCCCGCGCTCCTCAGCCTCGCGCTGCCATCCGCCGCGCTCAAGCTGCTGCTCGACGGCGAGGGCGCCGCCCACCCGCGTACGCGCTGCCGTGTCGCAGCTCTCCCTCTCTTTCTCTCTCCACCGGTCGTGGCGAAGGCAGGGCATGGGCGGTCGGCGGCTCCGGCTCTAGCAGTCGGCGGCTGCGGCTCGGGCCTGCGCCGGCCAAGGGCGGGTGGCTCGGGCCAAGGGCGGCGGCTCAGCACCAGTGGGAATATGTGATCTTTTGATGGTACGGCCTAGCACAAGGAGTTGAGAAATCCATCATCTTTCAGTGGTGGTGGTCTTCAGTATTTTTTGTTTCTTGGGAAATTTCAGTGAGACTTGTTCTGTCAACTTGGTCGGTGTTTTTCTTAGCAAACTTTGACCGCGGATCTAGAAAAGTTGACAATTTATTGTTTGCGCATATATATGAGTCCCTTTTCTATTCTTGGTTAACTACTTAATACAGCCACGCTTGTAATTGAGTGCGTTATGTTTTCCTTGAAAATTGAATCGTTGTGGCCAGGTCCAACTCAGACACAACTTGGTTTCATAAAATCTTGATTTCAGATGTGTGCTTCATTTTCATAGGTTGACATATTGGACTTTGTTCATTTCCTCTTCGGTGCAACCAATTGTGGGCTGGCCAGTTTCAGCTCTTGTCTTTCTTTCTTTCTTTTTTTTTTGATTTGAGAACGTTCTCTTGGAGTTCTATAAATGAAGTGAAGATTCTTTTGCACTTACCGAGTTATCTTCCCACCCCAAGCAAAAACAAAGAATAATAATAATAATACTTGCGTGCATGGCCCTCCATATAGACTTTGCCAAGTATATGATAGAGATGAAAATTTCATGCCTCCTTCGGATTCATCCTCAGTGCAACGAAGTGGTTTAAACAATCTCTTTCGTGACATGAATGTCTTTAGATCGTGACACGGTTTGGTTGCTAAGCGACACTGATTGTAATTGGCTATTTATGTAGACAAGTATTTAAAATTTCAAGGGCCATGAATATTGTAGTTTTTATTTATGAACTGAACTCCGTAATGGACCTTGATCTTGCGCTTGATTGTAAATTTTATGCACGCGACAATGATCTTGCGCTTGGTGTGTGGCGTGTGTGTTAATTTGAATTCGATTCATGCAACATGGCGAAAAATAGCAGGGCCAACTATTAATCAGTGATCTAAACATACACGAACTAACGATTAATCAAAGTCACAACAAATTTATTGTTAGTCCAAATGGATTCAAATAGGATGGGATTTTAATTATTTGCTTCCTCACTCCAAAAAAGTACCTTTGTGGATCCATGGAAACCAATAGAGTACCATACATTGAGCCTCCGATGTTCCGCTAATCTTCCACGATCGTCGTGACATATGGAATCCCGATGTGCCGATCATCTTCCACACGATTGCCTTCTCAAGCAGTGCCAGGCCCATCATTCCATCAAGCAGCTGAGTACAAGTAGAGCCCCTCCGGCCTCCGCTTCCCGATCAGGATGCACCGCCGCCGCAAACCTAATCTAGTTTAGTCGTGGCTCTCCCTCGCCGTGCCGCAGCATGGCGCCCCCTCCACGGCCTCTGCCGGACGACCTCCTCACGGACATCCTCCTCCGCATCTCGCCCGACGACCCCGCGTCCATCGTCCGGTCCTCCGCCGTCTGCAAGGCGTGGCGGCGCACCCTCGCCGACCCGGCCTTCTCCGGCCGCTACCGCGATCTCCACCGCCGGACGGCCCCCGTGCTCGGCTTCCTCCACAACCCGAGTGACCACAACGCCCCCGGATTCGTTGCCACGGCGCCGTCCTTCCGCCTGCCCGCCGCCGACCGCCGCGAGCGCCACGTGTTCGACTGCCGCCACGGCCGCGTCGTCCTCTACGACTTCGATTCGCGCTCCCCCACGGATGATTGTTTCGTCGCCTGGGACCCGATCACCGGCCGCCAGCACATATTCAACGGCGGGGCGGACTGCTACACCCACGCGGCTATCGTCTGCACCGCGGCCGGCGGCGGCGGCTGCGACCACCGCGGCTGCGGCGGGGGGCCCTTCATGGTCGCCTTCGCCGGCGTGGAGGACGGAGACTACACCATCGACGCCCACGCGGAGTTCTACTCGTCTGAGACCAGCAGCTGGAGCATGAACGCCCGCTGCGCCATCGCCTTGCACAACAACAAGCGATGCTCCCGCCTCGGCCTCGACCCGGATCGGCCCGGCGTCCTCGTGGGGGACTCGTTCTACTTCGTCCTTAGCTCTGGAACCCTCCTGCGGTACTGGTACACACCCTTACTCATGGACGACAAGGACAGGATCGCGGCAGGCATCTACTTAAGCGACATCCTGACGTTGATCGAGCCGCCGGACGTGAAGAAACTCGGGAAAGTCGCTGTCACGCGGGCCGAGGGCGGCGGGCTGGGACTGACCAGCCTGCGTCGCAACAAGATTTCGCTGTGGGCGAGGGAGACAGGCGCGGACGGAGATGACGGATGGGTGCGGCGTAGAGTCATTGATCTCAAACACCTGCTTCCGCTCTCTAATCCCAAGAGGCGAGCGTGCTTGAGCGGAGTGAATCCCGAAGACGCCAATGTCATCTTCATCAGCACAGAAGACGGCGTCTTCACCGTCGAGCTCGAGACGTTGCAGGCGAGGAAGGTGTCAGACATGGCCAACAACGTCAAAGCTATCTATCCCTTCGTCAGCTTCTACACGGAGACATTGCTGGTATGGTTTCTCACTTTCTCCATCTTTTATTACTCTGCAATATATTTGTGTGTGTGTTTGGTTGACTATGACTTGAGTGTTAGTACAGTAGTAGAATTATAAGTAAAAAATCAGTCAGGGCGTCAAGGAGATATAGAATGTTTGTGACTCAGGCGTCAGTAACGTTGCACATATAGCTCTTTGGGTGAAAGAAAAAATATCTGCATGTTTAATTTGCCGGTAAAAGAAGACCCGTTTAAATTACATGACAATTGTGCACTGACGGTATCACAAGCTCCTAGCTCAAGATATATTGATGTAATTCCTGACATAATATTTTTTTTACTCTTTAGAGTTTAGTCTAAGTGTGTCTAAGTCTGAATTTTCGGATGACGTTTCTATTGTAGTCTAAGACTGGTCGCACCGGGACACTGCAAAGCCTCCTGCAGTACTGATTTACCGGATGAGAAGCTGCACCGGGCACCGGTAAAGCCCACTATAAACAAGCGGAGGCTTCCGTATCCTCTATATTCAGCGGGATAGCGGGGTGCGCTACCACCCACGGTGGGGCCCGCTTTGGTCCATGTCGTTGCTTTCCGATGGTGAAAAAAGAAAAGAAAAAGGAAAGAGGGGGAGAGATGAAAGGAGATGGTTGAATAAAATATTGAGTAGTTGATATAGAGGATGAATATAGAGTATGAATGGGTGCGGGAAAACTGGATATAGAGGAAAGAATCTTGCTGACCAGGATGGAATATTCCTTTTAGAGGATGAATTTAGAGTACGACGAGTGCGGTCAGTCTAACTGTGTCTAAATCTGATTCCTCTCCCTTGCGTCTAATCACTCAAGAGTACATATCCAAAACAGTTCATACTTTAAGAAGTAGTATCTACAGTGTTCGCAGCTTGTTCGCTTGGCACATCTGACACAGCTTGTTCGCTTGGCCTGCTGCTTATCATCCGCTACAGTGTTCGCAGTTATTTTTTCTGCAGCCGCTATAGTAAAACAGCTGCAAAACAGCCTGCCGAACAGCAGCCGCTACAGTGTTCGCAGTTATTTCTACATGTTGGGTTGTTCGGCAGGCTATTTTACAGCTGTTTTACTGTTCATGCAAAATTTTGATTGTTGATCTATAACTATTGCATGATTATACATCTTTTCAGCAAAAGCTTAGCGGCAAATTGCCAGCACCAGTGGGCAAGCAGTGATCTTCGAGGAGTCACTCGACGATATGATGACCTGGCAAATGGTATCGGGCAAATCCATCATCTTGCGGTTCTGATGCTCGTGGGCGTTTTGGCAAAGTCCAGAGAGACTAGTTCACTTATCTGTTAGCAGTTTTTCTTATCGAATTATGATCATCCATCAAGCACTCAGTTTAGTATTCCTGATATTTCTCCTTTTTTAGTTCGCGATTGATACATCTGTGCGATGCCTTTATTAGTAAAAAAGCATCGTCATCGTGGTTCAGTTCCAGTTAGACTTGGGACATTAATTTCTACATGGGTTTATATATAAATGTCAGCAGAATGTGATATGGAAAAAAGTGAATCGAAGGGCCTAATGGCTAGTAAATCTCAAGCGTGAAAAAAATGTTTGCGAGAAAAACAATTTCCTATTCAGGCCCTGTCCGGCCGTCTGACTGTCATGCACGTTGACAACCGAAACTTCTACACGAGTCACTCAAGTAGAAGCGTCGACAGCAACGATAAAGTTTAGCCCGATAAATGGCCACCAAACAAAAAGAAAAAGAAACATTCGCGGTGTAGGCCAGGCGCCTCCCTTCCTGAAACAAAATAAAGTATTTGGTGAGAAAGTATAGTGAGGACAGCATGGAATCTCCTCTTACCATGTCGAACAAGCGATGCTTCTAGATATGCCTTACTTCCAATTTGAGCACTAAGGTAAAAAATCGCTCTCCAGCCGAGCCTAACTCAAGGCATGTTTTAGCTTGGCACTCAAATCTCCTGCAACAAAGCCAGAGCCCTTGTTGCCCTAAAAAAACAAACAAAAAAAAACAGAGCCCTTGTTTCCGAAAGGGTGTGGAGGGAGACGCCTCTGAAATGACAATTGGCCTAGTCGTTGAGGACATTTTCCCTGTCCTCCCTCCTGCCGCTTCATCCTCCGCCTAACCTCGAAAAATTGTCGAGCTGCCGAGCACCGTCCATTACTGCGAGAGCTCCCTTAGACCAGGATGTATGCAGGTGGTCGTCGCCTACTCAGTTTTGGCCATTCCCACCCCCATCCAGAGCATCGCCCGACGTCGGGAGCATATAAGGTTCGAGAGTTCTCAACTGTCACGAGGACCGCTGGGCTCGAGCTCCGCTTTGGCGCCAGTGCCCCTCTTCCATCCCTGCCATGCTTCCACAGTTCTCCGGAGCCCGAGTGGGCTAGGCCGCACCACAAGCCCATTTGCCTACCTCCACTAGTCCAAGTCATGCCGCCACCATCGCTCGAGCTCTATATGTGTCATGGTTTTTCATCGAGCCAAAGCCATACCACCACCACCCCTCGAGTCCGATATGCGTCCCCACCATCACCCCTTTATCTTTTTGGTTTTTTTAGTAGAAAGGACCAATTAAAATTTTTATTGTTCATAATGGAATAACATCATTTTAACTTAGGCGTAACTCATGTTTTGAACTTAAAAACTTCAATTTGGAGCACCTAAACTTCATAAGGTGTTGTCCCTGCTTCTAGTTGGTAGTGTGACTTATAGAAGCAAGAAGGCAGAGCACTAGCTACCTTTGTACAACAGTTACATATATGCAACGGTTATATGTGTGAAACGGCTAGTTTCCATTCAAAATATTTAGACGTTTCAAAAGTTAAGCTTCCTCTTTTTTGATTTCTGGATTCCAAACATCAGAGGTTCTCAATTCCCTTTCCTCTATTTTCAATTTCTGTGATTTTTACACTTTCTTTGTTTTTTCTTCCTACGTTCCAACTATGAACGGCTGAACCAGAGCCAAACCATGCCTCGGTCGCTCCCTGACCAAGCTTGTCCCTGACTGACCCGACCACTCCGCTCCCACTCTCACTCTCCGTCTTCAATCTTCACCCCCAAATCCCTAGCCTTGGCCGCGCTCCGCTGTTGACGAGGGCCCCAATGACGTCGCCGCGCACGCCGCCTGAGCTGAACCTCGACGCCGTCACCGAGGTCCTCCTCCGCATACCGCCGGACGACCCGGCGCGCCTCGTCCGCGCCTCCGCCGTCTGCACGCTCTGGCGCCGCATCCTCGCCGGGGCCGCCTTCCGCGTCCGCTACCGCGCGCTCCACGGGTCGCGCCCCCAGGTGCTCGGCTTCCTCCGCGACCCGGCCGACCGCCAGCTCCCCCGCTTCGTCCCCACCGCGTCCTTCCGCCCCGCCGCCGCCGACCAGCTGAACTGGTGCCCGCTCGACTGCCGCCACGGCCGCGCCCTCCTCTACGACTACGGAAGATCCGGGGAGTACGTCATCTGGGACCCCATCTCCGGCCACCAGCAGCGCATGCCCGACGACGTCCCCGACGTGTACAAGCACTTCGCGGTGGTCTGCGCCGACACTGGGGGCTGCGACCACACCGCTTGCAGCGGGGGGCCCTCCCTCCTGGCCTGCGTGGGCGTGGACCGCGAATACGACCGAGCGCACGCTTGCTTCGTCTCGTCCGAGACCGGCGACAGGAGCATAGAGATCTACATCGAACGCGACGGATGCTACCTCGAGGATCGGCCCGCCGCTCTCGTTGGGGACTCACTCTACTTCGTCGGCAAGTCCGGGATCCTCCTGCGGTACCGGTACGACCCGCTACTGCGACTAGGCCACAAGAACATCCTCAAAGCAGGCATCTACTCAACAGACGTCCTGTCAGTGATCAAGCCTCCTCACGCAAAGGGTCTCGGCAATGTCTTTGTCATGACTGCAGAGGACGGCGGGCTGGGACTGGCCAGCCTGAATCTTCACAAGCTCTCCCTGTGGGCGAGGGAAACGGGTCCGAATGGAGGTGCCGGATGGGTGCAGCGCAGGACCATCAATCTCAAAATGCTGCTGCCGGCTGGCAATCCCAAGAGGCGGCCATGTCTGACTGCAGTTGCTGAAGGTGCCAATGTCATTTTCGTGAGCACAGAAGATGGCGTCTTCAGCATTGAGCTCGAGTCATTGCAGGCGAGGACGGTGTGTGAGATGGGCAAAGTCGAGCGTATCTATCCCTTCGTGACCTTCTACACCGAAACATTGCTGGTATGTTTTGTTCATTGTGATTTCAGAGTATTTCATTGTTGGATTGTAGTAAAATCTTAGAGGGCGTGAAGGAGACAGAATGTTTATGACTCAGACTATAAGTAACTTTGCACGTTGCAGTCAAAGAAAATATCTACAAAATTATATTTTTTTTGGGTAAACTGAATACATGTTTACATGGCACTTATGCTCTGTTTCATATCATTCCTACATATACTTGATTACTCTGTGGGGTGCAGTCTAAATATTAGTAAGATACTCATAGATGGTTGTTGATATATTATAAGTCATCTCCCTCCCCTGGAACCAATCTATCTAAAATTACACCTAAAACAAAATGCTGTTTACATTATTATGTCTTGTCTTGCTCATATATTCATGCAACTGTGATTGTTGATCTATAACAATAACATGGTTATATATCTTTTCAGCAAAAGCTAGCTAGCGGCAAATTCCCAGCACCAATGGATGATCAGTGATCTTCGATCAGTCACTCAAGACAACCCTGCAAATAAAATCAGCAAATCCATCATCTCGTAGCGGTGACCTTATTTAATGTTTGATTCTTCTGGGTGAAGTTTACTTGGCCAGCTGACGTTCTTCTTATCGAATTATGATCATGGATTGACCATTTGAGTCTCAGTTTAATACTTCGGCATGTGCGAGTTCAGTCCATGACTGGTACCAGTACGCTTGGAACTGATATGTGATGTCTTTCTTGAATCATTGTGGTTCAATTCTAGACCGGTTCAGACCCAGTTGGTTGCCAAGGCATTAATCAATTTATCATGGAAAATTTGGTTCTTTCTGAATACATCGTAATCTTGATTTGAGATATGCTTCACTTTATACTTCAACATTGTTGGGCTATTCCTCAGTTCCTGTGTGGCTCTGCCGGTAGTTTTATATGAAAGACGCTGACCTGTTATTTGAGCACACCCCTAGAAAGTTGAAACTAAAAAATATTTGAATTTATCTTTCGGTTTGGACAACGGGTAGCGAACAGCCACATCGAACCAATAGTGGCATGCCATGGAAGGGGGGAGTGACATTCATACTTATACATTAAGGCTCCCTTTGGAACGCAGGATTTTCATAGGAATTGTACAGGAATTTCACAGGAATCAGTTGACTATCAGTTGACTGTTCACAGGAAAAACGCAGGAACGGGAAAAATTCCCGCGTTCCAAAGGCCCCCTAAACCAGTTTTGATGGTTTCATTTGTCAAATGCTATTGAGCTTAATGAGCAACTTAAGGTGGCGGAAATCAAAGTTTTAACTGAGACATTGTGGTGGAAGTAAAATCTCTTTGGGAATATAACCGACTAGTTGATCTCATTTGTTTTCATTGGACTTTGTTTTACCCACGTGCCCAGCATCAAATCCATTTTTGTAATCACGCTGGATAGATTCCGTCATTGCGAAAGCAACGCCCAATTCGAATTTGAATCTTAGCTGCTTCATGACAATTTGCTCAATGTTCATCTTAGATTTCCATAGACCTTTCACAATCTAGATCTTAGCTTCTTTGTAACAATAGGACATTAAAAGCTCCCAACGAAAGCTTGCAAGAAAAGGCTTAAGCCTGCAAATTCCCATGGCACGGTTGCACAAGGGACACAAACACCGCCCATCCAAATTTGTTGAACAGAACCATACCCGAATAAGCTGATCGTGGGCATCTAAAAGACATGAATTACTCGCTCTAGTGCAATAAAAGTTGGATTCATCCGAGTTAGATTAACAAAAAAGAGACATACTAGTTCCTGAAGTCAAACACAAAGTGGGAGGAACTTAGAGACGAGTTAATATACTGAAGGATACCAAGATAGCATATTTTTCTGCAAAAACTAGTATTATACTGAAGGATACCAAGATAGCATAATATTTCGCACAGGTCAGCACTTGCCGATCCAAATAAACATCACTAGTACATAACTGTCCTTCAAAATTAAACGTTTCAACCGAAGGGAAACATCATGTCCAAACTAGGGGGAGTTCACTCCATAGAAGAGGAGGTCGGGCCAGCGCCGAAGCCACTGCCACCACCACGGCCAAAGCCAGGTCTGCCACCAGAACTCTGCAAAGTTTTGGGAAGGATCATGTCAGCGAGTGAACCAAGCTCTGAGGAGTTAACACATCTATTCAGGCACAATAACAAAGCAGGTAAAACGCATAATCGAGCTGCATCACAATCAATAATGCAGTGGAACCATAGTCTGGGAAACAGCTTGACATTTGGTATTAACATGTATCAACATATGCCTAGCAGTGATGTCAATGTGAATTAGCAACAAATTTATATGTTATTCACAGAACTATTGAACAGAACACAGAAGTATTGAAAGACTTACCCTGAAGGACGGCTGGAACTCTGCAGGAGCTCCACCCTTCTCACCACCGAAGTCACCAGGGGCACCACGAGGACCACCACGGTAGCCATCCCTGTCCCCAAACCTTGGCCTGTCACCCCCTTCAAAGCGAGGTGGGCCCCTACACATAACAAGAAAAGAGAAAGGTCACTAAAAGAATTTACCTTTATTTGCATTGTAGAAATTAAATTTGGAATATGCTGGAAATAACTCCAGCCAACACTTCTACTGTTTCCCTCTTTTCACAAGAAAGCCAGGAAGAAACTACATCAGCGAACAGAAGAGTACCAAAATCTTTTACCTAAGTTGCTCGCCAATGCAAAACAGTAGGCATAAATTAAGTTTTGAATGTTATTCAGTCATATTCCCAAGTTCCAGTCCAACTAATTGGTGCAAATTTAGCATTAAATATGTCAACTATAAAAGCACAGACATAAACTATATATACAATAGTGTCTCTTATCTCCTTTGCAAGAAAATATAGAAGAAACTCATCAGCAAGCAAAGCAGCATCATAAAGCAACAAATGCTTGTGGCAATATAGCAACATTATAATTTTCCATATCATGTTACCCACATCACACTAGAACATTCCTACCATTTCCTAGAACCTTCCCACCCTATTCCTAGAACATAGGAGTAAAGAACAGGATAGGAGTCATCGGCAATTTAGAACACGACAGGAAACCACTGCATACCGATATCATTAGTCCTTTCGAATGACAAAATGCAATAGTTAAAATCTAAACGTTTCTCCTTTCTATCCTTTCAGTAATGAACCAAACATATCACAGCATTGGCTACACTACATGATATCACAAGAATAACACTAGTGCTAAGCAATACCTCGGGCGGTCACCAGGTGGGCCAGAGCCGAATGGGCGGCCAGGAGGCCTGGCAGACTTCTTGAGCGTGGCAGGCACAATTTCTGATGGCAGGTTGAGGTAGTTGCGGAGGTGCTCAATGCCGTCGTTGGTGAGGTACCAGTAGTAGTACTGCCAGGAGAAGGTCTCCTTGACATACTCCTTGGACTTGAAGCTTTGCATGAGCTTGATCACCTGCAGGTTCGGCACATCGATCTGCGGGTGCTTTGCCAGGTTGTAGTCCTTCTTGGCGTACAGCACACCCTCTGCAACAGGACATGTAACAAGTGAGCAACAGTTTAATCACCAAATCAGTGGGCAATAGTTCCACGGTAATCAGTAACTACTCTGTGCCAAAATTCTACCGATGACCATATTCATTTCCACAGTTCCGGGAAGCATGGAAATTTCATAAAATCAGATAAAAAAACGCTCTTCAAGCCTCTACAACTGTCTACTATGCTTCCGGGGTAATTAAAGTTTCACCCTAAATCGAATCCCAATAATACGATGCTCTGATTCTAACAAGAATAAACAGATTTTGCAACTAAACATTCAGCACATACTACTGATGGGAGGATTTACAGAACTTTCTACTCCGGAATACGACCAGACCATTCAGCGCATACTAAATAACAACTGCAAAGCAAAGAGACCAAGAACCGCTGACCTTTGAAGAGGTACTTGCAGATCTCATTGCGGTTCTTCTTGGGGATGATCTGCAAGAAAACGAGCGCGAGATTAGCCCTGACGCGAGAACAAACGGAAGCCACGGAACAGATGGACCGAGCCTCAGGCAGCCGCTTACCATGGTGGCGGCGAGTGGGTCGGCAGGCGAGCTCCTGGTGTGGGAGCGCCTGCGTCTAGGAGGAGGAGGAGGAGGAGGCGGCGGCGCGAGTAGGAGGAACGAAGAAGAACCCTAGCGCCCGAGACGGGAGCGGCTTTTATATAGCCGCCGAGGTGTAGGGTTAGGCTGCGGGGCGGAGTGGCGTGGTAGCGAGGGGCATAAATGTCAAAAACGGGAGGAATGCAGCGTCGCGGCCCATAGGCACGCTACGAGCAAGTAAGTGGGCTGGCTAACGGCCTTTGTCTCCTTGCACCGGTTTGGGAGATCATGGGCTGGAATTTGTTTGGCTGACAATATTTCGCATGTCCGATGTATCATCTTCCGTTTAAACGCTTTTGACATGAACAGAAAACATTGCAATTTTCAAAAACGATTGCGAGTAAGTAAATTTTCAATTCGTACAGAGCATTTGAAGATCTGATTTGAAATCTCTATTGGCAAGTTTAATATTTTTTTTCTGGGTTTTAGCTTTCACTTGAATTTGAGATAAATCTGCTAAAAGATGCTGAAATCTAGAGTGAGACGGGCGGTCAACTAACAGGTTGATCCATACATGATTTTGGGCCTGTTCGAGACAGATTCTTTTGGAAGTGATTTTCGTGAAAGGAAGTGAGAAGCTACTTTTTTCAGCTCTCAGTATCTTAGTCAGAGAATCACTTCACCTAAGAAGTAAGAATTTGTGGTATATATAGAAACAAAAACAAGCCTTCTTTTTTGCGAAACAGCAAAACACAAGTCTCAGGCACAAGGAAGAACACGAAAAGCAAACAACCAGTGAAGTGTGACAACGGCCGTTGCCGCGGCCGCGGAGCTCACCGACAGCAGCGACCTTGTCGGTGCCGGTCGTCCGGGCAGGCAGGCGCCACGGGCGGTACGGGCAAGGCACGGTGATGGACAACCCGTGACAGCCAAGGACAGCTGGCCCAACCCTGTATTGCAGTTTGCTCCATCCATATCATTGCTACCTTCGTCTCTGGCAAGAACAGCAGGCTTCCTCTTGCTCATGGGAAGTGACAATTATGTGAACATCTCACGATGCAATGGCTTGTTAGTTTTCTGGCTTGTCAAATGGTGCTGATGACCTTTCCCTTTCTCTTACATTCCAATCAGCAAAAATTGTAAAACTGAATCGTTACACTTGTGTCAGTATAAAAGCATTGACATCAGAAACTCAGCACTGTGTCAACCAAACGCCTCAAACAAGCAGCAAAGTTTCCTGGTCATTTGCCAATCCTACTGGAATTGTTTTAACTATAGCAATGCTCAAATTTTTACCTCCAGGGTGCATGCCTTTATAATACAAAATCATCCCTTGCATAAATACTACCCAACACGAAACAAAAAGGTCGCTATGCTAACATATTAATCCAACAATGTACAAAATGGTGTCATGACAGTCACCACCACCGGTGCCTGCCGCGGTTCTACTCCTGATTGATGCAGCAAAAGAGCTGTTTGCGACTTTGTGGTATCCAGCTTCTTGATCAAGCATGAGGATGTGGAATATTCACCGTTTCCCATGATGGCTAGGCCTCTTGAGTTCTCCATTTAAAAGGGTCTCCTTTTGGTGTGTCCTTCGGAGTGTTGTTCCCACTGCTGTCACCAGGGTCGCTTGCCGGTGTTTCAACCGATCTTGGTTGAGCCGGAGCTTTGCCGCCTCGACGTTCCTGGCAAAAAGAAAGAGATGGAAGTTGAAACTACAAGTACACGCAATGGTGAAATCCTTAGTTTGGATTTTGAACAAACTATTCTGGGAAACCTTATTGGGAATTCTTCACACTTGGGAGGCTAAGGCATTATTAACGACATAACTTACAGTAATAATGGCACTTTGTGATTCTGAAGCCAATATTTCACGATAAGCAAGGAGAAAAGGGAGCAAGCAGTTCAGCATGTATTCAGCAATATACTGATGGATACTCCAGGAATAGGCAAGAAAACAAAGTGTTTTCTGATAACCTAAATGTAAACGTGGGTATATAAAATCTAATGTGTTCAACATATTCTTGCTTCAGAATCGACGGACAATACGAGCTAGGGGCAAAAAACAATGCAACTCATTATGATGGGTACTGAAGCGAAAATGCAGAAACTGTCGTGATGCCATCTTACATCTCTGTAGGGGAAATCATCCACTTCGAGCATGTGAATGACATGACCAATCTTGGGCCTCTTACGAGCTTCAGGATCCACACAACGCAGAGCCACAAGCAAGGCCTTCTTCAATGCCCTGGAAGTAGGCTTCTCAGTCATCTTGGGATCCAAAACCCCTTCAGAATTTCTGTTGCTGACCATTGTCTTCAGCCATTCAACAAGATTAACCTGAAAAAAAATTTCAGAAGATTTCGTAAATACATTTTGTATGTTCTTAGTTTAGCACTTGTAAGGAGGCATGATCCTAACCTCGCCTGGTGGCCTGTTGTAATCAACGGGTACCCGACCAGATATTATTTCCATTATAAGAATTCCAAAACTATAGACATCACTAGTTTCATTCAACATGCCGGTGCCTGCATATTCTGGTGCAACATACCTGCAAGCAAAATAAGTGATAAAAGTTGGCCATTAGTTTGTTTGTTCGTCTCGCGTGATTCCAATTTTTACAAGTTGGATACTGATGTCTCACCCAAATGTTCCCATAACCCTGGTTGTGACATAGCTCCTCTCTGAACCCAAAAGCTTTGCTAGCCCAAAATCAGAAAGCTTAGCATTCCAACGTTTGTCAAGAAGGATGTTGCTTGACTTGACATCACGGTGGACTACCTTTGGCTCAAGTCCCTCATGCAAATACATTAGTCTGCACGATTGGTTAAGTTATTAAGTAGAGCGATCAAATATATTTTGTAGTCTACAGTAATGAACTCTAATATGCCTACCCTTTCGCTGTTCCCAGTATAATCTTCATTCTGATGTCCCATGTAAGAGGACTAACAGGACCAACATCACCGTGAAGCCATTGCTCCAAGTTTCCATTGTTGACATACTCGTACACAAGCATCCTGAAATGGTTCCAAAGACAAAAAAGTTAATGACATACACACCTTTGGTTTCCACAATTCTACAATCTGACTAAAGCTAATGGTCGGATAAGATACCTCTGGTTGCCTTCAGCACAGTATCCCAACAATCGAACGAGGTTCTTGTGCCGCACCCGCCCAATTGCTTCCACCTCAACCTTGAATTCTCTCTCTGCCTGCCCCCTAAGAAATCAGATCATCAAATTTTGCCAAGTCAGCACATTAAAACAACGAATGCAAACCCAAATTTCATCATCGACAAACGGCAACTTCTATATTATGAATGAACAATGAAAATGTGAATTGGTCAGGTTTCTTTCGTTTTTGTTACAAATGTCACCATCTGAATTGTCTACGTCTCCATTGACCATTTGTGTACGTTTTGCTTAGACTATAATCAACAAAGACGCCAATTGAACAGGCAAGCTTCTAAATATGGCAAGCTTCAGGTTACAGGTAGCATCAGTACCTGTTGTTGAGCAAATTCTTGACGGCGACCTGCACACCGCCCTCAAGCACGCCGTGGTACACGATGCCATAGCCGCCCTCGCCGATCACCTTCTCGTCGGCGAACATGCACGTGGCGTCCTCCAGCTCCTTGAGCGTGTACCAGTGGCCCCAACCGAGGTGCGACACCTCCGGCACCCCCGGCTCCCCGCCCCCGCTGCGGCTCTCGCCGCTGGCGCCCCGCGACGACCCCCCACCGCTCCGCTGGTGGTGCGGAGGCGGTGGCTGCTCCGGGAACGTGATGCGGTGCTCCTTCCCCGTATCGATCTGGATGGAGTCCGGCGGCGGCGCCTGGAGCACCTGCGCGAGCGGCGCCTTGGGCGGGAAGGCGGGTGCCGCGGCGCCGCGGGAAGGCACTTCTTGGATGTCCTTGGGGGGCTTGGCGGGGTTCTTGGGCTGGGCATTGGGCGCGGTGACGGGGAGGAGGAGGACGGGGGTGGCCTGGACAGCACGCCGGCGTCGGCGTCGGCGCGATGCGAGGAGGCACAGCAGCGAGAGGAGGACGAGGAGGAGCACGAAGGCAGCGCCGACGCCGATGCCGACGAGCTCCCAAAGGTGGAGCCCGAACACCAACGTGCCCTGGTCAGAGTCCGACATGGGAGCGGCGCTGCCAAGCTTCGCAGCTCAAGCACTAGAAATGGTGGATCTCCCTGGATTCCGACCGGAATTGGGCGCTCAAACTTGGATTTTCACAGGAAAAGATAGCCAATGACTGTCTTTCTTCACGGAATTCGGTGCAGCAAGGTTGGATTTTTGCAGGGGATAAACGAACAGGCAATCAAAGCGGCCAGGAATCTCTGGATTTCTGCAGAGGACGCGGTGGGAAAGGGAGGACTTTAGAGGGGAGGGGATTTAGGACAGGATGGAGTGATGAAAAAGGTGGATTTGCAGGGTGATTGGGCCCAAAAGGTTGGATTTGCAGGCAATGTGGGGTCAGAGACTGGATTATTTGTGGGAGTGAGGAGTGAGGGGTGGTTAATTTAGCTCTGATATAAGCATGAATTCTGGTGAGGATGGGGAGGAGGAGGGTGAGGTCTGGCCTGGGTGGTTGGTGGTGATCATTAGAGGCCAATCACATCCCAAATCAAGAACAAATTGTAGAGGGAAGCATTGGACAGTACAAAAGTGACTGCTCAGTGTAGAGTGTGTAGCGAGTGGAGGTGGAGAGCGAGAGAGCAGCGAGTGGACTAGAGGATCAGTGCGAGGAGCAGTGACAGCCTGACAGGGTGTTGCAGCTATGCATAAAATTGTATATTTGCTGGTGATAGAGAAGTCAATACCCGATTTCATTAGTAGAATACAAGATATTTGTGGGAGATACAGCCACAAGGTAGAGCTGCCTCCTTTGCTTGTCGGTTCGAAGAGTGGGAAGTTCTGCCTTTCTTTTCTATTCGAGTGGGCCTGCAACTATATTAAAATTTGTCAGAACTATACTCACAAATCTTCACTCCAGTAAGTAAAGAAATTATAGAGGTCCTCTTCTCAATCTCGTGATCTTCCGCGCCGTGAGATGCACTACCCAAGCGAAGTTTAATGTCAAAACCGTTGTTGAAACAACTGCCTTGAATTTGCTGTCAAGATGCATCTAACATTTTTTTTCCCTGCGAGGGTGATGCATCTAAGAATTTAGCATCAATTATGTCCTCGTTGAAGGACGTAAAGGGTCAAATTTGATGCCACATTTCCACGGTTTTATTGGATCCAACTAGATGTCGGTGGGAATTTCTTTTCATTATTACTAGTACTATGATATTTATGTAAGATTCACCTTGAGGTTTTATGTCCCAAAGGGTCCACAAAAATGCACATTGCAATCTTGTTGTATTTGATATGGAATATGTTGCATACACCACGAGACCCATGTTTTTTTTTAACGATTACACAGTATAATTTAGATACTCACAACGCACGTATAATCACCTTTATGAACACATAGACGCAAATCCTATCCTTATGAGCATCTTCGGAGACTAAGCCAGCAAATTCTCGAGATTGGCGAAGTCATCACTGGCGTCTCGTAGTCGACGGCCACATCGCCTACTGTTGAAAGCACAACGCCAACACCGTTAACTCTTAGAAAATTTGCTCTCATAAGGAGTCGAACCCAGGACCTAAGGTGCTACTGAGACTTTTGTATGTATTAGACCACAGGCCTTTTCGCAGACCCATGTTCTAGTTGCCTTTGTTTTGTAAACACAACAGTTTGATATGTACTACCTCTATTCGCATTCGCATAGCATTGACATCTCTACGAGAAGATAAAGCACCGGTATTTTCGTGCCTGGCAAAGTCATGAACCATACATGTTTACATCTTTAGCTAAAAGTCAGGTAACATTGGCAAAATATTATCAGACAATTGTGTGATGCCTTCACACAGCCTTGTAGTTCACTGGCGGATGCAGAGCTCGGTTTTAGGCTGCATCCATGTTGTGAACTTGTGACCAACCAGGTGCTACAACATTGTACAACAACGAGTAGTAGTAGCAGCTCGCTTAAGGTTTACATCTTTAGCTAAAGGTATCTTGGATTGAACCTGGGGAATGCATGGCTTAAAATCTCGTCAGGAGAAAGTAAGGTGACCTTTAGAAAAAGTTTTGAGCAAGGGGGACCTTGCTTGAGTTTGCAATTAATATTCTATGTGCTAGATGTCAAATTTATTTATTATTTTTTGTTTAGTGTAGTTAACACACAGGTCGTTGCGTGTGACTTCATGAATCTACAGATTGATTCGACATTCGAAAGTGCTTATATAGGTTAGGGTTGGGTCCGTGTGTTCATAGAGCAACTATTCGTATGTGTTTCTGAGTGTGTTTAAAAAGGAAAAACAGAGCTCGCAGTTTCTATTTTTTTTTTCTGCTTCATTGTTGCAAGGATTGGGGTTTCAAATGAAAATCAATGTACTAGCTACAACTCCTGGTTGGAGGTAGGATTCCTCGTTGCCGTAGTAGTTCGTACAGCGAACCCAGTGGCCAGTGCTCGTACATGGTTGGAGGCTGCTGTCGCGACAGCGCCGTGGTTTCGGATTTCGGTTGCCAGCGGCACCACATCAGCCACGTGTTTCCCGCAATTCTTGTAGAGATACGAGCAAAATTCTGTGATGTACAATCTGCAAATAAAGTAAGATAACACTTGGTACATTCTTCATATTGCTGGTTGCAGACGTCTGTCTCCATGATTAACCGTTCTCTTTCCCCCCTTTTTTTTTTGGTTGAGAACCATGGAGCATGCAGAACTGTTTTTCCGATGCTGCAGTTGCTAGTATAACAATATAATTTTATATAACAAAAATTGGAGCACTAGACGAAGAGAGCTTAAGGTCATCATGGGCAGGGTTTTCCTCACAAGGGAGCCGACCGAACCGGATCGGACCGGTAAGTCTGGTAATTGGTCGGTAATCGGTAAAAACAGGTAAAAACCGGTCAAAATTCACCGAATTTCAAATTTATTTCAAATTCAAACTCGAACATTGGTGAGCTGAGGAAACCAAACCGGACCGATAAGTCTGGTTTCTGCGAAAACCTGTCCAATTTCCGTCTTTGTGAACCCTGATCATGGGCAGAGACTTCTGTTCTCCATTCCTGCAAGTTCTCCAGTCATGGAATGATGTGCTTTTACATGGCATTCACAGTCGTCACCCATCACTATATTTCTCTTTGGGCAGGAATTGCGCATAACTGAGCAAACAATCATGCATGGCACCACAAAAGTAACCAACCCACCTGTTCCATGCGCTGTCGTGATGCAATTCTAGTTCACAAAAATAGCCAACCAACGTGTTAACTGCGCAGTGATAACGCAATGGTAGTTGGCGAGTACATCAACCATTTCTGCTAGCTCTGCTGAATCCTGAATGCATTGCTTGGACTCATCCCCCAACATGTAAGAACACTGAAGAACAGCCAAAAGGTGATACCAGCAATTCAAGCATTCAAGTTTTGCCATTCACCTACTCTGCATTCCCGACCAAGGCGATACCAGCTAAAGGCGGATAGGGGACCTACTCTCAATTGGTGCTTTGGCTTTTCAATGGATCAACTGCCAATGTGTGTGCTGCAGGGGACAAACACGACATGATCTGAACATATTTGTGATTAATTTTCACATCGACTGAAGTCATGACGTTTTCTGTTTTCACAAAGATGTATATATGTGGTATCCCACCAATCAAGGGATGTGTATAATTAGGTAACCTTGACCTGCCTCTATACCAATAACTGGATTGTACAAATGAAAATGAGGAGCAAAATCCTACAAGGCCGGGCCACGAACTGAAGTTGAATGAAAGAGCTCTAATTCTCTCCATGTATTTTGCTGCTATACCCCCAAGATGACCCAAAACTTCTGAGACCGTCTACTGTAATTCACCTACTGGCGCCTCGTTCAACCATAAGTAGTGAATGAAGTCATACAGCTTTGCGCTCACACTCACCTGCTCAAAGCGAAAAGTTTGTAAGGTGTCACTATGTCAATTCAAGGACAGGCAGGGTTAAAAATGTCAAGCTAAGGAAAAAGAGGGTACCAAAATGATACAAACCTTATAAGGTGTTGGATTTAACCGCCTGATGTGATCTGGCCGCAGCTTTTCAAGCTGTTGCATGCAGCGGTTTCTGATCTTCTCCAAAGAGGGCAGCTCTACTCTAGGTTTATCTGCAGGGAGACAGGTACACATGTAACTGGACCATAATAAGATAATGGTATATTGAGTGGAAGAAAGCATGCTCTACACTCTACAGTTTTCGTATGATTCAAACAGCTATTATCGTCTGGGTTTGATGAGGTCTTTTCCTAGGTGTCCCTTTGTTTAAGAATATTGTAGAAGGAACACGAAGTGGTTTTTCCTTGTGAGGCAAATACCAACACAATGGATGAACGTAGCATTAAAATCTAACAACCAGTCAAGTGTGTCACAATTGTCCTTTCATCTTAGATATTCTCCTCCTTAAATGTAGTGTCAAAAGATGATCAGTTCTGTTTTTAAAGATAATCAGAAGCTGATACCGATTACTTCTTTTTCAATCACTAGTTTCAAGAAATCACGACCTCATGAAAACCGATGAAATTCCTTTGCTACAATAAGGATAAAAGATATACATACTTGATTTACCAGGCCAATAGCACTGTAGAAGCTCCTCAACATGCTGGGGAACAACATATGCCCTTTTGGATTCAATGAATGGATGGCGACAGAGTATTCGCTCTCCTGCCTGGAAAAGTTAACATTTATGAAATTCTAACATGTGAGGTTACTGTAACAAAAAAAAGACACAAATTGACAGCAATTTTGCATTACACATATGAAGCACAGGATCTACTCAACTAACATCTCATCTCTATTTCGTATTTGACTATTCTATACTTTGAAAATTGGGAAATCTTTGTGCCAAATGTAAACCTCACATGTGAACAGAGAGAACAGGGACGCAGTGTTACCTTAGGTGATGGTTCACTTTCACGAATCATGATATCTACCAGAGGGTAGCCTTCTTTCCCATACAACCTAAAACATCGCTTTTTGCATGGAATGGAAACCTGAAATATATCAAGAAACAGTCAGTAAAATGAAAACTCAATTACTAAAGACAGTCAATATTTTAGACATACTTTTGCAACATCCTCCGAAAGTTTGATACGAGGTTTACTATTTATCTCAACCAGCTTAAAGACGCAGCCAAGGGCAGCCTGAGAATAACATGTTACAAGATACGTTCCAATTCCAAAGGCATCTACCTCATGACCCTGCACAGAGAATGGAGACTTCAAATTACAACGGGAAGTACTCATAATAAATATAAATTAGTTTGAAACTAGCATACAACTCTAGAGACAATCATGGAAATGCATCAAACAACATAGACACCACAAATACGGTCACCATGTGAAAATATAAAATGGGAAAAGCTACGCGTACGACCAGAACTGTGCAGCTGGTGTACGACTGGGCAAAAACATGGTACTGCTTGAGCCATTGAATAAAAAAAATAAAAACCATCCTGCGCGGTGACCGGCTACCAGTACATGGTCGGATGTGAGTTGGATGTTCTGGTCAGACCTGTAGCATTACTCACATAAAATATTGACAAATTGCATGCTCATTGTGACACAACTTTATTACCTGTTTGTTGAGGGCATCAATAGTTTCCTCGTTCAGGTCATTGCTTGCAGTAATGATCATCTTCCCAAAATCGGGTACATTAAAGTCCTTTTCTATTGCATAAAATACTTTTCGGGCTTCAATAGACAAATAAGCCAGATCACCGGAATCTAATCTAATACCAGATGCCTTGTACCTACAAAAGATATGGTTATCCAAAGTGATTTACTTAAACCTATAGAAAAGCAAGATCAATAGCTAATCGTATTTTACAGGCATAGGAAATATATATAAGAAAAACGAGATGCAACAAATCTTCACCCAAATCATGAAGGAATCTAGGTACTGGGATACTAAATGCTTTTACATTTACAAACAAACATGACTCTGACTCAATATCTGCCTAAGAAGGTTAATTCTGTCGGGTGACCTTTTTACAGATGAAATTTAGATTCACTTGTATTTTCTAGAAAAAGCACTTTTGTGTTACTGAGATGCGACTCTCACTCAAACAGGTTGCCTAATGAAGAAGTAACAAGCATCCAAGAAAACCTCCGCAGCATTCTGCCTGATTTGTTCTAGGAGTGTTCTCCCTAACTAATAAGGAAATCACTTCTATAGATACAACCATGACACCAATAGCAGCACCTACACCTACTGCAGCACCTATGCCTACAGCAGCACTTAAACCAGCAATCCAGAAAAATTACAAAAGAAGACACAACGTAATAGTAATTAGAAACCAAGGTGCTGAATTATTGACAATATGATGTCACCTCTTATGTCAGCCCCTAGGTATATTTTGTATGATAAGTAGTAGAAGTCAAATTGAATTTTTGCTCTCTTTTCTTGATCATGAAGAAGAGAGTTGCACAGTTATTGAATCTAGAGCCTTCAGAGAGTTATATTGTAAACAACTCATGTTGAGTTGTCATGACAACTCAATTTGAGTTGGCATAGAGTTTGTAACCTATAAATAGGAGGGGTACCTCCATATGTAAGATTTGGGTTTTGTTTTAGTTCAGTTCAGTTTTCCATTGTGAAACTACTGCTTGTGTTGTCTCTTGTGTCAGCTAGACCAACAGATGAGCTTCTATTCAAAGCCCCATCTTAAAATCTTCATTGCATACTTGCAATTTCAGATTTGCTTGCACCTTGTTCTTGCTGTTTCTTCCATTTCTTGCAGGAACAGACCCTAGTGGTCAGGTCAGCTTGGCTTTTAGCAAGGCTGATAACAACTAAGGGGCTGGTTCAGCGGTTGCAGGCTATTGGAACCTATTGGTTAGTAGCCGGATCGTGAGAGTCACCTCCACAATTAGAAGATTTCCTTCTCATCGAAAGATCGGGACACTAAAGTGTTATATCACTAACTCCTGCCCAGGTCGTTTTAAATTTGAGTATGGCGCCCAGTGGCGGAGCACAGACTCAAAATTAGGTGGGGCAAACACAGTTGAAGTTGTAGTCCACGTTCACGTAGAAACGTTTCAGTATATGATTTTCTGTTCAAATGTTTCTTGAAACGCTGGCTAGAGGATTGAACTGAACTGGGGGAAGAGGGTGTCAAAACAATCGCCACCGGGCAAGCTGGGGCAGCTGCCCCACCCTGCTGTATGGGGTACTCTGCCAGTGATGGCGCCGCTGTAACATGTGTGTAAATTGTGATGTTGCAAGTCGTACTATCTTCTTCTGTAATGAAATGACACACATCTCCTGCGCAATCGAGAAAGAGAAAAGAGCACCCAACAACAGGTAAGGTTTGGCATACCCCAAGTCATGTAGTGCTAGAGCCACGGCACAGAAGTTTGGAATTCCACTTCGCATAACCTGAAAGGTAAAGATATCAAATCATACCCTGGCGAATGCAGCATTACAGGTCAGCATAAAGAACTTGATAACTGCACCCAGAGAGTATAGAGTGCCAATCGTCAAATAGTAGAAGAGAGGATGCGGACTTTGTATATGCAAAATTAAATTTTTTATGTAGTTTTCAGGAGTCAGGACATATATACCAGTGACTATACTCTATCAAGCCAAAATAACAGTAGAGAAGTCTCTATCTTCAAAGTTATTGCATTTGAAATATGAACTTTAGACTTGCTCACGCCTGACACTAATAACAGTAAATTCAACAAGAGAAACCTCTGCAAGTGTAACAACTCACGTCATATGTATCCACAAGAGCTAGAAAGTTGCTTGGAAAAGCCAGTGCATAGGATGCAAATGCTGCAAGCTCACTTTGATTTGTCTCACCGAACACACCAGATAGTGAATCTGCAACCTACAAATCGACCAGCAATGCAAAAATAAGACTACCGTAACAAGTAAAAGCACTGCAACAAGATTCACGATTATACCTGAATCTTTTGAAGCCATTCTTTCACCAAACTAACAAAGTCGTTGCAGACCCATGAACCATCTTTGTTCTTTAGGGTCTTGTCTGGGATATCATCAAGGCTCTGGAATGGTTTAAGGGGTTGCTAACTCAGGCAATGTAGCAGAAAATGACACAAAAAGGAAACACAGGAATTCCATCACGCCAAAGATATCAAAGCATGATCTTCCAACTATAGTTCCCATTGCACATAAAGTTGCTACATTCAAAGATGGTTATCCACATGACTAAGATCAGATTACAATAGTAAGGCAAGGGGCAAAAATCTGCCTGTTAAGGAAAAATAAGAGCATGCAGAGCAGGAATACAGAGTTTGAACATCCATCAGGATTATCACATGGCAGACAAGATGATTCACTAGGATTTCAAAATCACAGAGCTAGAGTGTAGATAGACGAAAACACATCACTCAATTTAAATCACAAAACAAGAACATAACTATTCTTCTTGCAATACACTTGGAAAAGATAATGTGGCCCAGTGAAGCAGAGCAAGATTTGACGCAGAACAAATTACGGCACTTTTGAAACATTCACTCGTTAGTAATAGGAAGGATAATTCACTGACCATAAATGAGCTAACAAATGCATGAGAATGTGTTCCACGAAGTGGTATGCCAAATAGATTTCCAGCTAACACATTACTGCAAAAAAAAAAAGACATCGACCAATGAAACAGATGATGAACTTTAGCACTTTGGGGAGAAAATAACCATTCAAGCAAGTATAAAAAGGAAGCAAAGTGATGGAAGGATCATTCAAAGCAAAGTTAGTACAAGGCTTATACAAAGTGAAATGAACATAAACACTGGCCTTGAATGATAAATGTTGGAGGCTAAAGAACTCACCTGGTTGCATCAAAACCTCCCATAAAACAATACTTTGAGGCACTTATCGCACCATCAGGTCCCTGCCATAAAAAAGGTCCACAGTTATAACACATTGAAATACCGTCTGTGTACAAGAAAAAAAAAACTATAATGATAGTTGAGAAGGGATAGTAGAAGATCACACCTGTGCTCGTCTTAGACCAAATTCCAACAGGACTTTTGACTTTCCAGCGACATGACGGTGGCGCGCAGCATTGGTAGTTACCAAAGACGCGTAATTGATGAGATTTACAAATGGAGTCTCAAGCAGTTGAACCACCTAGTGATGTTATAACAAGTGGTTTGTTACTATTGAAACAACTCAAAATAATTACTAACGCTTTAAGGAATATTACCTAACAAATGCTTTAAGAATTATGATCTATGTATGTTAGAACTGGTGAGGGCTTTGTACTTACAGCAACTGGACCCTCAACTCTTATCAAGGGCACTTTTGGAAATACCACTGAGCCCTCAGGAATGGCGTACACCTCAACATCAGAGCAATCAATTTCCCTGAGATAGTCGAAGAATGCACCCTAGAAATTGCAGACTACATCAGTAAATGAGCATTTATCAGCAAGAACAACCAAATGAGAAAATTCTGTTACGAGGTTAAAGAAGAAAAAGTTTCCAAGGAGGACCACTGTCTGACGTTACTACATTTTACCCTACACAAATCAGCGCATCTCTATATAAAAAATGTGGCACTTTTCTTTGAAATGCTATTAGTTGGGTGAATAAAAAGTATCCAAGGAGGACTCAAGTTTTAGATTAGTGCATCCTTCTGGCGTCCACCATCTTTTGAAAGTGACTATGTCCACCAGTAGAAGTTTCCAATGTTTTAGCTTATGTTAATCAGCGTACCAATAACAAAGAGAACTAAAAGCCCTATTGGTATCATGCCTAGCAGATTACGTGAAAACCAAGACCCAGAGGAAATTGTGACAATTATAATTATGGCTCAGATGATACCTCACACATTGGCATGACTGATTGCAGGAAAGCAATGTCATCTTCTGTGAACTTAAAATTCGCAATAAACTTAACACATTCTTCAAGGCCAGCAAAAACAGTGAATTCACCACCAAATGGATTTTTCCTAAAGTACAAATCAAACCTGGAAAAACAAAAGAAAACCAATCAGAATGAGATTGACTGTGTCTCAGTTGTCATTTGTAATACATTGTTTCCATTCACAAATCCACATTTGCTACAATCAAATCAAAATGCAATAGAAACTAGGGCTACAGAAAGGTTCATGAGGAGCACAAACAGTAACAGTATTTTGTTCAGATGTTAAACGAGGAATAATCCAAGGAAAAGAGGATCTAGGGAAACTATATTGCCTGGTGTGGCCTAGTTTGACTCTTTGGGATTGGTTTGGGTTTTGGATTGTGTCATTACGTAGCATGAACTGCAACTTGCATGTTCACTTTTCTCCAAGCATACAATACAACAGGCTATTTGAGACTGGCCACATTGTTATGTAAATAGGTATATGTTCCTTTCCATTATGAATCGCGATTGTATGGCCAACCATTGCGGGTAGAATGCTAGATGCCCGGGATTTTTATTTAGATACATGTGGAAATACTTCTATAATGAACTCTAAGGAGCTGTTTAAAAACAGAAAATCATTCAATCATCAGAAGCTGACAATTGCATTAATACACCGAGTAGGCGGGTATAAAAGCACTTATCGCTATCAGATGATGTAGTGTGGCAGAGGCACACATCACCCTTAATGCAGAAAAAGTGATACATTGCACCCAAATTCAGAACCACGATTACTTTGAGAAAACATAGAGCAGATAGGTTAACCCAAGTTTCGTCTCTTTTCGGAAAATTTCACCTAACTTTCCTTGTTTAGCTCATTTTTCATAAATTTGTTTGGTACTTGGCAGTTCCAAAGTTAACCATGTCATGCCAAAAGTAGCACATAACAATATATAAAAGCAACAACTGCAACTTCAAAGTAAATTCCAGAATATTCTCCCGAAAAGCATACATATACTATCGAAGGCATATTTATCTTGAAACTTTCCTAAAAGCTACACTCCCTACTAATCAAACCTCTGGATGGCCAAAACAATGAAATAAGAAATCCTAGAAACAATCGAAGTCTTATTTGTTTACTCTACTAGCAAAGCTCATGTATCTATTTGGCATCATTCAAATGTCCCTACGCATGTGTCTCCTTCAAACCGTCAACAAATCACGTCATCATTGAGGAAATTTTAAAACAACATTAGATAAACTAATCCAAATAAAAAATTATTTCACACGAGAAGATCAGGTGCCCAAATGAATTCATAGCCAGTTCAGTAATTAAGACAGACTTAACACCAACTTCAAAAAGGAGTTATTCAAAATAGCACATTGAATAGGGCATAACAAAGGGGAGCAGAGTTTAGCAAAGGAAACAGCCATCAAAAGGCCCAGCGTCAACCTATATAACAGAAGATGAACAAACAAAAACCAAAAGCAGTACAGCACAACCAAATGACCATCCATTTTATTCACAAAGAAACCATTTATAACACCGCATATAGGAAAATGGAAAGGCAGCAACATAGAGAGATAAGCCATTTAAGTGCTTAAAATGTCGCCGGTGTGATGTAAAGGAACAAAAACACTCGAGAAGGCTTCCCCAAGGAAAAGCAGAGTACCAACTGGAAGAAATAAAATATCAATCAACGTTAACCAAAGGACACTGAGCAACTGGGTGAGACACAGAAAAGTTTTCGAAAACACCAAATAAACTGAAACTTAAGCATTGGCTAAAACGGGAAAGGATAGCATCGCAGTCGCAACAGAAACCGGGAGCATCGGACGAACGATAGCCCAAACACCGGCACAAAAGCCCCTCCGCTCCTCGCCCACGCATCCCGGCAAACCTAAACCAGCACAGATTACCCACCGCATAATCCTAGCGCCAGATCACCGCCTCACGATCTAACCCAACCGGCGGAGCAGTCTATGTCGTGACCCGGCGCACACGGCGCGCAACCAACACGAAGCGGAACAGAGGAGGGAAGGCAGTAGATGAGAGGGAGAAGGGGCGCTCACACGGCTCGGTCGGCGTGCTTGCCGGCCTTCCAGTACGCGTAGGCCATGGAGAACTGGTACTGATCGGTGAGCAGCGCCGTCGCCATGGGGTTGGTGGGCGCCCCCACCCGCGCCGCGGCCGCCGCGTGGGAGCCGTTGGCGCTGGCGGCCGGCGCTGACGTCGCCGCCATACGACCTACCAGGAGAGCTCCTGGAGAGGGCTCCGCCTAGGTTTTGTTGGGCTGAGGAGGGGCGGGAGAGGCTTCGCCGGCAGCGGAGGGAGGCGCAGGCGGGCGGGAGGAGACAATTGGAGGCGGAGGAAGGAGGGGGAGAAGACGAGAGGGGCTGGAGTGGAATTTGGAAGTTTGGCCGGGAGCCGGACGCTATATATACGTTGGAGGAGTTGCAGGCGTGCACCGCTAGAAAAGAACAATGACAAGGATGCCCGTGTTGGGCGTCGCCATTTTGGTGATGATAGATGTTCTATTAAAGTTTCCCCCCCGAAGATCTTAAGTGTTAGATAATGGACATCACGATTATTCTTAGACATATGATTTTAATACATCGTGATGTTTAAATATCGGTGTTGATAGCAGAAATAAAAAAATACAACCCTAGCGCACCATCATTCAAAATTGCATGGCGCACTTATGGGCGATACAAAGAAACCATAGTGAGGTGTGGATAGGATCCCCGAGAATAGGATAGTTGAGAAAATGTGAATGGCAACAAAAATGATAGTGAAATGCACAGTTTTGAGCCTAATAAGACATGGTGGTTCGCTAGATGCAAACAAAAATGCGAATGGCAACAAAAGTATTTGCAACTATCACTTTTATCGTACTTACAAAGAGACCAATAATCTCAACATATATTTTCCAAGGAATCAAAACTCACGCAAAACATGTATAAAAAGAGTATTACTTTTCTAGCCTTGCGTTCATTTGAACACACCTCTATCTAGAAAATTCAACTTCGATGGTAGTATACAAAGAGTTTTTCTAGGGTCATAAGGGCAGCGAGTGGTGGTGCTGACACAATTGGCTATCTCCAACTTGTTCATCTGTTAGTGTAAGATCTAATCTCGATACATATTAGTGTATTGTTCTACAAATGTACGAGGGGAGGATGTTGATGGTGCCTATTTTGTGGATTTTGGTAGTTCCACTATGTTTTTATTTACATGTGATATCATATAAATGCAATAGTATGAAATGCAATTTATGCACCTTTTTATGATTTTACAAAACATATGAAGTAAATATGTCACACACAATACAAACGAATTTCATTTTTTTCTTCTCTTTTCTTTAAGTTGCTTTCAACCTTCGCGTCTTATTCATCCATTATGTATTGTCACAGTCATCATATAGCTTTCACGAAGTTATTGATCCCTATCCAAATATATACCCATGCATGAATTTAATATTGTCTTGCTACTTTCATTTTACTGCAAATCTGTGTCAAAATGATATTGAATATTCCCTCCGTCCAAAAATATAGTGTACATCTAGTTTTGTTCTAAGTCAAAATTTTTAAACTTTGACCAACATAATATCTAAAAATATATATTATTCTAAAGTAAGATAGTTATATATTATAAAAGTTCATTTCATGATAGATCTAATAAAAGCATTTTTATGTTGTCAACCCTTATGGTTTTCTAGATATTATTGGTCAAAGTTCAAAATATTTGATTAGCACAAAACTAGATGGACACTATATTCTGGACAGAGGGAGTGATGTCACGAAATTTAACAGAAAATAACTGGAATAAAACGGATTTGCATGATAAGATCAGGACCAAAACGGAAAATCTTCCTTGCTGACTTCCGTTTCCGATCAGGACCCTGCTGGCCCTTTTTGGACGCAATCTAAGTCTACCTTTTGCCTTTTTCCTCCTCCAATTTTTTTTTGAGACTTTTTCCTCCTCCAATTCTTTTGCACGCACGCAAACGCTACGCATGGGAAACCTACTGTCTCATGACATGTCGGACCAGAAGCAGGGCGGCCCCGCAGTTCAGTGGCAGGTCAAAGAGAGTTGTTCACGGAGAGAACGCCAGGTGGCGGCTGGTGGGTGGCGGCTCGGGCTCTAGAAAAGCGCATGACCCTTTCGTTCTGGTGGGACCAAGGTTTGAAAAATCGACGAAAACCGGGCGGTTTTCGCGATAACCGGACTTACCGGTCCGGCCCGGTAAGTCCGGTTTGACGATTTTCGAATTTCGAATTTGAAATTTTTTGAAAATTTGAGATAATTTGAAACAAAAAATATGTAAATAAACTAGACGTTATTTGCAGAATATTGGTGGAAACCATACACGAAAACGACTTGGTTTGATGGGTGAAATAATTCTCGGAAGATTTCTCGGAGAAAAGAAATTAAAAAAAAAGATTTCGTGAACAGTAAAGCAGGGGAACCAAACACCGGCGGCCAGAAATCCTTGAAATCCGTCGAGTTGGGTGATGGAATTGCACGAAAGATGAATCAAATGGATTCTTATGGATGTGAGGTAGCTTCAGTTGTGAGGAATCGAACAGAAACTCACCGTGGAGGGAGGAATCGACGATGGCGTCCGAGGTGCTCATCGTTCCCCCCACGCACGCGCTCGCCCAAATCGCCGCTCGCCGTCGAAATCCCCACGCCGGAGCCGCCGCCCGCCGAAAAAATACACCGAATCGAGGCCCCTACCGATGCACCTCAGCCCATAATCGAGCGATACGGGCCGGTTATCGATCGATTCGTCGATTTGTTGGCTCGATTCGACCGGGAGGGGCTTGGTTGCGGCGTCGGTAATACACGGTCGATAACCGATGAAACCGACCGGTTACCGACCAAAATCGGTCGATTACCGGAAAAATCGGTCGGTTTCAAGGTTTTCAAATTCAAAATTTGGTTTTTGAATTTTTACTCGATAATCGCTCGGTTATCGCGATAACCGGTAAAATCGACTGTATCGGTCGCCGTCGGTTGGAGCGATCTCGTCGAAATGGTAAACCTTGGGTGGGACTGCAGGAATATTCGTGGATATCGCCGCCGTGACGGCCACGGCCGCATTGGAACCTCCATTTGTAGCGGTTAAATTCCTCGGTAGTACGAGTATCCGTATTTGAAGGACTAAACTTCTTATGTTTGACATTAGGACTAAAACTTGTCAGTTCACGAAAGGTACTAACCTTCAAATACAGATAGTACGAGTATCTGTATTTGAAGGACTAAATTTTTCAGTCTCACGGAAGGAGCACACGACTTTTCTCGATTGAAAGGATATGCTAGGAGGATCGGCGGTACAAGCACCATGGTAATTTGTTGAACCATCATGCCACGAAAAGTTATCATAAATTTTGTACCGTGCTATTCTACACGGTGCAACTGCGAAGGTTTGTTGTTACTCCCTCTAGTAACGACATCGCACGCACCAACTTTGTTACATTTCCAACATCAACTAATATTACGCTGTAAGATGTGTTTTGACTAAATTTTCATAAAAAAAATACATATCTTTATGGTGTCAAAATGTATGTTAGATTCATCATGAATATATTTTTCACGTTATGTTCATTTTGTGTCATGTTTTCATATTATGTCCATTTTGTGTCACAAATATTAAATTTGGTCAAAGTTGAAATAATTTGACTGAGGACAAATTCAAAACATCATCTTTTATAGGACGGAGGGAGTATTACATTATGAGCACTCGAACGTCAACAAATGTTAGGCTGACAAAGTACTACCACATTATGTTATGCCACACACCTATTGGTACGTTTTAGTTGTATAATGATGTTAGGGGACGGCTAACAGTACTCGATAGAGTTTATATATTTTGAAGCTTTTTTTTTCAACATACTCAACCAAACGATGGCTAATTAATGAAACTGAACGACCAACAATAAATAAACCAAAAAGATTACCGCAACCACAAATCTACTCAAATAAACGACCATCCAGATCGTCGGGACCATTGCCCCATGTCATTGTTTACACTATCTCCATCATCAACCCAAGTCACGTTCAAAAGGAGCCCCTCAAATTCCAACAACAAAGTGCACAACTGCTTTCACGGTCGAACGACCTTTCTTTCCCTCTTTTCTAAAAGAAAAAAAAAACTTCTTCCCTTCTCCAGTTCTTCACAAGACGCCCGTAAATAGAGAGAACAACCTGGAGGAGCCACCGGAGAAACATGATCTTGTTTCGAGAAAATTATTGGGCGTCCAAATAATGCGTGCACGGCTCATTTTTGTGGCTATCGTTTCGCTGGACCAGTTTATTCTGCACAGCCCCAGAAGGGGGTGTGGAGATGCTGGATGGGCACCTCTGTGTATTCCTTTTTTTTAAGAGATGGAATGGGATGAGAGGTGTTTCAAGAGAGTGACGTGAGAAGGATCTCACATGGTTAACCGGACAAACGTGTCCCTATCTCGAGGCTAATTTTATTCTATATTTTCATTTGAATGATCTGGCTGCTTGTGCATGCCAATTGCAAGCACTGTAGGAGTACTTGTACTAGATCACGGGTTGCATTTGACCCTGGATCTTGGGAATAGACAGAATGCTTGTTTAAGAAGCTTAGTATAGTGTACTCCCTCTGTCCCAAAATAGTTGTCACTGTTGACTTTTTTGACTGCTCGTCTTATTCAAATTTTTTGCGCAAATTTTATTTATTTTTTTACAATTTGTTTTATCATTGAATATATTTAAATCATGCCATATTTGTTTTTATATTTAAATAATTTTTTTGAATAAGATGAAAAATCAAACATGATGTCCAGTGACAACTATTTTGGGACGGAGGGAGTACTTGTAGTACTCCCTCCGTCCCAGAATATAAGCATTTCTGGATTTGGTCAAAGTCAATTCTCTTCAACTTTGACTATCTATATTTATAAAAGTAAAATATTTCAAACATGAAGAGTTACATATTATGATAATTGGTTTCATGATGAATCTAACAATATCATTTATACTTATTCAAACATTCTAATTTTTTTTGTTATCGATAGTCAAAGTTGAACAGGATTGACTTTGACTAAAGCTAGAAATGCTTATATTTTGGGACGGAGGTAGTACTTGTCAAAACATGGCATCATCTGCTTTACTTGCGTGTTTGGTTGGTGTTATCATTTTCCTTCTCTGTTGGTGTGACGCAGAATGATTTGCCGTAGCAGGTAGTTTAATGTTTGGGCTGAAGGCCCATGACAAGCAGGCCCAGTTGATAGCTGAACACCCATGATAAAAAGGCCTTCGGGCTGCTTGCAAGTTCAAATAACTCCTTCGGTTATGAGCCCATGTACCTGTATGTATATGTACTCGATCAATGAAGCAATGCAAAGTGTGTTGGATCCTACTTTCTCTCAATCTGGTTCAGAGTTGTCTAAAGGTTTGCTAAAAAATTTTAGGGTCATTTGCAAAACTGCCCTCGTTTTCAACCTCAATTGTATGTTTACCCTCTTTTTTTAGATTTTGCAAAATTGGACCTGCTTTCACCCAAGTTGTTGCACGGTTGCCCCTATTTCAATGGCAAAACTGTAATTTTTCCGATCAAAATAGGGGCAACCATGCAACAATTTGGGTGAAAGCAGGTCCAATTTTGCAAAGTCTAAAAAAAGAGGGCAAACATACAGTTAAGGTTGAAAACGAGGGCAGTTATGCAATTGTGCCAAAATTTTACACGCAAACATCTTTAGGTCAAAAAAAATTGAATATATGAAGAGTTTCCAAAACCACTAAACATTCCTGCGCAAATACTTTCACTAAACAATCTTGCCAAAGTTATTCTGAATCGATAGAATTGATCTGCATGCAGGCCTCTGACACCTTTTGTAAGGAATCTGAAGCTGGCTAGAACGTTTCAGATCAGGCGTCGCAGTTGAAGAATCCGCAACCATGCCAGCCGCGAACACAGTTCCAAACAACATACATACAGTGACCAAGGGCGCCCTCAGCAGAGCACATGCGTGCGAGGCTGCCGCGCCCGTCGCCATCCGGATGCGGAGCTCGGCCACACGACAAAGGGCCTGCTTGGTTGCCGGCCGCTTCTCCTCGTCTCGATCGCCGTGGCCCAGTCGCGGCCGGAACTCTACGGGAAGCGCGGGTCGCGACGGAACGAGAGGCGCTCTTGAACTCTCCAACTTCAGCCGTCACGCCGTGGGCATCACATCACATAATAAACTCTCTAGTTTTGTTGTGAGAGCATACCACACCACTCATTTATCATCACGAGGTCACATCTGAGAGCATCTCCAGCAGGGCATGTAAAACCAAGCCCTCAAAAGGACATTTAGGGGCTGACTTGTAAAATAAAGGCTTCATTTTTTGACTCCAACTCCAGCAATGGCATGTAAAATTGAGCCCTCATTTCAATCTGATACGTGGGACCTCTTTGTCAGTGGCTAGCCTCAACCTTATCTTCTTCTTTTCTCTCTTCTCACCACGAGCGCAAGACAGGCGAGCCAGAGGCTGGCGGCGCGCAAGGCGAGCTCGCGGCGGGCGAGGCGCAGCGCTGGCGGGTCAGCGAGCGGAGCGAGCGCGCGGCGGTGCCATGGCGGGAGCTGCGCCGAGCTCTCCCCTCCGCGCCCAATCTTCCCGCGTCTCCCCGCCCTCCCAATCTCCCGGCGAGCGGCGGGCGAGGCGGATGTGCGGGCGGGCGAGCGGCGGCCGGCGTGCACGGCTGGCGAGGCACGGCGCGCCGGCGGATGTGCCGCCGGGCGAGCAGCGGCCGGTGAGCGCGGCAGGCGAGCCGCGGCGCGGCGGGTGTGCAGGCGAGCGAGCGGCAGGCCAGCGCGTGCGCCTGTCGGCATCGCGGTGAAGGGCAGCGGCGCGCGGCTGGCGGGGGAGGGCGGCGGATCATCGTCCTCGACCTCGGCGAGGACCAGGGCAGGCAGGCGGAGATCGCGGCTATGGCGTGCGGGAGGAGGAGGGAGAAGAGAGAAAAAAAGAAAAAGAAAAGAAAAATAGTGGGACCCATGAATAGGAGGGAGGATGAGAGGACCTCAAGATTGGGGGCTTGGAGATGAAGTTTGGGAGGGCATGCAAAATGAGAGCCCAAATAAAGTCCCTGCTGGAGTTGATTTTTTGGCTCAATCTCCTAATCTCCTAAATAATAGAGTAGAGGGCCAACTAGGAGCCTTGCTGGAGATGCTCTGAGTATCTGACTCGATCGATACACTCCTCTTGTTTTTTTTTCAGAACTCCTCGTGTTTACGGTGAGCGTTTGCGTGTGTACCGTTTGCAACAAAAGATTTTGTGGTACCTTGTAACGACATGTATTTTGTAAAAAAAAAAAGATTCTTTCAATAAAAAATGTCGTTATCCAAATTAACTATAGGGAAACATACATACACATGTCACCACCGGAATCACCGGAAGGACAGACCGCCATGCCAAATGGAGCGAAGTACTATATATATATGATCACCAAAGACCGCCTTACCAGAGTGCTGTTCTGTGTGTTGTTTGCTACATGCAGCAGCTTCTGTTTTAGCTATTGCTGCGGAGTGACCAGGTCTGCGCTTGCTCGACGCGGCCATGGCGAGCGCCAACAAGCTGCAGCTGCAGGAGCGGGTCCCCCTCCGCCGTACAGCGTGGAAGTTCGCCGACCTAGCAGTCCTCGCCCTGCTCATCGCCCTCCTCGCCGGACGCGTCGCCTCGCTGCTGGGAAACGGCGACGGCGCCGGCTCGCCGCCGAGGAGCTGGCTCGTCGCGCTCGTCTGCGAGGCGTGGTTCACGCTCGTGTGGCTCCTCAACGTGAACGGCAAGTGGAACCCCGTCCGGTTCGACACGCACCCCGAACGCCTCTCCGAAAGGTACCAGCTAGCTGACCTGTTCATCAGTTCATCATGCGCGTCAAGGAAGGATCCACGAGCTGCCGGCCCGGCTATTATTTGCTTTTACACAAAACGTCAATCTCTTATTTGTTTTTACGATGTTGTCATTCAATTTTCTGCGTTGATTGCTTTGGTACGTAGGGTCGACGAGCTGCCGGCGGTGGACATGTTCGTCACGACGGCGGACCCGAAGCTGGAGCCGCCGGTGGTGACGGTGAACACGGTGCTCTCGCTGCTCGCCGTCGACTACCCGCCGGACAAGCTGGCGAGCTACGTCTCCGACGACGGATGCTCGCCGGTGACGTGCTACGCGCTGCGCGAGGCCGCGGAGTTCGCCAAGCTCTGGGTGCCGTTCTGCAAGAGGCACGACGTCGAGGTCAGGGCTCCGTTCGTCTACTTCTCCTCCTCCGGGCCAGAGCGTGGCGAGAACGATGAGGAGTTCTTGCGCGAGTGGACTTCCGTGAAGGTCAGCTACTCCTAGCTGATTTTTTTTGCTGTCATCATCGCAAGTACTACACTTCACAGTCTGTGACAGTGTGTTCACGGCCATTTTCTTGATGTTCGTACAGCGCGAGTACGAAAAGTTGGTCAGCCGGATCGAGAACGCCGAGGAGGACTCCCTTGTGCGGCGCGGCGGCGAGTTTCCCGAGTTCTTGGGTGCTGAGCGCAGGAATCATCCGACAATAATTAAGGTTACTTGATCGACTAGATGTGATAAAAACTCTGTTTCCGAATATTTGTGAAACATCTTGTTTTTGAGTGAGTTCAGTCCAGAAATTACTTGTGCTAAATTGATGTCTGCTTTGGCTGGGTTCAGGTGTTATGGGATAACAGCAGGAGCAAGGCAGAAGAAGGGTGCCCAAGTCTCATATACATCTCAAGGGAAAAGAGGCCCCAATACCACCACCACTTCAAGGCCGGTGCTATGAATGTCCTGGTCAGTGCTCCAAACAAATAGTTGAGTAAAAAAAGAAGGTTCAGAGAGATGACGCGGCCAGATAGCTGTCGCATTACCGTCTCAGAACGATATTAACTAGTGACTGCTAACCCATTTCGTCCGTGTGCAGACAAGGGTGTCCGCCGTGCTTACCAATGCCCCGATCATGCTCAACGTGGATTGCGACATGTTCGCAAACAATCCCAAGGTCATCCTCCACGCCATGTGCCTCCTGCTTGGATTCGACGACGAGGTACACAGCGGGTTCGTTCAGGCGCCACAGAAGTTCTACGGCGCCCTCAAGGATGATCCCTTTGGGAACCAGATGGAGGTCATTTTTCAGGTATGTGTGCTGAATCACTTTCTGCACTGATTTAGTACTAGTGCTGCTGAGTGCTGACAATCTTTTCTGTGCTGGTGGGTTTAGAAACTTGGATCCGGAATTGCTGGGCTTCAAGGCATATTTTATGGCGGGACTGGTTGCTTTCACCGAAGGAAAGTCATTTACGGCAGGCAACCAGATTCCATCAGTCCTAGAAAGATCAAAGGTGAAAACTGACGATAATTAATAAACTTATATATGTGATTGTGAGGACTAAAGAGAAACTGTACCCTTACATGCTACATCAAGTGTTTGTATCTTGTCAGGTTCGCCATCTTACAAGAAGCTGCAAAAGAACCTTGGCACTTCAAAAGAATTGATCGAATCTGCTCGCAGCATCATTTCCGGAGACATACTGGCAGCGCAAACAGCAGACATACCAAGTCGCGTCGAAGCGGCCAAAGAAGTATCCACCTGCAGCTACGAGACCGGCACTTGCTGGGGTCAGGAGGTATATATTCCACTGTAGTTTGCAGGTTTGCTACAGTACACCAGTATTGCCGGTTTTGCTACAGCGCATCGCCATATCCTTTCAGGTTGGCTGGGTTTATGGATCCATGACAGAAGACATCCTTACCGGGCAACGGATTCATGCCGCTGGTTGGAGGACGGCGTTCTTGGACCCCAACCCGCCGGCGTTCTTGGGCAGCGCACCAACCGGGGGACCGGCCAGCTTAACCCAATACAAGAGATGGGCGACAGGCCTTTTTGAGATACTTGTCAGCAAGAACAACCCAATCCTTCTCTCGATCTTCAAGCATCTAGAGTTCCGGCAGTGTCTTGGTTATCTGATCATGGACTTGTGGCCAGTGAGATCGGTTTTTGAGTTGTGCTATGCACTGCTTGGACCTTACTGCCTCCTTGCTAACCAGTCCTTCTTGCCAAAGGTAATTAATTAACTACTTTCTGCCATCAAAATGCTGCTACAATTTTCAGCATCCTTGTTTCAGATCTGAACTTTTCTGCTCTCATAATGCAGGCATCAGAACCTGGCTTCGGCATCCCTTTAGCCCTGTTCTTGACCTACAACGTGTACAACTTCATGGAGTACATGGACTGCCGGGTCTCGGCACGCGCCTGGTGGAACAACCAAAGGATGCAGCGCGTCTACTCGGCCTCCTCCTGGCTCCTCGCGTTCCTCACCGTGCTCCTCAAGACCCTGGGCCTGTCGGAGACGGTGTTCGAGGTCACCCGCAAGGACAAGAGCACGGCCGACGGCGACTCCGGCGCCGAAGACGCCGACCCAGGGCGGTTCACCTTCGACGCGTCGCCGGTGTTCATCCCTCCCACAGCGCTCACGATCGTGAACATTGTCGCGATCACCGTCGGGGCATGGAGGGCGGTCGTCGTCGGCGCGGCGGAAGGCGAGTTGTCCGGTGGCCCGGGCGTCGGGGAGTTCGTGTGCTGTGGCTGGCTGCTTCTGCTTTTCTGGCCGTTTGTCAGAGGACTTGTGGGCAAGGGAAGCTACGGCATCCCTTGGAGCGTCAAGCTGAAGGCTGGCCTGCTTGTGGCCGCGTTCGTGCACTTCTGCAGAAGGATTTAGCTTTGGCGGCATGGAAACATCGAAAGATTAGTTTCATCTCTGCTCTGAATTGCGAAAATGAAGAGCAGATTAAGAAGCAGAAACTACGGAAATGATTTGAGACAGATGCCTGTAACTCCAATCGTCGTAATACTGCAACATGCTTCACATCAGATTGTATATATGTACACGTCTTGTAACAGAATACTTGCCACAAGATGGTAAAGCAAATATTAGTTCCTGTTTCAAAGGGCAATTGGATATGTCCGCGGTAATTATTTTGATGGGTGAGCGATGCATCTGAACTCAAGAGTATATTGTGCTGGTCTCATGGAGAGCATGCGCTGGTACTGATCGGTAACCATTCGTCTCATGATTCGGCCAAGTCAAAGCAAAACATAGCCCAAATGGGCCGCCACTTTGCTTCCAAACGGGATATCTATAGTGCATAAATATGTGGCATGTGTCTTTTTATACGAAGGAAGCTTTTATTTCGAGATTAGATAATGTCCCAACCTTTACACAACAAAAATACATACAGCCTTACATGATAAATACCAAGATGAGCCGATACAAAATCAGACTTAAAACACCTAAAAAAACAAAAGAAACTATATCATCTAGCGCAACACCTCTGAAATCCAATGGTATCTTCATCATAAGAAGGAGTTACTTCTTTGTAGGAAATTATTGTCCCTGCTTAAACAACAATTGATCATTCACGCGAAAGAGCCTGTAGCCTAGTGATTACAAAAGCCTCCCTAGCACCTCAGGTCCTGGGTTTGACTCCCCGTGGGAGCGAATTTTCTAGGATTTAACATCGTTGTGCTTTCAACAAGAGGCGACGTGACCGTCGACAACGAGGCGCCAGTGATGACTTCGTTAATCTCGAGGATTTACCGGCTCAGTCTTCGAAGATGCTCATAGGGGTAGGGTTTGTGCATGTACGTTCATAGGGGAGAGTGTGCGTGTGTTGAGTGTGTCTGAGTTGTACTGTGTAATTCGTAAAAAAAAAAACAAAAAAAAACTGATCATTCACATCCAAACTCCGGCATGACACTTTCGTGGCACCATCTTTTTTAAGTCATGTGCAACAATAAATGTCAGACTCCTTATACTAATTAATTAAAGTTTGGCCATGACTATTTCCTTCCCATTCTTTCTTCTAATCTAATGGTTTAAATCTTCCATCGATAGGTAATGAACTTATGGATTTACATTTTACAGTTCCTCAAAATTTAAGAATTTATTAGTGCATTTCCTTGGTCCATGTTTTTTGTAACACTAAAAACCGTTGTATTCCCTTGTACAGAAACAAGAAAATTAGCGTAGGGGGCTCTCACGCTGTTCACCTAAAAACATTCCTCAAAACTATAATTCTATGTTTTGCATGAATTTTCAAAATTTATATGCAACTTGTTTAAATAATTCTTACGTGGACTCAAACATTTTAACAAAAACTTGATTCAACATTGTAGAAACTATATGTCAACAATTTTAAACATAGATTTAAAGATTTATGTGAAAATTGAGGTAAAACGTTCCAAATGTTATGTGATCTGCTCAACTCAAATTGCATAGCATCTAATTCTACCATCCACAGATGCCAAATATTAATTGATGTAGTAAAACGTTGAAACAGTATTATTGTATGAAAAATATATTGACACGATAATGAAAGGCATTGGTACGGTCAACATTTGAACTTTAAAAATATTAAGGATGTGATGGTTGAAAGGATTTATGATTTAAGAGAAAATGTGTTTTAATGTATATCTATCTCATATGTCCCAACCGTACTATGCTGACATCGCGCATTTAAAGCATGTTAGGTTTGCTTCACGGCATGATCCGTCGGACCATCCGATATCCTGTATCCGATCCTGTCTCCATGTCTGGCTTGAGTCACAAGACGACGTGGTCCGTCGCCAACCTGTTCAGTGTAGTAGTTCTCACAAGCCAATTTCTGGACCCGACTCATTCCTCAAGAAAGCAACGGACGGCCCCGTCCGTCCTGCATGCTAAATTGACCCATGCCAAATGAAACCACTCCTCAAACCAAACATGTTGTTAAGTTGTTCATGTAGTATAGCGGAATTGATCCCCAAAAAAAAAGTACAGCGGAATTAGTTTTTTGTAAATAAATAATAGTACATGGATACTATGTCTTGGCTTGTTCAATGAAAAACACCACGACGTAATTTGTTGATGGCTTTGGACCCTTCAAGAGAACGAATCTCACTATTGTTAGGTTACCCTCGAAAATAAAAGGTATCGTATCCACAAGGTGAAAAAACAATGATTTTGGGTTTTTGTATCAGAAAAATAGACTATATATATAGCAAACAAGAATACGAGTATTGAATAAACAAGTATTATAATAGTAAAGCAAAAGAGAGAGTAAAAAAAACAAAATAGTAAACGTCGACGCGTCTATAGGATGAAGGTGTTCTTTCGTCATGAGGAAGTATCTCGCGAATTAAACACTTCATTTTCCTTCATCCTTTTGTGAAGTCATTAGCTAGATTGGTATAACCTACGGAACTATGCTATTCATTAATTATTAGCGTGAAAATAAGAGAATAAAACCATAATAAAAATGAAGTAAGTTGAGTATTCATGATATGAAATGGACACCAAGGCCCACTGACGGTGGAAGGCGGGAGAAAGAGGAGGCCCATCTACTTCCACCAGTCTCTCTCTCTCACGCGCGCTCGCATCACGGATCAAGATGACGCGACAGAAGCTGAAGATCCTGTTCGCACTCGTCACAAATTTTTGCCTGATTGACAGAGGGGGACTGGGGGAGAGCTGTGTGCACGAGCACGAGACAGGGCCTTCTAGAAGAACCGGGACGTACGACCAAGAACAGGCTATGGCCATGAGAGATGATACGTCGACGTATAGTTGTACCCCCCTGCCAGCCACAGATAAGTACTACAGCCAGCAACAAAACAGTGAACAGTAACCTCCAGATCGAAGCAGGCCGCAAGGAAGAAGCAAAGCAATGCGTGTGCGAGGCCGCAGCGTCGGTCGCCATCCGACACCGCGGCGCCATTTGTTGGCCATGCATGCCCGTATCGCACGTCACGGATCACGTCGGATCGATCGATGCGAGCTTCATGTCGCCCCGATCGATCGAAGCTTCCAAATTTGGCTCCCATCACCAATCCCTCGCGTTTGCGTTCACCAATTTAGCAGCAGGACACGACGTCGATCGGCGCCGGCCTGGAGACAGTGAGCGAGCGCCAGGCGCTCGTCGTCGTCGCCGTGCGGAGAACGAGCCATCGATCGATCGGCGCTCCGAGCTTGCGGCCGCGAGTCGCGCTCTCGGACTCTCCAACGTGATTAGTTCTGGCGTCGTGCGCAATGACACTTTTTTGGAACCAAGAGAGTACTTAGTACCTTTTGCAAAATAAAAAATAAAAAAAATGTAGTACCTAAGTATTCCCCGAGTGTTTGTGTCTCTTTATATAGCCACCAGCATGTTCTCTGTTTGCTTGTATTCCCGCTAGAGTAGTCTCGAGTCGGCCATGGCCAGCGCCGACAAGAAGAAGCTGCCGCTGCAGGAGAGGGTCCCCCTCGGCCGCACGGCGTGGAAGTTCGCCGACGTCGTCGTCCTCTCCCTCCTCGTCGCCGCCCTCGTCCACCGCGCCGCCTCGGTCCTCGGGGGCGGCGGCGGCTCGCCGCCGTGGTACTGGGTCGCCGCGCTCGCCTGCGAGGCGTGGTTCACGCTCGTGTGGCTCCTCAACATGAACATCAAGCGGAGCCCCGTCCGGTTCGACACGCACCCCGAACGCCTCGCACAAAGGTTCTCTCGCTGTGTCACTTGTTTTTTTTGTCTGTGTTCAACTTGGCTGTGTTTTTGACCGGAAGAAAAATCTTTAATTTTCCCCCTGGCTTCAACTTGCTGTATGTGTTGATTGGCTTTGCCGCCAGGGTCGACGAGCTGCCGGCGGTGGACATGTTCGTGACGACGGCGGACCCGAAGCTGGAGCCGCCGGCGGTGACGGTGAACACGGTGCTCTCGCTGCTCGCCGTCGACTACCCGCCGGACAAGCTCGCCTGCTACGTCTCCGACGACGGCTGCTCGCCGGTGACGTGCCACGCGCTGCGCGAGGCCGCGGAGTTCGCCAAGCTCTGGGCGCCGTTCTGCCGGAGGCACGGCGTCGAGGTCAGGGCCCCCTTCGTCTACTTCTCCGCCGCCGGCCCGGAGCGCCGCGCGGCCGATGATGACCAGTTCTTGCGCGACTGGACTGCCATGAAGGTGCGCGAGATAGCGGGCTAGTTTTTCTTTTGTTTTGATTTGACGTGGGCACGTGGCAGCTAGCACACACACGTCAGTGGCACGGTGTCACCCTGTCTGGCTTGTGGTCACAGCCGTTGTGGTTTCTGGTGTGGTCGATCGCAGAGCGAGTACGAAAAGCTGGTCAGCCGGATCGAGAACGCCGAGGAGAGCGCCCTTGTGCGACGTGGCGGCGAGTTCGCTGAGTTCCTGAGTGCTGACAGCAGGAATCATCCGACAATAATTAAGGTGAGACATTAATAAGCGTGATAAACATGTGTAGGTACTAGTCCTCGGGTACATATGTAACACTACGTGTCACAAGACCGAAAATATTCATCGTGCTGTGCATCTGCTGAGTTCAGGTCCTGTGGGACAACAGCGAGAGCAAGCTGGGAGAAGGGTTCCCGAGTCTCATATACGTCTCCAGAGAGAAGAGCCCCAGATACCACCACCGCTTCAAGGCCGGAGCCATGAACGTCCTGGTGAGTGCTCTCTGCCCGCAGTTAATTAATCAGTGACAAAATACCCTTCGCAAAAAAAAAATGAAAAAATAAGTTCAGAGAAATGCCGGTCGGATGCATACAGCTGTAGCTGAAAACTCTAGTGGCAACCGCTAACCATCTCGAGCGGCCGTGTGCAGACAAGGGTGTCCGCCGTGCTTACCAATGCCCCCATCACGCTCAATGTGGATTGCGACATGTTCGCAAACAACCCCCAGGTCATCCGCCATGCGATGTGCCTCCTGCTGGGATCCGACGACGAGGTCCAAATCGGGTTTGTTCAGACACCTCAGAAATTCTACGGCGCCCTCACGGATGATCCATTTGGGAATCAGATGGAGGTTTTTTTTAAGGTGCGCATGCATAACCAGAGTATTGAAACCAATGAGCCTTTTGATTCTTATTAGTTAAAAAAAACTGTACACGTACTTAATGTCATTGCTACTACAGTTGTTACTGACAACTATTTTTCGGTGCTGGTGAGTTCAGAAATTTGGATCTGGAACTGCTGGGATCCAAGGCATGTTTTATGCTGGGACAGGTTGCTTTCACCGAAGAAAAATCATTTACGGCGTCCCACCAGATTCCAGCAGAAATGTGGAACCTAGTAAGATAAAAGGTTGTTTTCTACTCATTACTTCGTCTATCCACAAATATGTGGATTCCAGAATTTGCACAAAGTTATTTAACTTTGACTAGCGACAGCAAATAATCATAAAATCGATAACATAAAACTGATGGAAACGTATCAGGTGGAAACCAACCACTCCGTGCAAACTATGGAAACTTCAATCTGAGTCACACGATGATGATCCAAGGGAGACGCTCAGGGGAGGTGGGAGGAGTGATTTACAAGCTCAGAGGAGGTGGAAGGGGTGATTTGTAAAGTCGCTTTTGCAAATCACCCCTCCCACCTCCTTTGAGCGCCCCCTTGGATCAACATCGTGTGGCTCAGATTGAAGTTTCCATAGTTTGCACGGAGGGGTTGGTTTCCACCAGATATGTTCCCCACTAATAAATTCATCATTAATCCAACTATCATAACATGTACTCTTCCAGTTTGAAATCTGTACTTTATAGATACAGCTGATCAAAGTTAAAAAATCAGACTTTGATCAAATTCAGAAAGAAATATGTTTGTGGAGAGAAGGAGTAACATGTACCCGACATGACCCTTTTTTCTAAAATTTTAATAGTCACTCACGAGTGACTGCACTATGTTTCACCCTTTTTTGAGGAATCAGTTCACACCGCTATACATCAATTGTTTGTGCTTTGTCAGGTTCGCCATCTTACAAGGAACTGCAGACGAAGTTTGGCAGTTCAAAGGAATTGATCGATTCAGCTAGGATCATCGTTTCTGGAGACATGTTCACCGCACCAATGGTTGATCTATCCAGTCGCATAAACGTGGCAAAAGAAGTGTCAGCCTGCAGTTACGAGTACGGCACACGTTGGGGTAAAGAGGTAGGTATTTCCCCCTGTCCTTCACATCGTTATTTTGCCGGTTTTGCTACAGCACACACGAGTACGCCTCTGTATGTAATACCATGGAATTGCAGGTTGGTTGGGTTTACGGATCGGTGACGGAGGATATTCTTACCGGGCAGCGGATTCACTCAGCTGGCTGGAGATCAGCGTTGTTGGACACTGAGCCGCCGGCGTTCCTGGGAAGCGCACCCACCGAGGCACCGGCCAGCCTAATCCAGTATAAGAGATGGGTGACAGGCCTTTTTGAGATACTCCTCAGCAAGAACAACCCGATCCTAGCGTCTATCTTCAAGCGTCTCGAATTCCGGCAATGCCTTAGCTACCTAGTTGTCTACGTTTGGCCGGTGAGAGCTCCTTTTGAGCTGTGCTACGCGCTCCTGGGACCTTACTGCCTCCTCGCAAACCAGTCCTTCTTGCCAAAGGTTCTCAAAATTTTCTGCCACACTCATTTTCTTTGCTGAGATAAATCTTCATTATTCTGGAGTCAGACGCATTTCGGTTCGGCCAGTAATTGCTTGATGGAACTTCGATCGTGTACTTTTTCAGGCATCAGAACCTGCTGGTTTCAGCATTGCGTGTTCCCTCTTCTTGCTATACAACGTGCACGGCTTCATGGAGTACATGGATTGCCGGGTCTCGGCACGCGCCTGGTGGAACAACCACCGGATGCAGCGCGTCTACTCATCCTCCGCCTGGATCCTCGCGTTCCTCACCGTGCTCCTCAAGACCCTGGGCCTCTCGGAGACGGTGTTCGAGGTCACCCGCAAGGACCAGAGCAAGTCCGACGGCGACGCCGGCGCCGGCGCCGAAGACGCCGACCCGGGGCGGTTCACCTTCGACGCGTCGCCGGTGTTCGTCCCGCCTACGGCGCTCACGATCTTGAACATCGTGGCGATCGCCGTGGGAGCGTGGAGAGCGGTCGCCGTCGGTGCGGCGGAAGGCGGCGGCCCGGGCGCCGGGGAGTTCCTGTGCTGTGGCTGGATGCTGCTGTGTTTCTGGCCGTTTGTCAGGGGACTTGCGGGCAAGGGAAGCTACGGCATCCCGTGGAGCGTCAAGCTGAAGGCTGGTCTGCTTGTGGCCGCGTTCGTCCACATCTGCAGAAGGATTTAACCTTTGGCGGCGGCATCGAAACATCGAAAGCTTTGCTTCAAGCCTTCAATTGATCTCTGCTCACAGTCATGATAGGAACAGGAAATGAAGAAGAAATTTAACTAGGGAAATGATTTGAGCCACATGTCTGAAGAACCTCATTCATCGTTGTACTACAACAGGCTTCACATCAGATTTTATTTCGTATGTTTTGCTACAGAGTAGTAGTTCTCAAAGATGATAAAGCAAAGATCAGTTCCTGTTCCTGAATGCCAGCTCTGTTTTGTTGTCCTTCTAATACACACTCCATCTCCTATAGATGTTCATGAGTTTGAGTTAACGTGGTTGTGTTCGTATGTATGAGCATCTGTGTTTGTACATAATTTTTTTTATTACTAAAACTAATTCTGGGGTTCAAGTATTAGGCAATGTCCTAGAAATTCGCAAATTTGTTGGGGAAAAAAAAAACAAGCATGAAAAATTCCTAGCGAGTAGATTTTGACTCTGAAGGCACTGATAGGTGCGCCAGACAATCCTTTTTCCCCATTTTTGGTCACACTTTTTCTCTCTGAAAATAAAAGGGTCAACCTTTTTCAGCCTATACAACAGCTAATTTTAAGAAACTTGGCTGCAACTCTCCAAATTATTAATAAAAACAACCACAACATGTTTAACCACAAACAGTACTTGTACAGTCCACACCATATAGCTGCACATAGACAATAGTCCAATGACTAAATTTGAGGGAAGAAGCAAGTTCTTTATTCCAACTATGCGATTAATTACCACTCCTGATCAATGGAAGGAGCAGCTGCCTCAGCTTTGCTCAGAGCATACTGTATGTTGATCATGAGCATCCAGATCAATTGGCGAATGATCGCAACATCGCTAAACATTTTTTTTGTTATGCCTGCTCAAACTAACACAATCAAAATGGTAAATTAACTAAAATTATTCATGTATAATGAGTAGCATCTATATAACGAATTCCCCTAAAATTTGTATAATGCATCTCTGAGACATTAGCTATGCAATGAGCTGCTACAATCTTTCATAGAAAAGGAGGGTGGCCTCTGCACCCAAAACATCATCCTCTGAAACTTGTGACACATGACCATCCGAGATATAAAACCACGTCCTGCCAAGGCCTGGCAGAGGTTGCCCTGGATCATTAGCATCACAATTCGATGCTACTCTCCTGTAAACAGCATAATGCCCTCCACCGGGTACCCCATAGTGTTCCACAACAGCTGTGAGACCATACAGTTTGCTCCTTGATGATGATGATGCTGACAAACTACAAGCTACATCAATGTTTCCCTGGAAATGAGACAAGGACAAATGAAGTTATCACACAACTTATATTAGATTAGATTGAGCTGACTGGAAAGTCATTATAATTCTTAGAAAAAATAAATACCAAAATGTTAACCAACCATGCGAATTGAGCAGCCACTATTGTTTGATACTTCTTCCTTGTGTGGCTGTCTTGGTAAGTTCCCACCAGTAGGTGACACATTCAAGGGCATCTGCATATTCAGTTGTCGATACAGATGGAGAGCTTGCTGGCCATCCCTTTGTGCGTTCATTGCCAATGATCCAGATCCCTGTACAGTGCTCAATGCACCTCCCACAAATGGGGATAGATTGAGAAGTAAAGGAAAAGAAATATGTCCCTGAAGTCAAAGTACAGATTATGCAGTAGACAATTCATATGACGTCATAGAGTAACAATCTTCAAATGTTGACTGGCACTTACCACCTGCTTGATAGGTTCACCATCAACACCCAATGAAGCACGCAGCAAATGAAAGCACATAATCTGGAAGACATAAGCATCACAAGTGTTATGCCATTTCAACACAATGCATTTAAGTCCCGACGAGTATTTCTAATGCAAATACCTTTGGGCACTGACTGATAATCAATTGCTTTGTTGCTCGTGAAGATGGCAAACATGGCATTTCCTCAGGGCCAAACATAAGCCTGCAACTGCAGGTGCCATAGTCGACACAGGTATGAAGTCTGCTAACTTTGCCCTGACACAAACATTAATAGTTGTCAAACTCAACCGACTAAAGTAGGCGTAACAAACGATGAACATCATAAGCTTCCAGTGCACTGCAAGAACTAAACGACATTAACTTGAATAAAATTACCTCATCAACTTCTGATTTATGAGATAGATATTTGGCAGCAGCAATATGCCAACACTTATCACAACGATAATTATCAAGACGCTCCACCATGCTGAAGTACTTTAAGCAATCCACCAAACTACACCCACTCATCTAAATGTCATGCCATAAAACAAATAAAGGGACAAAAGTCGTATCAACAAGCAAAGTAAAGTGCACGAATAAAAAATATTGGCAAATAAAGTGTTCTAAGATATAAAAAATAAAGGAAGGTTCAATAGGACATACAATATCTCCATTTATATTAAGTACTGGTGCGAGAGGCAAGCAATGGAAATTTTCGAAGTCCATTGACAGCTGTGTTACATAAACAACAAGGGTAAAACATCAACAGTAAAGAAAAAAAAGGAGTCTTAAGTTTCCACAAAAGCACAAACAGATGTGATAATAGAGGTAGTCAAACTTATTAAAAATTCCGATAGTGTACAAATGTTTTTAAATTGGTCCTATTAAAAATATCAGCAGTTTAATCATCAAAATAACTTCCATGACATGAACTTACTACACATAGCTAGAAAATAGTAATGTAACTATGTAAGAGGTGCATGTTGGAGATTGTTCAATGGCGAAAGTAAAAGACATGTAATTAGTAGCAGAGGAAATAAAATGTTTCTGGCAACACGAATAACAATAGGCTATTGGTAGTCCTCAAAAAAGAAATGTAAAAATATTCAGCTTAACAGTTTATAAACCACTCTTATGGTGACAGCATAAGAAGCATAGGAGTCTACCACAGACGAACAGTTTCCGCAAGACAATATGCTGCCAATAGTCCCATCAAAGGGGCCAAACAGATTTTGTTTCCAGCGCTTGCATTCGGGCTGGTTACCTTCCCTTTGCTCGTATACTTTGGATTGAGACAGGGTGATGTCTGCCAACGAACTCCTATGCGGTACATAACAGTGGGAAAATTCATCCCTCAGAGACATTAGAAGATGAAGAAAAGCTTCAGAAGCATCCTATGAGAACAAAATTAGTTCCAAGTTCTAACAATGATTACACGCCCAATACAAAAGTTACAAGATCTTGAGAGGAAAACAAAATAAATATCTTGCCTGCTGTCTGGTCAAACTGAAGTGACTAACATAGGAGGCCAGAGCATGCATTACTCCTTTTGGATTCAATGTAGTTCGTTCATCTCGAACAATACTCAAGTCTGCAACATGCAAAACTCAAATAACTGATATAATTCTTTATAAGCAGACAACCAAAAAAATATTTTGTAAAAAAATGGCGGGCAAAATGAAATATGGAGCATAATTACATTACATTTTGCAGCACTAGTGTTCTTTCAGTCTTTATTTTTAACAGAAGCATGAATCCATCAGCTGAAGCAACCACAACATCATGTGCAGTAAAACAAACAAGCAATGTAAATTATATGAGATGAGAGTTCAGCCATTCTGTCACATAGATCCATTAAGTTCGTACAGAAAATTAAAGCATCGGCGGTCGAAGACTGTTAACAGCAAATTAGAGCATAGGTCGTGGAAGACTGTTGAGAACCAGAGAAAAGCACAGCTTCGTGCTTAAAAAAAAAGGCCGTTCAGCACTGGCGGATGCATTTCGTAGCATACGAGACACGGGATGTTAATTATATTTGCACTTAAGCCACACACACTACAGCAGAGAACAACGCAATTTTTATTTCATTAAAGGAACTGCACTAGACAATGGATACTGATCCTATATCTGCAACTGGATTACGCGAGGATCTCAAAAAGAGTAAAAGGTTCAATGATCCTTAAAAACAATATTACCTTCCAACAGGGAACTTAGAGCAAAGATAAGAGGCATTCTTTCAGCCTTTTCCTCTGGTAGCGCATCATCAATTTGAATCAAATAATCTAGAAAGGAAACAAAACCATCACAGCTAGCAAGTGCCTGCCACAGAAACATTCTCATTTAGTACAAAACCATCACAGCTAGCAATACCATGCTTGAAATACAACGTACTAGTATTACAGACTTCAAAATAAAACATTAGACAGTTACCTGCAGGATAACATTAAGAAAGCAATTGTTGCCCAGATTTTGTAGACCTGCAACGTAGTATACTCTCCCTGATCCCGAAAAGAACTTTCTCGGAGAAACCCATGGTATGGTAAAACCGCTATGCAATGCTTTGAATAACCCAGCAACTCCTATACCAAAACCAACAGCAACAGCTGCAACACTATAGTGATGTCGATCTACTTCACCATGATACATTAGTGGATGTTCATGCGTAGATTTTCCCATGATTGACACCTGAACCAACATAAACACAACCTTCATCAAATCACTAATATGCAGCAGAAGGGCCAAAGCATAGTAATGATAGTAGAATCACGCATCAGCCACTGATAGCGATCAACCAACAGTAACCAGTATATAACAAGGAGTGAATAACCAGGTACAGATGTGCTACTAAAGCACTCCAGGCAGTGAAAAACAGAGCACAAATAATCAAATACGTAAATGATGGCATATCACCACACGCAAATGGCACACCTTAAGGTGTTCTTCAGTTCTTGTCACTTAACTCTTATAGTCTTATTATCAAGTAACTCTGACTGAGCATATAAAATTCTAAAAAATTAACAAATCGACAATAACATTCCCAGACTGAATCCAGCATCAGTCATGGATGAAATGCCTGCATTGCTAGGGTACTATGCAGCAAACAAATCATCAGCTAACCGGACGGCGAGATAACGATTCACCGAACCCTTCTTCCAAGCAAACACCGGACGGCGGCGCAATGAGTGGCAAAGAGAAGGAAGCAAGCTAGGGTTACTCACCCACAGTGAAGGAGCAATCCAAAGATTTCTTTCCACGCGACTCCCGCGCTGGGGGGAGCAGAAGTAGGAGGAGAGGCAAAGCCGTCGTCGACGAGAGAGTACCTGACGGTAGGAGGCCCGCGGCCTTGCTTCCCCTCGCCGGCGGTCAGTCGCCGACGATGAGCCGAGCGGGTTTAAGAAAAGAACAGGCGCGGGGGAGATATTGTCAGCTTCCCTAACTAGTGGGCCCGTCCTTTCCTCTTCTTTTTTTTTTCCAGAGCGGGTTTAAGAAGAGAACGTGTTTGGTTGGGGACAGTTCACAATGTGTCGAATGGGAGAGTTCACAATGGAATTGTCGTATTTTATTTGGAAGCCCGTAACCAAGCACCTGGGAGAGTTCACAATGAAATTGACGTTTGACCATTCGTTTGTTAATTTCAAAAAATTAACAAATCGACAATAAAATTGTTGATGTTTGACCATTTTTAAGTCACGTTTGACCGTTTGTCTTATTCAAAATATTTTAAAAATTATCATAAGTTTTGTTATGATTAGTTTCATCACTAAAGGAAATTGAAATATAACTTACAATTTTGTATATTTAAGCTAATATTTTGAATAAGACGAATAGTCAAACGTAACTTAAAAATAGTCAAACGTCAACAATTTAAAATCGGAAGGAGTACACTGTAATCGCGGTTAAAGTAAGAGAATATACAGAATAGAATACCCTACGAATCAAATAATCTTACGTTTCTGATAGGAGGGCACAGTTATTTTCTTCTTGTTATCCTTGTTTGGAAGCGTGAAACATATTTTAATGTTCACACGAAGTATAACAGAGGCAATATAAATAGCGTTTGTGATTGCAAACCAAACAATCACCAATGTTTAAAAGAGACACCCAAGAGCACAGATGGGTTTTTCATTAAGGAGAGAGTTCAGCAAACGGCTCTTCCAAGAGCAAGGGTTCAGAATACAGAATCCCAAGTTTTGGAAGCGATTCCACTCTTCTCTCGATTGATATTTCCGAGAACCACATAAAAGAAACTGCCAAAAGCTGGGTATGAAGATTAAGCATCATTTGATTAAGAATATGAAAATAGATTACCATTAAAATAAACATGAATGAAGCATACAAAACACATGGGAATACAGTCACACATGATTGACAATAAAAATTAAGCATTAGACTTCTATAAACCAGATTGGAAGTGTGAAATTCAAAAATAGACTAACTTGTGACCTCCTTATCTGACATTTGTCTATCCACACTATGATGGGGCGTTGCGGGGAGAGAGGCCTAAAACATCATCTATGTAAGGAAGCGTTCACATATCAACACTATCAGCTGAATGATGGACCATTTTCCAGGTACTTCATTCCATTTTGTTCTCTAGCTCTAACATCGTCTTTCGATCTTAGAGGTGTGGATGCAATGTTCTTGATTATTGCAGCATACAGATCAAAATCAGCTTTGTACTTGCAGCAGCTGGCCTCGATCCACTTCTCTGCAAGACTTGTGGAGACGCTGTCTTGGCTATCCCTCTCATGCTCTTCAACCGCCGGCCTGATCTCATTATAGAGGGCAGCGATCCCAGAAGCAGCCTGATTCCTCACTTCCTGCGATAAGCGATTGATTAGATCAGAGGTCGTACGAATCTTGAAGTTCAAATTTTCTCTCTTTTTTCAAGAAGTTAATCGAGATGTTTACCTCACAATACAATATTTCTTCGCGTGCCACAGGTGATGCTAACCGGTCACAAATATCTGGAATATTAAGTAACTGCTTGCGAGGACCATGTTTAGGTTTTCTACCACGAACTTTGGGTAATTTCACAGGTACCAACTGTGCATGATCGCTGTTACTTCGAGACTCGGTTTGACTCTGCTGATTTGCAACTTGTTGCATTGTGTTTTGAGGAGCATCATGAGAGTCTAGTGCACTATATTCGATCGATCCATTCTCAACAAGATCACCTCCCATTGGTATAGCATTCAATGGTTCAATAGTCATTGGTGTGAATTCATTTGAGCTTGCACTCAATGGATTGATACTCATTGGTGTGAATTCATTTGTGCTTGCAGTCAATGTTTCAACAACCATTGCCGCAAATTCATGTGTCCGTGCAGTTCCAGGATTCTTAGTACTCTGGATTGTGTTGCTGTTGCCATAGTGAGTAATTGGACCATCACTTGACAAGAGGATGTCCTTACTAATGCTTGTGGGTTCATCATCGGCAGAATCATAAAGAGGAATATTCTCAACAGAAAACCTGCCAATTAAATGGGAAGTAGTTGCTGTTTAATTGGTACACAATATTCTCAACAGATAATCATGGCATCCATCAACATTTCAGAACTTCACGTAATAAAGATTCCATTAGCCAGGACAGGTGGATCATAGTTTCTATTAAAATATTACCTTTTGGTGATGATAAATAAATTAATAAAGCAATGAAGTAGCATTAGTCATGTTTATAGATTTAAAAAATTCTGCATATGTCATTTATTAATTTTTAGTCTTTCTTCCTATGTAGCTCAAACGATGAAAAATCTGATACTGCTAACAAAATAATTCAATTATCAGAAACAAGCACATAAACCTTAGTTCAGAAAATGCTCAAGTCAAACTAAGTATAGAAATTGAGTGGGTAGCTAAAATTTTAGCTTCTCATCAGGCCATGTCAAACAAATTTTTCAAAAACAACGGTGCAACTATACAATAAACAATAAGCTAACACAAAGCCATAAACAAGCACAACCAACCTGTCATCGTCATCTTCCCACAAGTATGTGGCCTCCTGCAAAACGCCAATCAACGATGCATACATTAAGTAGTGGAAACTTCAAATATTGCAGTGCCAATCTTCCAAGCAACAGATAGATAGCACAGTTGCACAAAGAGTAAAAGCGTTATGCCAGCATATGCGCAAACGGGGAAAATTCAAAGGGAAATAAATCATGGGAATCTTAAAAATTATCAGTAACGGAGAGAGATGACAATAACAACTACACAATATGCCTGATATTTCAATCTGAACTTAAGAAAGAGGATACCAATAAGCCTATTCTGCCAATTACTAGTGTCAAGCATGTAAACCTATACATGCTTCTCTTCAGTTTGGAAGATATACAGCATAATTTGTTCACCCACCTGGAAACCGCGTGATTTAGCCCCAAGGAACCCAGAACAGGTGTCAGCTCCACAAAGGCACCGCACCATTGTACCACCATACCACTCAAAGTTGTAGTCATAGGACAACTCTGCTCCGTATGGAATGTCTTGCTTTGCAAATATTCCCACTCTTACTTCCCCAAGGACATTCCATTTCCTTGTCTCACAATTTGGTTGGCTGCATGCTTCAATAAAACAATTGTTAGATTTAACCACTTATATGTCAATGGCAGTAAAAAAATTTAACCATCAAATCATGCACACAAGAAACAGGAATACAGATATTGAGAGTTTGCTACAAAACATACCATGAGTGGTTGATAAATCTGGCAAGACTCCCTTTCCTTGTGGCATCAATAGATTCGTCAGTGTTGAGGTAAATGATATAGGCGTCCTTTAGACCTATCAGTTTAACAGACAAATGTCATAGGAAAGCCGAAAGTGCCACAGTTCAAACATAGAAAGGATGATAGGACTGCAAACCCTGGGTTTCATAAGCTTGAGATCTCCGTTTGGCTTCCTTCGCTGATATTACTTCTCCACAGTATTCGATAATAAATTGACCAGCCTAAAATTGTTGTTAATTCCAACTTAGACAATATACTTAAGTACATTGGAATATATAAGAAAAATAAGCATCAAGTATGTCACCACAATATTTTCATCAGCCAAAAGACCCCATCCACGCCCTTCAGTCTTTACCAGCCTTGTCCTAGCATATTGACATTTTTGAAACCGCTATCAACACAAAGATTGATGAAATGTCAGCATATACCATTAGGAAACTGTAACTAAGAAAGATCAACATGCACAACATCCTAGAATCAGGTTCAAAGTTACTTGAAAAGTCCATCACACCACTATGTTATAGAAACAATACAAGCAACTGAATCAATAGTGGATGCAGTACATGAGCACTGAAACAAATTACTATCTCAGCATTTCAGTTCTGTACCCTATTAGGATTTAAATATCTATAACTGACCCAGGTGCTTTCAAATAAAATTTGGATTCCAACAATGGGTTTTGATGGCAAGGAAATGGTACATGGAGTAATGAACAAATTCCAGAAGGGTTTTAGAATTTGTTAGGTTTACCTTAGGTGTCGGTAGTCCCCTTTTCTTTTGTGAGTAGTTGCCTTTGTTTAGGTGTGTATTTGACAGGCGGGGCGGTGTGGGTCGAGTTGTAAAACTCTTTTCTTCTTAATGAAATACGTGAATTGCACGTTCTCGAAAAAAAAGAAGGGTTTTGAAAATTTAAGTCTCAAAAAATTTGAGCCAGGCTCCCTTTAATATGACATGAAGTCAGTGAATTCAAAAGCTTCTCTCATACCACAAAAGTTTAATTCAATGATATAAATCTGAGCTTTTGTTGCTGCATTATCCTATCAACCACAAAATTAGGGCTCCCCAAAGGCCAAAACTAGTAACAGAGTTTTTAACCTGAAAAATTTGACAGCCACGAAATGTATTTCCATTGAATAGCCTAGCTAACAGGAGTCAGACGTCAATAATACAGATCATAATTTAGGACAGGATCAAACAAAGTTCGCAACAATAGCACTAATGATTCCAAAACAATAAAACCGAACCTGGTTTTTGCAGTACACACCACAGCGGCAATATCCAGGTGTGCACTCCGTGTTAGTATGTACATTCAAGCACCGCTCCCCACACGGGCTCTCCGGATCCAAGATATCATACTGGCACTCGCACACAGCTATATCCTCCTCTTTCTGCCTCTTGTGCCTAGAAACATCACGGCACAAATTATAGTGTTGGCATAACCATTTAAAATGATGGGACTGCTCCTCCTTTAATGAAATGGCAGAACACCTGCCGATTTGCCTTTCAAAAAAAATGATGGGACTGCATGCCGACCAATCGCTGTGGACAGATTGGAAGACAACTACTGCAACGAATAACTGCTCACCTTCTGTAGGAGAACTCGTTGCTCTCAATGTGGATGTATGACGGTGGCTCAATGTGCTCTTCCTCCTACAAAACAAACAACAGAACGAGTTCAGCACAATATCACAAAATCAAGTAAAATGGCATTGAGACATGAAGAAATGATATATAAGCAGCAGGAACACCATTAGCAAGGCTAGTTCTTGAGCGGTGGATCAGCAACTCGGCAATACGGCGACCTAACAAATGATTAATTGATCAACTGAGGGGCGCGATTAGAATGTAATAGTGGTGGAATAGTGAATCTTACCTACCAAATAGACAAAAAACCGGAGGGGAACAATGTTGTCAAGAATTGGGGAGAGGTGAGGAAGGGCGTACCGAGAACGTTAGGACCAGAAGTGGTTGAGGAGGAGGAGGAGGCCAGCGCCCAGCTGTAGAAGAGGCTAGTAGAAGCCAGAGGAGGCTGGCTGGCGTCTGCGGCGAAGCGTGGCAGTCGCCGCCGGAAGGACGGGGAAAAGACCTGGCGAGACGGAGGCCGCGGGGGAGTGGCACGTCACGACGCCAGGTGACGGCGGCTAGCTAGGGATCGGGAAGCGTACCATGAGACGGGTACGGGCCCGGCGGGGGCGAGATGGGTCGGCGGCGAGGGAGAGATAGATGGGGAAGGTCGGAGGAACGGAGTTTGGCTGCGCCGCGAGAACTACACGAGTGGTCTGTCCACGAGACACAACTATTTGCCCGTGCGTTGCTAACGAATTTTTAAAAGCTTCCGAATTCTAAAAAAATAAATAAATTTAAAAGCTTCTTATACAAAGAAGAACAATAGTGATAAGTATGATTTATTTTACAAAAATGTTGAGACCTTCTAAAAGAGCAATTGAATTTCCTATGTAATTTAATATCACAGGACACTAATAATATTACGGATTTACCTTACGTGAATCGACTAAAAAAATTGAAAACTCTCAATTGACGATGATCCTCACTGGATTTCGGGAAGAAAGGTTAGAGTTTCGAGGCTCATAGGTTATTCATGGATGTCGGACATAGAAAAGGATCTCGGGGGAGGCAAGCAGGTTCGGCAGAGGAGGGGAGATGCCGTTGGGTAGGGTTAGGGCGAGGGAGCTCGACAACGATGGGTTAGTGAGGCAAGGGGAGAAGCCGCGGACCCAGCGGTGGGGACGCCGGTGGGGACAGCCTGAGGAGAGGGGTAGGTGGCAAAGCACGGCGAGCCAGTCCGTCAAGGAGAGTGTGAGCAAGAGGTTGAAGACAATCCGATTATCCTCCTGTTATGAAATAACCGTTGTCATGCGTCGACTAAGAGGAGTCAATTTCTCACTCGCCCGAAGAATAGTTGCCCTCATAATATTAGTACTAGGTGGGTACCCCGCGCGTTGCTGCGGGAATTTTCAAGATATTAACAGTGTAAATAAAATCAGGCCATTTTGTCCTTGAACAATCAAGCACGAATAGGGAAGAAAACATTTATGCAGCATATATAAAACCAACTATACAATGTGTAGTTTTCATATTACAAAATGCAGTCACTTGTACGTAGGCCACTTCTTGTGTAGATGAAATAGCATAATGTAAGTGGTACTAAATATTGATATTCAAAATAGAACATGATTGTCAGTTGACAATTGCTTGCACTATGAGAATTACATTTTATTTGTTTTGTAGAATTTTAGGGCCCTATTGTGCATTCATATCTCTATTGTGCATCTCCTTGGGAAGAATTCATGGAGCGATGAAGAGAACCATATCTATGAGGATTTCAGTAGGATCCTGTGAAAGAAAGAGTTGTCTAATGTCTCTGTGTTATTAAGATGAGAAGACAAGGATTTAAAAAGTGTAGAAATTTTCATGAATTCGAGAAATGATAAACTTTTAGAATAACATGCACCTGCTCTTTTGATAGCAAGACATGATAAGGAGAGTATAAATAAAAATTTAAGCAATGAGAGTTTTTTTTTATAAAGAACCAAGAATTCCCGTGACAGGTGAGGGCCCTTACTCATGCATGAACTGACAACCGAGTTATAGCACTAATGGCAGAGGTAAAATCATTAAGAAAAAAATTCTCAAAAGGAAAAATCAATAAGCCAAATGATACACAAACCTAGGATTCTAGGAAATAAAATTCTTCATCCCAAGCAGCTTTGTCCATGCTTCCTTGAATAGTAATTCCTTGTTCAGCTAACCAACCAAAAGAAGGTATATATAAGCACTTCTGGGTGGTCTGTCGATTACAGCCATTAAGTAAAATATGAGAAAGATTAAACATCAGAACAAATAACAAAGTAGCAATCTGAAACCAGGGAGAGGATGCCAGAGGAAGAAGTTGATTGTGTGCTTGCGTTGTGTACGATTTCAAAACATTGGATATATAGAAAACTCTTCAGAAAAAGAAATGCTTGATGGGACATTTGCGGTGGCCGTTGGAGAAGATGAAAAGGATCCATGGAGATTGTCCCGCTGGTGACCTATCAAAGAGAACCTGAAGAGGCAGTCCATCATCGTGATTTGTGCCGAACAATAGCAGCAGGGGAACCGGAAGAATGATCGTGATGCACTCGAATATAGGTGATGGGTAGCATATATGTGCTTTATTGGAGAGGAACTGGAAGAGAAACAACGCCATTGAAGAATGACATTATATGTGCTTTATTCTATTTGGTTATACAATATTAAATTAAGCTGCTGGTGAGAGAGTTGATTGCACAACATAACTTCTACGGTCAGTTACTGAGGAGTGATGCATTACGTAAAGAAGGGGCCATGCGGTTAGTGAAGATGGTTGGAAGCCTTAGGGGGTGGGTAATTAGTGGTGCTAATTAATCCTCAAACAAATAAAGGGGTGACCAGGTAATTGCGGTGAGAGCATGACCCAGAAAAGCCCATCGGCTGGAAGCAAAACGAAATAGATGGACGGGATGTGTTGCAGATTGTGATCTAACGGCTGATGTTTTTGAGATGATGTGGCTCAACGTGAGGGCAGAGAAATAGCAATTAAGGACTTTTTGTTGGTTGCACTTATAAAAAAAGAGTAGATTTGGCCGCTTAAATGTGGTACATATATTCCATATAGATTAAAAGAATGTAATAGTATCTTTTGAAATACATATATTTTTATTATTTTGATGAGTGATGAGCTACCGGATCACCACCGGCTACCAAATACCAAAACCTAGATACAAGATGGAAGGATCAATCATTCTACGTAAAACACTCAACCCAAGCGTGGTTGCTTTTTCCTGTCTTTTTTTTTTCTTTAGACCCTAAGTCAAAACAACACATCTGGTCCAGGCATCCAAAAGACTAAAACCTATGTATGGTTTCGAACGACATGTATTCCATTATCATGAGCCAATAAATAGTCAGCTACTAACAAGAATTTGCTCTAGTTATTCCTAGAGCAAAGTCGAACCAAACGACTCCTCAGTCTTGGCAAGTAGTCTCAACTAGAAGATATTTTTATGTTGGCCTACATGCTACAGCCTTGTAACACATCTATCCAAAACCGATGCACACGCAAGCATCGCTGAAGTATGTAGCGAAGACCCATCTCATGCCAAAGAAGAGAAAAACAAGCAGTGCTACACTTACTTAAAAATCATACTTAAAGCATAATTACCGTCCAAAGTTTGCAATTACCATCCGAAGCCATCCTGGCTTGCCATGTCTTCCTATCAATAAAAAATGATTTTTGCTTCTTCTCTGTCGTATGAGATTTTGTATCTCTCGATCACATTTTCAGAACAAACAAAATATCCGTGTGACCGTAGTGGTACGAGCCTTGCGGGTTCGGCCTCGGCCCGCTCGCCGTCAGGTTCCATCTGGTTTGCAAGTAGAGACAGCACCAAGTGAGCCATACATGTCATGATCGCTGAAACAGCAGCTAGATAGAAACTGAAAAAAACTGAAGCAATCTACAAACTGAAACACTAAGCCAGGATCATCAGCCGCCGGTGTCATTAGCATTTTCTGCTGGTGTCATTTGCATTGTTAACAACGTTTGAGTAGTAATTTGCACTGAATTTCCAAAAAACCGTCGGTGTCAGCTGACACCAATGGATGGCTGTAGCTCCGCCCGAGTCTGTCTAAACTAATCTGAAGAAAATGAACAACTGAAGCAATGTGACAAACTTTTGAAAGATCAATGTGACAAACTGAAGTAGTAGCACCTGATAGAGCGGGCCTGGTCGAGTGACCAGTCGATCTGGATGGTGGGGCCACCCAGGCCCCTTGCCGGCGGAGTTGGTGTAGTGAAAGATGGCGATGGTGGAGATGATCTTGCTGGTGAAGCACGTGGAGACGATGATGGCGTAGTCAAAGCCGGGCTGGTCGGCGGTGATGAGCACCGAGTAGGACTGACCGGTGCTAGATGGAAGGGCTCTCCAATCATCCTATGTAAACCACTCCGCCAATATTCCTAGGATGTGGTTGCTTTTAGACCCTAAGCCAAGGCAGCACATGCTGCACATCTGGTCCACGGCCTCAGGCATCCAAAACTTTCTGTATGATTTTGAAAGAAAGGTATTCGTTATCACAGGAATAGTCGGCTACCAACAGGAATCTGCTCTAGTTATTCTTAGAGCAAAGTCAAAAACCAAATGACTCTTAGAATCTTAGTTGAGTACGTAGTATCCACTAGAGAATTGTGTTAAGTTTCATCTTTGGGCCTAAAACCTTACAACACATCTACATTTCATTGTTTTATAAAAAAAAAACTATAAATTAAGTAGGTGCTTTCTTGCTATTCGGTTCAAAAAAAGTTAGAAAGTAGAAACTTTCAACATGAGCAATTGGATCTTTCGTCTACATCAAAGATTAATCAGAAATTAATCATGAATGTAGGTTTCAAGATAATTTCTAATGATTGTAGGTTTTAGTCATTATGCAACTTATCTTATTTTCCTCAAGTCTTAAACATTTGGACTTTTAGATGCTATTCAATTTTTCAAATTTTGTATGGTGCCTTGACAGGCTGACTTATAGTAAGTCTTAAACAATTGGGCTTTTAGATGCTATTCAAATTTTCAAATTTTGTATGGTGCCTTGACAGGCTGACTTATACAAATTAATGGCCATGTGTCCTATGGCACGTCGATGCACACACTCAAGCATGGCTGACCTCCGTAGAGGAAACCTCTCTCCAAGGTTTGCAAGACCCAAAAAATCAGAAAAACCGAATCTGAAAAAATCGATCGAGTAAACCGGTAACACCGGTCGGTTTTTTATTTTGATACAGTATACTCCTCTATTCTAAAATTGTTGACGCTGTTGACTTTTTGAGTTTAGTTTGACCATTCATCTTATTCAAAATATTTTTAAAATTATCATATATCTTGTAATGAATGGTTTTATTACTAAAGAAAATTTAAGTATAACTAATAATTTTGTATATTTGAGCTAATATTTTGAATAAGACGAACAGTCAAACGTAACTTAAAAGTCAACAACATCAACAATTTAAAAACGGAGGGAGTACAATGTTGGTTTTGGACAAAAACCAATTGGTTTTGCTAACCGGACCGGACCAGTTTTCTCAGGTTTTTTGGTTCCAGCCCGGTTTGCGCTGATTTGGCAAACCTTGCCCCATAGCAAAAGAAGAGAAAAACCAACAATCTCTCTCCTCGTATTTTATTGTACTGTACGATAGATGAGGCAGTGACGGAGCTAGGTTAAAAAACCTTGGGTATTCTCTTTCAAAGGAGCAAGAAAAAAATTTCAGTTCGCAAAGTATAAATTGTTCAAAAAGGTGTGGATACAAACAAAGGTCATCTAAAAATCCATGTCCAAATGTGATGAAATGGGCTTCGATCCTTGAAAATTTGAGATCGGCCAATATGTATATCGTGTACTGTTGGATATACTATTTTTTCCCCTCAAGAGTTGGGTATTCCCGTCCATGAGATGCAGACTCTAGTTTGATTAAATTGTTTAGCAAAACAATTTATCAAGAGGGCGAGCCATAACAAGCTCTTTCTTGGGTTAGGCAAAACAACTTTATTCCAGTTAAAATGAAAACAGCCTATGATCGTAACCTATTTTAATTTTGAGGTATTTGGCTAGATTTATGGCTTATGGATTATATTATATAAGTACAAGTTTTTTTTATAAATCGTGCCAAGCAGGCCTTAAGCTTCTCCGTTGGGAGGACTACTACTTAAAGCATGGTTATCGTCCAAAAGTTTGCAATTACCAAAGGAAGTCATCCACGTGGCAGCCACCCTGGCCCTCGTTACGTCTTCCTGTCAACATACCGGAGAAAAGCAACAAGGAATCCGGCCTCACCCGCCACGTGTTCATGTTTATGGAAAAAGGGAAGTCCTAAAAACGAGAAATAGAAAAGAAACATATAGAAGAGAGAGCTTACGTCTGCACTGATGCATCAGCACGAACGCAATGCCCAGGAGATTCCGTGTTTGCTGTACGGGAAACGCGAAATCGTTCCAAAAAAAGAAGAAGAAGAAATGAAGACAAGGAGAACATCCCCTCCTCTCTGCAATTAAAAAACCCAAATAAAGTGACACAAAATTTCCGCTGCTAAGCGACGTCCAAGTGCATCGCGTCTTCGAGAGGGGAGCCTGTCTATCTCCAGTGGCCCGACGTCGGACATCTGTGCCTTACTTCCCCTTTGTGATTTCTAGATGGTCAAACCCGAGTCATGGGCGCCCTGACCTTGTCTCCAGCTGCAGCCCAAACCCCCACCATGAACACATGCGACCAAAACCCTCTTTTGTTTGGGTCCGAGGTTTTGTCTCCCAACGAGGAAGAAGAAGAATCCAAGACGAACTCGAGCGTACGAATAATGAACTGGCAGCGCGTTAGTACGGATCATCGCAGATTCGCAGCATCCTTAGTGCCCAAGCAGTCAGCGTTGACCCATGTCGGTTCGTGAAGTACAGCTTCGTTTCGAGAGAGAGCGACGACGCATACGCCTCGGTGCTGGTGCCATGGCCCGCTGCTGCTGCTGCTAATCGCAGGTTTATTAATCCAAGTTTGCTTCTGCGTAATGCTCTCGTGTTTTAGTATCACGTTTGCTATGTTGTCATGTTGACGTGAGATGGGTGTGGGTCTCTGTCTGCTTTCTTTTTCGAGGAGGATAAGGGGACGGCAGTGGAATGCTATAAATAGGATTCGTCGTGCGGCGACAGGGGATGTTGTGCTTGTGCAGTGTGAGCGCGCGCGTGCGGCTGCGGTTATGGACTGTGGACGATCAATGACACCGACATCGAGGGCGTGCTCGGAGCACGCGCCGGCCGCGGAGACGGCGGCGATCGTGGCCGCGCTCACGCACGTCGTGGCGAGCGGACGAGGCCCGCCGCTCCCGGCGCCGGCTCTCGTCATGCCACCGTTGGCGGCGGACGGCGCACAGGCGCAGCAGGAGGTCGACGGTGACGCGGCGCCGGCGCCGGCGAAGAAGTACCGCGGAGTGAGGCGGCGGCCGTGGGGGAAGTGGGCGGCGGAGATCCGGGACCCGCAGAAGGCGGCGCGGGTGTGGCTCGGCACGTTCGCCACCGCCGAGGACGCCGCGCGCGCCTACGACGCCGCCGCGCTCCGCTTCCGCGGCGGCCGCGCCAAGCTCAACTTCCCCGATGACGCGGCCGCGCGCCGCGCCAGGGAGGCCGAGGCGGCGGCGGCCGCCGCCTCCGCCGCCGCGACCGCGGCGCCGCCGGCCGCGCTGCTGGAGTCCCAGACGGCCGCCGGCGACGTCGACGTCATGGACTACCTGGAGTACTCGAGGATCCTGGAAGCGGAGGAGCCGAGCGCCATCATGGACGGGCTCCTCGGCGGCGACGGGAACGGCCGCTTCCTCGGCTCGTGGAGCATCGGGACGTCGCCGCTGTCGTCGAGCTCCGGCGCTGGCTCCGCTCCTGTGTTTCCTGGCTGCAATGGCGGGAAACAGAGCAGTGATAGCGCGTACGGGGACTAGCAGAGGATGCATGGGTTTAATTTTTTTTCAAAAAAACGTAAAAAAAAGGTAGGGACTAGCTTAGGCGATTTAAATTCTGTAGTTCATTCATATGGCTGATCTAGCAGCGCTACCATAGAATGTCTTATTCTGATTTATTTTTTAATATTTATTTAGCAATAAAAGGAAATAATTTATTCATGTGTTATTGTATTTGTTATTTAAAATAAATGGTTTCATGGGTTAGAATCCAAGAGTCAAAAGCCAGTCGTCAATATCCAAGCATGACGAAGTATCCATCATAATTCATCCTCAAATTTAGATATAAAATATTAAATTATAATATACGATCAGCAGGCATAGCCTCTCGTTGTCGCGCACATAGATGTAGCATGTGTGTGAGTATTTTTATAAAGGTAAATACTCGCGCATGTATATGTCATATTTCAAATCAAACGATGGAAACGTCAGAATACTCAGATTTTTTTAAAAAGAAAATTCGTTTCATTTCATCGTCACAAACCTTGAATCAGGACAAGTGGAATATGTGAGCACCGAGCACGAGGTCCTGCTACTTACATGTGGCACAAAGCACCGACGTAGTAATGCTCCATGGAAACAATGCATTTATTCTAATGCAGAAACGTACAAGGTTTCTATGTAACACACGGAATTTAAAGACGAAATCATCAGTTCAATGAGTTGCAGGAACTGCACGTGACAGACGAAACATTGGCGTGGAGAAATAACATCAGAATAGTTAAAAAGATGAAATCATTTAGAGGCCAACGAAGGAAATGAGTAACAAACAAAACAAGATAGAGAAAACGAAACCCACCGTGTAGCATAATCCACCATATTGGTTCAGCATTTAACGAGACATAACAGCAGAAACTGATGAGCTGATTGGTTTCTTGATTCTGCCAGGTTCCTTTATTTCTGATGCAATTTACAGCTTTCATCTCCGGGCTGGGCTTCTCCTCCTACTCCTGGAGGCTGGCTCTCTCCTCTGATCCTGCTTCTAATAATCCCTGGGATCATCTACGGCAAGTACCTTGCCCATCATCCCCGCAAAAAAGAAAAAAAAAAGACAAAGAAAAAGAAAAGAAAGAAAAAGAGTACCTCACCCATCAGTCACGCAGTGAGTCCGCCAAAGCGAATTCCCTGTCAACCAAGCACCGGCCTCGATCAAGACTGTCTATACATTCACCGCCGAGAAAACGATCATCCACAGGTACACAACACTACTTGACAAGACGATCAAATTGGGGATCAAGCAAGGCATTGCGAAAGGTCTTGCCATTGGATGCACCAGCATTGCTTTTGCCATCTGGGCCTTCCTCTGTTGGTACCTGGTGTACCGTCATGTATGCGGCGGGACTCTTTTGTTTTGGGTGGTCGGTAAGTCCTCGCGGTCTTTGTGCTAAATGACCCTATGTCGAACATAAACTTTTAATTTAACTATACATCAAGAGAGTAAGAGACATTCAGTTTAATGTCGAACATAAACTTTAATTTAACTGTACATCAAGAGAGTCATTCAGTTTAATGATTAAAAAGACATTCGATTTTTAAAATAAAATATGAGAGAAAAAAAAAAGACAATTGCCAATCATATCTGTCATATGCAAGTTTGCACGCAAAGTGGCGGCAAGATGATTTTCCCGTTTATCATATGTTTGGATTGCTCATCGTGTATGCCACACGAGTGTCACCACCACCTACGGGGGTGTGCCGTTGGGCACATTCGCATGGCCGAGCAGTCACATTTTGTTAAGAGTATCGTGTTCGCAGCCTTTCCATACGGTACAAAAAGCATAGACCTCCCATTTTCAGTGCCACATTCATGGTTAGGATTGGGCCAATGCAATGCGGACCAGGCCTGCAGTGATAAGTTGACTGGAGGCCCATTTCATTTCATAGGCTGGAACGAACAGCCAAAAAAAAATCGGATAGCCAAGCGCGCTTGTCACGCGCTTGTACTGTCAGGGCCATTTCATTTCATAGGCTGGAACGAACAGCCAAAAAATAAAAAATCTGATTGCCAAGCGCGCTTGTCACGCGCTTGTACGGTCAGGGCCCAGTGGCTAAGTGCATTCCAAGTTTTGGGTCGCTAGGAGCGCATGCCGCGCACCATGCCACCGGCACACGAGTTACACACTCGTGCTCTGCGTGTGCCTTCATGCGGCACGCCATTCGTGACCCCGGCCACCCATTTGTGCACACCCGCGCTCAACTCACTCTCCGGTGTGGGATTTATGGCAAGCAGTTAAGTACTACGAAACATGCTTTTCTGATTTCTTGGTGCGGGCGAGAACTTGCGCCGGTTTGGCGACTGGGCCGAAATGCGCACCGGCAGTGCTTCCATAATATTTCTCGTTAGTGATGGGAAAAAAGGGCCGTGGAATTGCATGCTACCGTCACAGAATTTAACATGAATCTCACATGAACAGAGCAGTGATAGCGCGTACGGGGACTAGAAGAGGATGCTTGGGTTTAATGTTTTTCTCAAAAAGTGTAAAAAAAAGTTGGGAATAGCTTAGTCGATTTAAATTATGTAGTTCATTCAGGGCTGATCTAGCAGCGCTCTCATAGAATGTCTTATCATGATTTATTTTTTAAACATTTATCTAGCAATAGAAGGAAATAATTTGTTCATTTATTATGGTATTTGTTGATCAAAATAAATGGTTTCATGGGTTAGAATCCAAGAAGTCAATATCAAAGCATGACGAAGTATCCATCATAGTTCATCACCGAATTCAGAAATAAAATATTAAATTCCAATTTACGATCAGTAGGCATAGTCTCTCGTTGTCGCGAGCATAGAGGTAGCATGTGTGTGAGCATTTTTTTAGGGGTGAAGACTCGTGCATGTAAACGAGTGTTTGCGTATATATTGTGTTTCACAAAGAAAAAGAGAAGATAGCATAGATGTGGCAAGAGTTGATGAAAGTGACTGCAAAATTTTAAAATCGCATTCACCTAATGAGGATACAAATTTCACATATCTCCCATTTTGAAACATATGAATTTCACACATCAAATTATCAATAGATGTTGGGTTTCCACTAGTTGTTACTTATATGTGTTTCTTAGCCGATGGATTCTTCTTGTAACTTTCATGCATTCTTTCAGTTTATTTTCTTAATACAATGATAGAGGTGCCACGTTTTTTTCTGTTAACGAGAGGAAATCCAACCAGAGGCGAAGCCAACTGAGCACTTGTCAGGGTCGTCACCATTACAAGCCGGTGTCTTCACCGACCACAGGACATTGGTTCTTCTTAATTTTGCATGAAATCGTCGCCAGCTAAAAATGAGGCCATCAGACCTGATGAGTGTTCAGTTCGTGCACCGTGTTTCACGTTGAGGCATTAAATAGGAAAAATCAGTACAAACTAACATACAAATATAGTACAACAGCTAGCTAAGTGAGCCCCGTGAGCGAAATTTGTCGTGCTAGCTCGGAATCAAGAACGTGCATGGCCTCTAGATAGATCCTGAAAGATAAGAAACTAGTAGCTGCCACCAATTGACTAGCTACATAAAAGCCCAAGGTATAATGCGGAAAGACATTGATTTTGCAGGTTGCAGCACAGGAAACTCACATTTGCAAACACGCGACGGAGAAGATGAGCGCCCCGTCCGCGTCGACGGCAAGCACCAGCGCCGGCCGCCCCCGCGGCGAGCGGCGAACAACGGCGAGCGCCACAAGGCAAGGAGGCCGCGGCGTGTTCGTGTTCGCGGACCGCGGGGACGTGCTCATGGCCCTAGGCACGCTCGGGGCCGTCGCCGACGAGTGCTCCAACAACCTGCTCCTCGTCTTCTTGAGCGACGTCGTGAACTCGCTGGGCGGCTTGCACGCCGGCACGGCGGCGGCGACGAGCGCGCAGTTCAGGCACGACGTCGAGAAGGTTCGTACATGCGTCAGAACTTCGCGCCTCCTTTTTTTCCCCCCTTCATCATCTTGTCTCTAACAATTGGATTTGGATGCATATGTATGCAGTCGTGCCTGAATTTCGTTTACCTGGCGCTCGTTATCCTGCCGGTGGCGTTCATGGGTAACTTATTCAGTTTGCCACTCTCATGCATGACTCGTGCATATATTCGCATTTTTACAACAACTTAATGGAAATATAAACACGCCTGACGCATGTGCTTGGTTTATCAATGCTTGCAGAGGGGTATTGCTGGAGCAAGACGAGCGAGAGGCAGGTGAGGAGGATGAGGTACCTGTACCTGGACGCCATGCTGAGGCAGGAGGCCGGCTTCTTCGACTCCGGCGAGGCCACCACCGCGGAGATCGTCGACAGCATCTCCAAGGACGCCTGCCTCATACAGGAGGTCCTCGCCGAGAAGGTGAGCCGCGACGCCGCCCTTCACTTCAGTCAAACGACTCAAAAATGGAAAATTAGAATATTCGTTGCGTGTGGCCTTTTATCACTTAAGTACATTAGTTTACACGATTCGCCAGGATACACATTTTGTTTGTAGCTAGGGGAGTTTATTTCTCCTTTAAAAGAAAAGCACCTATACCTAACAAAATTAAGTGATTGATGATGAGCGCTAAGCATTCTTATCATCTCGTCCACTGAATATAAAAGGAACAACAACAATAATTCGGATTTGGAATCTTGCTCGTGACATCAGAATTTTGAACACCGTCATCTTTCAAACGATAGAAACGTCAGAATGCTCATTTTTTTTTAAAAAAAAAGATTCGTTCTATTTCATCGGCAGAAACCTTTGAATGCAGACAAGTGGAATATGTGAGCACAGAGCACGAGGTCCTACCACCGATGTAGTGATGCTCCACAGAAACAGTGCTGTTATATACTCCTTTCGTTTTTAAATTGTTGACGTCGTTGACTTTTTAAGTTACGTTTGACCGTTCATCTTATTCAAAATACTAGCTCAAATATGCAAAATTATAAATTGTGTTTCAAGTTTCTTTAGTGATAAAACAAATCATAACAAAATAATAGATTTATTTATTCATTTGAATAAGATGAATGATCAAACGTAACAAAAAAAGTCAACGGCGATAACAATTTAAAAACGGAGAGAGTAATGCAGAAATCCACAACGTTCTCCCATATAAAACACGGAATTTAAATACCAAACCATGAGTTCAAACGAGCCGAATTGCACTTGACTGACAATAACATTGGCGTGGAGAAATGATATCAGAAAATTTAATAAGATGTTTTCATTTAGAATCCTTACAACAACAAAGGAGATAAGTAAAAAAAAAAAAGAAGAAGAAGAGAAAATTAAACCCACCGTAGCATAATGCACCATATTGGTTCAGCATTTAACGAGAGATAACAGCAGAACTGATGAGCTGTTTGGTTTCTTTGATTCTGTCAGGTTCCTCTATTTCTGATGCACTCTACAGCTTTCATCTCCAGGCTGGCCTTCTCCTCCTATTTCTCTTGTAGGCTGGCTCTGGTTTCTTCTCCTCTGATCCTGCTTCTAATGATCCCTGGGATCATCTACGGCAAGTACCTTGCCCATCTCACCCATCAGTCACGCAGTGAGTCCGCCAAAGCGAATTCCCTGGTCAAGCAAGCACTGGGCTCGATCAAGACTGTCAATGCATTCACCGCTGAGAAAACGATCATCCAGAGTACACAACACTACTTGACAAGACGATCAAATTGGGGATCAAGCAAGGCATTGCGAAAGGTCTCGCCATTCGATGCACCAGCATTGCTTTTGCCATCTGGGCTTTCCTCTGTTGGTATGGAAGCAGGTTGGTAGTGTACCGTCATGAAAGCGGAGGCAGGATATATGCGGCAGGACTCTCTTTTGTTCTCGGTGGCCTGTAAGTTCTCGTGATCTTTGTGCTAAATGACTCTTGGTTATGTCGAAAACAAAACTTACTAAAAATGTTGCAGATCCCTTGGGATGGCACTCCCTGAGCTGGAACATTTCACTGAGGCATCTATTGCTGCAACAAGAATTATTGAGCGGATAAATCGTGTGCCACAGATTAACACTGAGAATATGGACGGCCTTATTCTGGATAAACTCCGGGGTGGAATTGAGTTTGAATCTGTCTGCTTTGTGTACCCATCGAGGCCAGAAATGACAGTCCTAAAAGACTTCAACCTCCAGATCCCTGCTGGGCAAACTGTTGCTTTTGTTGGATCCAGCGGCAGCGGCAAGTCAACCGCAATAGCATTGGTGCAGCGGTTTTATGACCCTAGTGAGGGAACCATCAAGATTGATGGGATAGACATTAAGGAGCTCCAACTCAAGTGGATCAGGAGCAAAATAGGGCTTGTCAGCCAAGATCATGCACTGTTTGGTACTTCGATAAAAGAGAATATCTTGTTCGGCATGCCACCATGGATGAAATTTACACTGCAGCCATTACCGCAAATGCTCATAGCTTCATAACAGGACTTCCCGAGGAATATGAGACTATGGTATGTGCACCGCACGAAAATTAATGTTCAGCAACCTTATCCCCTGTATCTGTATCCCACAGTTTGCTGCTTTTTGCTTCACAACTCTGGCAGGTTGGGGAGCGCGGAACATTGTTATCAGGTGGCCAAAAGCAGCGTGTTGCCATTGCAAGGGCAGTCATTAAGAATCCTGCTATACTCCTGCTTGATGAAGCCACAAGTGCACTTGATTTAGAATCAGAGAAGCTGGTTCAGAATGCACTTCATAAAGCTTCCATGGGAAGAACAACCATGGTAAATTGCCATTGCCTCTAATCTCCTCTATATCATGCTAAGATGATAAAATCTCCATAGCAACACTGCTAATACACTAATATTCGTCAGGTAGTAGCCCACAAACTCTCCACCGTGATAGATGCTGATCAGATTGTTGTCATTGATGGGGGTACAATAGCTGAAATAGGCACACATGATGAACTAATCAGCAAGGGTGGTCCATACTCAAGGTTCGTGAAACTGCAGAAGATGGTGAACGATATCAATCATGAAAGTGAACAATCTAGGGATTCACCTATGGCAAGGACCAATATCAGCAGTCCTAGTGAGAGCAGAGAAATTCCAGTGCAAATCACACCGGTTGTCTCAATGGGAATTAACTCTCATGTTCCAACATCTGCACCATCATTCTCTAGGCTTCTTATAATGAATGCACCAGAGTTGAAGCAAGCGGTCATAGGTAGCCTGTCAGCACTGGTATATGGTTCCGTGCAACCCATCTATGCCATAACCATGGGAGGAATGGTTGCTGCATTCTTTGTTCAGGACCACAGTGAAATGAACGCAATTATCAGCCGACATATCTTGATCCTCTGCTCATTATCGTTAATATCTATTCTTGTTAATCTATTGCAACACTACAATTTTGCGTACATGGGTGTGCATCTTGTTAGACGCATCCGACTCCAAGTACTCGGAAAGATCTTAAGCTTTGAAGCAGCATGGTTTGATAAAGAAACTAATTCAAGCGGTTCCTTGTGCTCACAGATAAGTGACGAGGCTTCTCTCGTCAAAACCCTTGTTGCAGATAGAATCTCCTTACTGCTTCAAATTGCTTCTGGAATTCTAATTGCGGTGACGATGGGACTGATATTAGCTTGGAAATTTGCATTAGTCATGATAGCTGTAGAACCATCTACAATGATATGCTACTATGCCAAAAAGGTTGTTCTCTCAAATGTGTCAAGGGACTTGGCGAAGGCACAACATTACAGCACTCAAATTGCCATAGAAGCTGTTCAAAACCGCAAGATGGTAATCTCATTTGGATGCTCATTGGAGGTTCTTCAGCTCTTTGAGAAAGCACAAGATGAACCACTGAGGAAATCGAGGAAGAAGTCGTGGGTAGCAGGGTTCACGACAGGGGTTTCACCTTTCTTCTTATTCTTATCAAGGGCACTGGAGTTCTGGTATGGTGGAAAATTATCACAGTCTGGGGAAATCTCAGCAGGTGATATCTTCAAAACCTATTTTGTCCTGATGACTACAGGAAAGCTGATTGTTGAGGCTGGTAGCATGACATCAGATCTGGCAAAGGGAGCAAATGCAATTGCTTCAGTGTTCAAGGTGATAGATAGGAAGTCTATCTATCCACAAAATTCACAGGTAATGCTTGCATGAATACTCTCGTGAGTATCTGATGGAGCTTAGACCAGTAGCCTAGTAAAGATAATATGATTTTCAATGCTAATGTCATGAATCATGAAATAATGAGAGCTACATTGCAGGTGGGACAGCACAATCATATGACAAAAATACAGGGAAGAATAGAGTTAAAGAATGTGGATTTTACATATCCAACAAGACCACAATGCCATATCTTGAAGGATTTTAGCCTCGATGTTAAAGCAGGAACAAGAGTGGGCCTTGTTGGGAAGAGTGGTTGTGGTAAATCCACTATCATAGTCTTGATCCTGAGATTCTATGATGTTGACAGAGGGGCTGTAAGGATTGATGGTATGGATGTAAGGGACATGGATATTTTATGGTATCGCGGATTTACAGCTCTTGTTAGTCAGGAGCCAGCTATATTTTCAGGCAGTATCAGGGACAACATTGCTTTTGGTAAACCCGAAGCTAATGAAGATGAAATTTTGGAAGCTTCCAAGGCCGCAAATGCACATGAGTTCATCTCGTAAGTTAGTAATACAGTCCTCAACCCAACTGCCAAAAAACATATTGCATGCACTAGCATTACCCAGCACATGTAACTGAAGACATATTCCTTTTTGTTTTCAGATCCATGGAAAATGGGTATGACACTGATTGCGGGGAGTATGGCATACAACTTTCAGAAGGACAGAAGCAAAGAATTGCAATTGCAAGGGTAATACTCCGGAATCCAGCGATACTATTACTTGACGAAGCAACTAGTGCTCTTGATGCAAAATCAGAGCAAGTGGTGCAGGAAGCACTTAACCGAATCATGTCAGGAAGGACAACAATCGTGGTGGCGCATCGACTAAACACAATCAAGAATGTCGACTCACTTGCCTTCCTAGAAAAGGGTAAGGTGGAGGAGCTTGGAACTTACTCACAGCTCATGAACAAGAAGGGGGCATTCTATAACCTTGCAAGTCTTCAGATATGAACCAATCGCCTACGATGTTAACTTATCACATCTAATATAAACTCGAGATGATCTTTATACACAAAAACATGTCAGTATGGAACCTTGCAATTCCGTGGTGAATGAAATGGATGCACTCCACTAACAAGCAATGAGAATCAACAAAGGGGATTGCAACAGCAGTAGGAACTTGAGTGTCTCTCTCTTTGTCTGCACGAGCGTACGCTATGTGGTGGAAAAATTAGGTCCATAGGCCAGGGGTGGTTATTGCCCTTTCAGTAAATTAACCCTTTATTTAATTTCCTGGATTGTGGTATTTGACAGTTGATCGAAACCCTTATCATTCAACAGACAAGGAGATTATGGAACAATGGAAAAGGACAACTATGTTTTAATTGAACAGACTTAAACAGAGTATGTAACATACTGCATGATAATAAGTTAACTAGTAAGATGGCCCGCGCAGATTGCGCGGCTAGACTTGTCAAGAATTCATAAATTACATCTGGTTAAAGTAAAATATACTATCGTTCTACATTCTTATTTCGGTGCCCCATGGTTTTCCCATATAATATATGCACCCATAGAATATATGCAGGACCATCATAAATTTGTACGGTCTTTTATCAAGTTCTTATATCATAGTATTATACAATCAATTCTATTCTAAAAGACATATTCTTGTAATAGTGACCATATTATAGTGTATGTAAAAAAGACAATATTCTGGATTGGAGGGAGTACTACATACTTATGACTCCATACATATACGACAATAATTCGTTAGAGGCTCTGGCAGAATTTTTATAAGTAGGCTATGTGTTTTAGGACACCATTTTTGACTATTGGATCAACACAAAGAGTGAGATAAATAGGATATCTCCCTCAATCTATCATGGGTTTTAAATTTGTTATTACTGAAAATCAGAAATAGCAACATGAAGACACTTAATTTTTTTTTGAAGTCATAAAGACACTTCATTTGTTCTAAAGCACAACTTACCAAGTTATTAATTTCTTCTGCAAATTATCAGCACCTATTCAATCTCAGCGAACATTTTTTTTCTTCTGAAAATGTGGCTTCTATTAGCATATGACATGTCATTATATGTTATTTTTATTTGTTCTGAAAAAGCGTTGGGACTTTTGTCCCTTCCCCTCATATAGTAGTACTATGCTTCATCACCAGAATTCCATTGATGGCTCCATGACATTCTTAGTCGCACTCCTAAAAAGAATTCCAGCTTTCCGATGTAATATGCATTCACAACTTGAAGTTAATTATCACAATCAATTCCGTAATCTAACGTTGGAGGAATCCTATAAAGTATTCATCTCTAATCTAGACTTATTCATCTTATATGCCAGTCGAGAAATTAATGAACTGAGTCTTTAAAACTAAAAAGCTGTTGGTTCTAGTTATTTTTGGATTGAGCAACAGATATATTGTAGAAATTTTTGTAGGCGAAACTTAGCTCAGTATATCTTCTATAATGAACTTCTCTTCTTGCGTTTCATCTCTCTAGTTCATTGCAACTTCACTAAAAAAAGAGCCTGAACCAAACTGTCATGGCATACTTGACCGTAACTGAAATATACTAATACTAAACAGAGAATTAAGTTGACTTCCAGTCTGTTCCAGAACCTAGGAATCACCTGATAATTCTTCCCCGTTGTTGACAAACTGTGACTCCTGTTGGTGCTTGATATGACCACCTTTTACCTATCTTTTTACTATCATTTTAGAGTGTTTATTGATCATTTGAGCCACTTGGCACCTACCTTTAACCCCATTTCGAAGTATGTTGTGTTTTGAGTGCTATGATAAAGAATCAGGTGAAAACATGATATAAAGGCTCAATTTCACGAAGCACCAACATGAAGCTCACCCACTTTAGAGAGGGCACTACATTGCAACACAGTTTTGGAGTACAAGACGATCCTGAATGAGGAAAGTTTGACTTACAAAGTTGTAGATCTCGTCGAGAGCTTTCCGGAACATATATGGATGACCCTATTTGGACTTCGGAGCTAGGAGATATGAGCCCCGCAAGATGTGCTGCGCAGACAAGTCGCTGGTGCCGACCGGCACCGACTTGTGCCGGTCGGCACGAGGCCCAAAAAGGCCCAAAACCGACTCCGAAGGCTGTTTTTCAACCTATAGAGAGAAGATCCTATTCTACACGCAAGGCGGACTCCGAAGGCTGTTTTTCGACCTATAAAGAGAAGATCCTATTCTACACGCATGGGTTCGGATTTCGGCACTTTTGGCGGCGGAATTAGGGTTAGACAACAGAGAACTTCATCCCTAGCGAATTTCGCGGCGTTCCGGCGAAAAGCCGTCGCGCGCCGGTCGGCATGAATCCGCGCCGATCGGCACGACCGACTCCGGCGTCCGATTTGCCCCAAATTGTACCAGGAAGTAGGATAGGCCAATCTAAGGTGGTTCCCATGGCGAAACCTACTCATATCATGGGGTGCTCTGTTCTTCCCTCGGTTGATGGGGATCTTGCCATTTGCACTGTGATGGTTAATTGATTACTTTTGTTGCTCTATCTCGGTCTATTGCAATACTTGCTTGTTGTTTATCTCAGCGGTTTGGATGATGGTATTGTGATGGTGCTATTGCTAGATGATTGAATTATTAGCCGCTGCCGTGACAGGGTCGCAGCAAACAGCCTTTGTCTACTTTAGTAACAGCCAATAGAGCCTTAACTCAATTAATTTGATCTTTGCATGCAAGTGAACTAAGACCGTGGGAAGATTCTCTTAATCTTTGCTTAGCCGTTTTCTTTCTCTCTCTTATTTGTTCTGTTATCATTAATTCTTTGAATCTCCTTTCTTTCAACAACCACTTCTGTTAGTAACAAACATTTAGTTAAATAAGCGTCCCACTTGTTCCACGGATTGATAAATCTTGGAATACTCTGAGGGAAAAGCTACAACTGATCTGTACGCTTGCAGTCTCAGAAGGTGCGTGCATCACGCGCCAACAACTCCTTGACGTTCTGTGATTTCTGCCTCCTCCAGGAGGTATTGGGCAAGTGACATCCCTGAAGGTTGTAGCAGTGTAAAACACAACCTTTTGCTTGGCCGTTGTTCGCGGTTTCAGGTACCCCTATCGCCCTTCCTCCCTTTTGAGGTCTGCAACTGCGATCAGGGCTCCTACCAACTTTGCATGGATCCCATCTGCCTCCGCAAGCCTCCGGGAGTGTTATGCCTCTGCTTCTCGTGTTCCACATGCTTAGTGGTGACGTAAGGGATTTGCAAATTGAGTAGTGTCTCATGGCTACTGAAGCCGGAGATCTGTATTCGGTACCCATAAGAATGGGTATGGCTGTCCACTTGTTGGTTGTTCCATCCTCGCACCGGCTCCGTCGTTTCTTTCCCCTGCCACACACTTGCCGTAGTTCAAACTCTGGCCTCTATTCTGCAGCTCCATTGTCAGCACATTCAATCTGAAGCATGCATCAATGATTTGTCTCCATGATCCCGCGGGCCTTCACCAGTGTTTTTGACTCAAAAGTAACCGAGTCTCTAGATGATCTCGCGGCCGCGTGATCACGGCGGATGGTAGCATGATAGATTTTGCAGGTACGCAGAGCCATGCAAACGACCTCTTCTTTGATCCGGAAGACATGCGAAGCCGCCGCAAGTGAAACAACGGCATGTCGTCGATTGGTTCAAGAACCAATCGCCGGTGCCTTCCGTCGCGCATCTAAACGGGTCAGGCTCATCGGGGACCTTTCCTTTATCTGGGATGTGTTTTCTACCTCCGGCAGCTTCTGCGTTGTTCCGTCTAGGCCGATGAACTCCAGCTGGATCAGCAATAAGCAATAGGCCAGTGGTTGCGCTTCTCTCTGGATCAACGACGACATCCTCGCAAGATTCGCTGGTAGTAGTACTTTTAGCACGTCAAGCTATGCGGTGAGATTCAGATGTCTCCGATTGCCCTTCTCCTTTTCTCTCTTCTATAGTTCATACAGTAATCCAACTGCATGGTTCAGATTTGTTTTCTTGATTGATTTCCTTTCCTTTCACGGAAAAATTGCTAAAATTGATGACCTTAGCCAAGTCCACATACCATGCACGTCCTTCTCTTTCCTTTTTTGTTGTACATCGTTTTATTAGCAAGTGTTTGTCACGTTTCCATCTTATTCTTAGTTGTAACCGGTGTGAAATATTTCTTTCCAGTAATCAATGGGATTCCAGAACAACTTAATGTGGGTTCACGTGGTACTGCTTTTTTTTATCCTTAAGTATTTTTAATGTGGGTTGTATCTAGCATGAACTCTTACATTAATCTAGACCGTTCAATCTTCGTAAAATCCAACGGCTCATAGCTTTTCTTTTTTTCGATTAACGTGGTAATTTCGTGGCCTTGAGAGCGAACGTGGTGGCTCATTTGGACCTTCAAATACTAAGATAATAGATTCAAATAAGGCTGATCAGGTATACGCGTAATAACATTTGAACTGCCAGATACGAGTAGTTGAATACTTGATGAAATATTAAGTCACTAGGGATAAAAATGTATCTGATTGTTGATTTTGTCAGCATCAGCAAGAAAAACAAAGTACCTTTTGCGTGTACATTTCTCTTCGGAGTTTTAGCAACGACGAGCATTACGTAGCCCAACTATGATGCATCAGTCGGCCACACATCGGAGAAGTACTTCACAGAAAAATGTCCCCTCCAGAATCCAGAAGCAAAATTTTCGTTGCAGAAGGATATGGTTTTCTGTGTAACGGAAAAATCATTGCATTAGCTTATAGTTATTGGGAAGAACTCCACATTCATGGAGGCCAGCAACTGACTGCATATTCATCAGGACTAAGCTCCCTGAGAAGACTAACCCAACCAACCGCCTGTACCTGGCGCTACGGCACCCACGCCGTCGACGAAACCGTCGGCCAGCCGTTCGCGGCGACGAGCGCAAGAAGCACCGCGAGCGGCGCCAGCTATTGGCACCGCGGTGAGATCGCTGCCACCGGAGCGAATGAAGGAGATCCGCCCGAAGTGCCGCCCGAACAGCAGTGTCTGGCTCTGGACCGAGACGGACCGCCGCCACATGCTCCTGGGCCGGAATGGCGAGGTTGAGGCCCAAAGGCACCGTAGAACCCCTAAAGGAAGGAATGTGAAAACCGAAAAAACTCCGAGGTAGAATATTCATAATTCGCAAAAAGGAGTGGCACCAAATAAATTAGAAACGAGAATTAAAAAATCTCTATTGAATGTACGGGCTCCCGAAATATGGGAAAAACTAGTATTTCACCGATAGACTAAACTCGAACTGACGCAAAAGGCATTCTTGATTGCTAGCCAAGCTTTGTCGCTCCACCGTCAAAAATCAGAACCACACTTGACTCTCCTATGCGCGAGAGATAACACGATCTGTAGTAGAAAATAGCAGGGATCTTGTGTCAGCCAACGCCTGCGCATGAATCATGAAATAGCTTCACTGTTTGCGCCGCTACCCTATCGGTAGACGAAGTTCGGCGAACCAAACGTCCCAAAAAAAAAAGTCGCGCAAGGAGTTAGGAGTACTTGATTTTTCCTAAAGTAAGTGAACATGAGCACATTCTTTGTAAATAAAGAAAAAATGCGTCAAGAGAGTACGAGGTATTCAGTTTAAAAATAAAATATGAGAGGAAAAAGATAAAAATAATTGCTAAGCATATGTGTCATATGCAGGTTTGCCCACAAAGTGGTGGCAATGATGATTTTTTTCCGTTTATCATATAATTTGCTCATCGTGTATGCCACACGCATTGTCACCACCTACGGGAGTGTGCCGTTGGGCACATTCGCATGGTCGAGCGGTCACATTTTTGTGAAGGGTCGTGTTCGTAGCCTTTCCATACGGTACAAAAAGCATTCACCTCCCATTTCAGTGCGCACATTGATTATTAGTCTCCGTCATCGTTTGGATTTTTTTTTTTTTGATTGGGTCATCGTTTGGATTGGGCCAATGCAATGCGGACCAGGCCTGCAGTAATAAGTTGGCTGGAGGCCCGTTTCATTTCATAAGCTGGAACGAGCAGCAAAAAAGTAATAATAATCGAATTTTCCTCTGAAGAAAAAAAATTTTGATTGCCCAGCGCGCGTGTCACGCGCCTGCACGGTCAGGGCCCGGTGGCTAAGTGCATTCCAAGTTTTGGGTCGCTAGGAGCGCATGCCGCGCACCATGCCACCGGCACACGAGTTACACACTCGTGCTCTGCGTGTGCCTTCATGCGGCACGCCATTCGTGACCCCGGCCGCCCATTTGTGCACACCCGCGCCCAACTCACTCTCCGGTGTGGGATAATGGCAAAGCAGTTAAGTGAGTACGAAACATGCATTTCTGATTTCTTAGTGCGGCACTTTCGCTGGTATGGCGACTGGGCCGAAATGCACACCGGCCGTGCTTTCGTTTGGGAAAAAAAAGGGCCGTGGCATTGCATGCTAGCCTCTTGAAATGCATATGCATTTGCATATACGTGACAGAATTTATGACATGAATCTCACATGATCTCTAAGACGGTACGACCTACCTTACGAATGTCGCCGCCAGCAGCATCGTGCTTTTGAGTTGGCTTGCCTTGGGTTGGATCAGACGGTGCTAAACGACATCGTTTAATTTCTTGCCAGTGTAGTCGGCTGAATAACCATGGTTGGATCAAGGCACTGGATCTACTCCTACTGATTATTTAGTATCTCGTGCCGTCGCGGTACAACCATACAGAGGCGGCAGTCGTCATGAGAATGGAAAAAGAAGGAGCACAAATTGTTTTTAAGCAAAATTGTACTAAACGGGCCGTGTCGTGCCGTCCATGTTGTGCTAAACGGGCCGAATGGACCTGCGCATATCTTCGTGCCATCACGGCCCATTTGTCTTCGTGCTCGGATCGGGCCAAAATTGTCATGCCTCGGGCCGGCCCATTCAGCGCGGCCCATGTGGCCAGGTCACTACATAAGATTTTTTTTTTAAAAAAATACATAAGAACATGCCAGGTTTTGCTCCCAAAAAAAAAAAACCAGGTTGGGACCTTGAGTCCGGTTATCGTACGAATCCTCAACAGTGCAAGGATGGAATCTGATGGAGAATTGGACACGGCCTACTTCTTGACCGTAAGGCTGCGAATCAAGTTGACATTAAAAAAAAAACCCGTTGACATATCCATCTATGTTTCGAAACCGATTCACACAGAAAAGGCACGCGAGATCTCAGACCAGGACTCGGCCGCGCAAAAAAGAAAAAGAGGAACTCGACCAGCACTCCACCACGGCACCACCACCCTCCGTTCCGGAATCGACGCTTCTCCCCGTCTCCCGCAACGCCTCCTGATCCTCTCCCACCGGACCGGCCCAGCGGAGCAGCCGACTCGCTCGAACCGGACGGGCGGAGCGCAACCCCACGTCCCCACCCAAGCCAAACGCGGCCGCACGCGGACCGAGCGTGGCGGGCCCGGACTCCCAGCCCGAGCGTCGTGTGTCCCAGTCGGACCCGGCCGGCCGACCCAGCGAGCCAAACCCTATCCACCACGCCGTCTTCTTCCCCCATATATCATCACCACCACCCCCCACCGTCCTCGAAACCATCACGACTTCAACGCCGCAACCGCAAGCGAAAAACCCAGCCTTCTCCTCGTCGCCTCTCGCTCGATTCCGCAATCACGACGAGAAGTAGCAGTTTAGCGTTGGACATGGATCGGTACCAGAGGGTCTCCAAGCCGCGGGAGGAGTCCCCCATCGCGGCCAACGAGATCCGCATCACCGCGCAGGGCCGCCCCCGCAACTACATCACCTACGCGCTCGCCCTGCTCCAGGTTCGCCTCCGCCGCTCCGCTTCGCCCCTTGCTTTCTTCTTTGGGCCGCTTGGTGAAGGCCAGGCTTACGTGGGGGGAGGAGAAAAAGACTCGATTTTGGAGGGTAACAGGGTTCTCCCCCAAAGTAATTTTTGGCTAGGGTTTAGTGCGGGTTCGGTTCGCTTGCAGTGCGGGGTCGATTCGGTGGGTGCATGTTGTTGTTGGCTTCGAATTATGAATTTTTTTACCGTTCTAGGGCTCGATTTTGCGGTTTTGCTCCCCACTTTTACTTTTGTACTATGCCTGCCCTGCCCTGCCCGTAGGCGTTGGTTGTGGAGGGCTACTTGATTTGTTGTACTGGATTCATATGGTGTTAGGGAGTGGGTTACCGATGGTGCTTTTGTCGGTTCTGTGTGTGGAATTGCAACTTGGCATTACGGATGTGACTTTTGTACTGTTGAGGATTCGTTGTCTTAGGATTTTATTTACACTAGTACTGTTCCATATGGGCTTGAAAATAAAAATTGTGGTGATGCGGGGCTCATGAATCACACACATTGCCTCTTGCTTATGCTGTTGATGGTGGTTTCAATTTTTTGAACGGTTGCTAGGGCCAAGTTCCCACCTTTTTTCTCCTGAATTAGTAAATAGTAACCGTTTTTGGTTTCCTATTCTGTAACAGGATGAGGCAACCGAGGAAGTCGTTGTCAAGGCTATGGGAAGGGCGATCAACAAGACCATTGTCATTGTGGAGCTTCTCAAGGTGAGATAACCAACCTAGTTGGATTCTTTCCTGAAACGAGATACAACCTTGTAACAAGTCGTTAACTTTTTATGTTGCCCTGAGCAGAGGAGGATCGCCGGCCTCCACCAGAACACATCTATCGAGTCGCTTGACATAACTGACACTTGGGAGCCGTTGGAGGAGGGCCTTGTCACGTAAGGAGGAATCAGTACTTTCCTTGTACTTCTTTCTGTTTTGGATGGATGGTTTGTTTTGACAGGACACCGTTTGGTATTTATGATGACAGTCTTGAGACCACTCGCCATGTTTCCTTGATTACCATTAAGCTGTCGAAGAAGGAGCTGGATACATCGTCTCCTGGGTTAGTAGACCTTTGACTTCCTTTTCTGTGTTCCAAATTTATTGGTGAGCTGTGATTTCATATGGTTTCTCATAGATTGTTTAAGCTTGTCCTCCACTCTAGATCGAGTGCAGGATATAGTAGGTCACCTAAGCTAACTGAATCTCAGGTTTCTTAGCCAACTTTACTCCAATGTAACGCCTGCCTTTCTCCTACTTTAGACCTCAAAGAATACCTGCTTGGCTTGATATGAATTTCTTTTGTTCGGATTCTCATGCTTAGAATAGTTTCATACGGTTGCTCATCAAATATTCAAATTTGTCCTACTACCTAGATTCAATAACTGACTCTCCTTTTAACATGGAGCATTATTCACTGTATTTTGTCGTTTTGTCTTCAATTTGGTTCACATTTGTATGGAACCTAATTCACTGTATCTCATGCCTCCTTCTAGAGATTAGAAATTACATATGCTTGACTTTTAGTCTAATCTCGGATTTACTTAGGCAATTTTACTCCATAGTGCCTGCCACAAATAGATTCTATTACTATCTTTCTATGCATTTCTCTTCTACATATTCTTTTGCTATGCCTCTTTCTGAAACATACATGACACTTTGTATTTGGCAGTTACCAGGCACCAATACCAGCTGATCAGGTGAGGCCAGTAAATGAGCTCAGTGAAGATGCTGGTGGTGAGGATGCAGTGGCAGTACCAAGTGGCCGTGGAAGGGGACGTGGTCGTGGGGGCAGGAGCAGGGGAAGAGGAGGTAATCAGCATGCTTACATTTGACTGCTGCAATTGTGTTGGTCTCCTGGGGGTTTCTGACAACCTCTTCGCATTTGGATATTTTGCTGCAGGGTTCAACAATGGTGGAGCGGATTATGATGATGAGAATGGATACCCACAGGAGGCACCACAGGGATATCGCGGCAGAGGGAGAGGAAGGGGAAGGCGTGGTCGATCCTTTGGGCCTGGAAGGGGTTATGGTGGTGACGGTTATGCAATGGAAGAAGCTGGTGGATACCATGATGCGGAGTATTACAATGCACCACCAGTGCAAGGATATGGTTAGTATTTTTTTTCCTGACCCCACTTTTGATTGACCGGTAAATGAAAATGGATGATTGACTGACATTTTCAGTAATATTCTATTTCCTTCTAAGTTACTCAAATAGGATTGTAATTGATTCTGAATCTTCTTTTAATTCCAGATGCTGGTCGGGGACGCGGTCGGGGCCGAGGGCGTGGTCGCGGACGTGGAGGCAGGGGACGTGGACCTCCTCCACAAGAGTAGATTGGCTGGCTCATCAACAATGGAATGTATCTTCGTGGATCAAACATTATCTTCCATTGTAACTTATCTGCTTAGGTTTATGTTGACAATAGTGACTCCAGTGTGGAGGATGAGGCTAGTTATGATTTTGTAGCTAGGTTATTCTTCCATTTGGTTTTAATTTCAGATAGCGTTCAATTGTGCATTGTAGCCTCTGTGTGCTATCATAATCTAGTCAGAAGATTTTTTTCATGAAGTTGGAAATTGCAGTCAGTTTTATGTGAATGTAAAATCATAATTATTGATTGCTTCAAACTGGAATCGCCGCTAGATTGAAATTTAGTTGGATACCAGGCCCAGATGTCTCATTGGCCTTTCACAATGTTCGGAGAAATAGAGTCTGCAATTGTGGTCTTGCATGATATCAGCACAAGCTTAGGTTCGTTTGTGATTGCCTCGCTGAAGTATTTTTTAGAACAGCAGTTCAATATTTCTAAATGGACTGAAAATGCTTCACATATTGACGTGTTTTTGTGACCGCGGTGTAGATCTAATGTCTAATGGCTTAAAATAGCTGCACATTGACAAACATAACGTGCTGGAAATATCGTCAGGACACTAAAAAATAAACTAAAAATAATTTTGACTCTTCCAAACTAGGTTCTGGGGCAGAGGCTATAACAGAATTCAGAGGCTATGTGGTATTATATCAGCATTTACCTCAGAAGTTTTGAGGCTGCATAGTACCTTTTGACACATAATTTCTTAAAATAAGAGTAAAATGCATTGGGGCTCCTTAAACTTGCCTTAGACTATCTCCAACGGTTAGAAGCACCCAAAACCAAAGTGGGTCTTGCACCCAAAACCAAAGTGGGTCTTGCACAGAAGGAAAAATGAAAACAAAAAAACTTCAATCTCCAACTCTCCGCCCCTGCCCAACCGCCACCGACGCCGAGCCACCCACATGGCCGCCATGGCCACTAACCCCGCCGTCGGCCGCGGCGCGGCTCCAAGGGCCCCAATTCCGACCTCCCTCCAGCACCTTGCCTAGGCGTCGATGAATGCGCGCCGCCGAGCTCACCAAGGTGGTGAAGGGGAAGGGCGCCTGGTACTGGGCGCATCTGGAGCCTGTGCTCGCGTCGCCGTCGGGCTTCGGCGCGCTGCCCAAGGGCTTGGCGGGGAGCTCCCATGACTTGATGAGGGCCTTGGCGGGGAGCTCCCATGACTTGATGAGGGCCTTGTCGGGGAGCTCCCATGGCGCCGCCCCATCCCGGCTTCGGCTCTCACCACATCGGAAGAGGAGCCGCCCCGCCCCGCCACTGCTGCGCCTGCTCCTCGGCGGAAGAGAGAGAGAGAGAGAGAGAGAGAGAGAGAGAGAAGAAGATGAAGAAGATGAAGAAGATGATGACGACGAACATGGGGCAAATGATTCGAGCGTTTCTGTTGCGTGGGTCGCGCGACGAGCTAACGCATTTGTGCGTCGCGAGGTTGCCGGCTGCAACAGTAGGTCTTCTATTTGGTGTTCCGTTGGAGAGGTGTTTTTGATGTTTTGAGACCCAGATTTACTATAACTCCCATTTTGAGTCTTCCGTTGGAGATAGTCTTAGGTCCGTGAACTAGATATTCAAGCCTATAAATAAAGTGTGCCATTTAGGTTCAAAATACCGGAAATACCGCTTTGTTGCTGACATGGCTCTTTGTAGGGCATGGATTGACATTAATTTATGTGTATACGACATATGCCGCCATAAATTATTTTCTAGCATGAATTACGATGGTTATACTGATTTGAGGAGACGAGAAGTATGAAAAATCGTGCTCTATCAGTAGCCACATCAGAGTAATTTTATGAACTTTGAACCAAGATGATACACTGAGACAAGTTTAAGGACCGTTGGTGCACTTTACTCCAAAATAACTGTTTCTTGTGAGACGTCTAAAACTGAATGTTCCCTGCATTTAACTAACTATTTTGGTTTTCGATGTTTTCAATATATTACCACCATTGTGACTATTGTCTATAATGCCTACTTGAAATATGGTATTACGATTTACTAATGTTTGTTGAAATGAATCTACAAATCTGTTTTTTTTTCAAACTAAAAACCCTGAAAGTCAATGACATCCGAAGTTTAATAGGTTTATTATAATCAAATCTTTATCTTTCAAAATAGGAGGAATCCTATCGAGAGAGGTTGGGCCGGGCCGGGTCGGCCGTATCGATGAGGGAAGCACGAGGGGGGTTATTTACAATTTTTTTCCTTCCCAGTTTTCTCCACCCAAAACGCAGAAAAGGATAATTCGTCTAGAATTTAATCGAGTCCCTAAAATCCCAAAAGGCCTAAACCCTCTTCCTCTTCCCTGCTTCGCTGCGCCGGGATCTCCTCTTCCGCCGCCCCCGATGGACGTCTCCGCCGTGCAGGCCGCGCTCGCCGACAAGTCCTACTCGGCAGTCGCCCCCCTCTGCGACGACCTCCTCCTCCAGGTACCCGCCGGCGCGGCATCTCCCTCCCTGACCGCGCGACACCCTCTCACGCGATTTTCGATTTCGATTCGCAGGCAGCGGCCCGGGGCGTCGCCACCGACGAATGGCCCTACGCCGTCCACCTCCTCGCCCACCTCTACCTCAACGACCTGTATGTGATCTGCCCCCCTTGTTTCCTCGGTTTATTTCTTTTTTCCCCCTGCGTTTTTAGGGGCTAGGGTTTTGTGGATGACGCTGTGTTGTGATTTGTGGTGAGCAGGAACAGCGCGAGGTTCCTGTGGAAGTCGTTGCCTCAGGGGGTGAAGGACGCGCGGCCGGAGCTCGCCGCCGTCTGGAAGATTGGTCAGTGCCTCTGGAACAGGGACTACGCCGGCGTTTACACGGCCGCGCAGGGGTTTGAGTGGGGCCCTGAACTTGCTGAGTTTGTCGCCGCCTTCCTTGGTATTGCACTTGTGTTTACTATTTAGGACGGCATATAAATTTCTTGTGCTTCGATTGAATTATATAAATTTGTGCCATGGGTGGAGGATAAGCTGATGGATATGTTGCTCCCACTGATTAAATAGCAGGGAAATAAACTTATGGATATATTGTCCCCATTGATTAAACAGTAGGTAAATCTGTCTGTAATTCTTTTGGGGGCTACACTGAGAGTTAGATACTCAACGAATATGATGATGAAGTCTGTTGGTTAATATGTTACTGCCACCTGGTCTCGTATCATTTTCATTGTTGCATCTAGTACTTTTGATGATGCTCCCATGATGATTGTGGTTTGATGCTTATCAGTACCAATTTATACCCTTTTGATTCTAAGTAACAGCATAAACAACCTGCAGTTATGGTGCATTGTGATGCGTACTATGCTGTTACGCATAGCTACCGTTACTTGGCAAAAGATTTGATCATCATGCTGTTATGTCTGAATTGGCAAATGCAGCTTATAAACTGCCAAGAATAGTGCTTAACACATTCAACGAAAATAATGTGGTATAAATAAAGGGGTTAACTCTTTTATGGTATTCCTCCTTTGACATACACTGGGATAAAATGATTCCTTAGGCCGTCAGCGAGTGCTTTCGTTTTTCTTGCTTGATCATAGGAAATTGTTCAGCACTTGGCATTACGTTTATGATTATGTAATTGTTTATTGTGGGTATCTTATCTTTTTTTTTTCTGATGACTCAGAAAGCTACAGAAAGAGGATATTCCAGCTGCTGACTTCTGCATATTCCACAATCACCGTTGCTGATGTGGCTCATTTCATGGGGATGAGTGAGGAGGATGCTACAAACTGTATGTTTGTCAACCCACCCAGTTATACTATGAAGTTCCTTTACCTAGATTTGGGCATTCAAATGTGGTCATTTGCTTCGTTTTTACTAAGTTGTTGCATGGCGAACTTTGGACTAATCCGGGATGTATACTGAAGAATTTTCCACTTTGCACTAAGATTTCTGCCTACTGCCTAGATTGGATCATTGGACTTGCAATGAATTTTCTTTCCTTTTTTTTTTGACCTGGACCTGCAATAAATTTTTCCCATACTAGGAAGGTACATGGTTGATGTTGCAAAGGTTCATACTTTCTAGTCATAAATATTTGCTGATATGATGGGATTGTTATAGATCCAATAAATTTCCGTGAAGTCCTGTCATTAGTGTCTGTAACTTATGAAGTATGAGAGATAAAATAATGAACCTTCTTGTACATAACCGTCCATCTACTACTTTTATGCATGTTTATTCTGATATGAGAAACTTTTATAGTCTGCCCTACATGACACATGATAGATAAAATAATGAACCTTCTTGTACATAACCGTCCATCTACTACTTTTATGCATGTTTATTCTGATATGAGAAACTTTTTTAGTCTGCCCTACATGGCACATGTGCTTTGGAATTTGGATGCCTTCAAATTTTCTATAAATGCAAAATGTTTTAATTGGTAGTTATATTCCTTGTGATTGGGTGTGGAAGTTCTAAACATATCGTCTCATATCCAGATAATTATGCACAAGTTTTGTTTTTTTGTCAGTGTTTCTCTGGGGCTCTGGGCAGTCTAGATGAGGACTAGAGGCTAGTTGACGAAATTACGGGTTGGCATTGAGTTTATAATGTAAATTCTGTAGTTAGCTAGAACATTTAGTTGGTCACTGATGCATTTTTGTTGTTCTAAATCAAAATGTATGTTATGAAAAATTTGAAAACTTCCGTCCATGACACTAGGTTCTGTCAGAAGTTTTTTGGCAGAGCTCAAGCTCCAAGAATTCTCAAAGCTGGATATTCCTAGCTCCAAAAATTCTTGGAGCCCCAGCTGGGGGTGCAGTGGATATGAGTATCATCTTGTTCACACTTGAGACCAGAAATAGTCGCAAACTGCTTTACCTTACCTTATACTCCCTCCATCCCTAAATATAGTACCTTTTTGACTTTCAGACATCACGTTTGACCGCTCGTCTTATTCAAAATTTTTACACAAATATTTTATATATTTTATTAAAATATCTTCAATGATAAAACGAATTATAAAAAATAAATGAAATTTGCACAAAAAATTTGAATAAGACGAGCGGTCAAACGTGATGTCTGAAAGTCAAAAGGGTACTACATTTAGGGATAGAGGGAGTATACTCCAGATCCAGCATGAACCCTGGAGTCCAGCTCTTGCATACTGGCCTGCCTTTTTTTTTTCCTAACACGCAGGAGAGCTGCATATCATTATAGTGAAGAAGAAAAAGAGGGTAAAGAACCCTTACAACACACCCCACATGGCCAGACTGGGCAGTTGTCTTTAGATTACATTCGCGCCCGTTTAAACATTAAAACGACCTTGACCTCGATGTATAGACCTTTTTTTTAAACCCAGAACACAGCGAGGGAATCCCCCACTGTAAATTTTCTATTAAACAAACTGAAAAAAAAAGAACAGAGTGACCAAGGGATACTTACAGACTACTGCAAACTACCTGGGCAGTGAGCTACGAGATACCTCGTGCCCCTTCCATGCTCCATAGCTGCATCTCCTAGGTAGCAGCGGCTAGAGCACCTGCCCTTAGTCCATCTCAAACCACCTCAGGTTGCTTTGAACTTGTCTGGTATCTGGAGTGCTGCTATTTTTTGCATTGGCAGAATAAATTTTGTGCCCTCATTCTTGGTATGATAATAGTTTGTGTGCTAGCTAATATTTTGATTTTTATGACAAGTATAAAATGTTGGATTGTATAGTTCAGTTGTGGTAATAAGCTCAATCAGTTATTTAGTATCCACTTGCCCATCCGGATAGCTGTTTTCAAGTTGCTACTGACTGCCATAGCGTGTTATGGGCAGCCAGCCGGGGCCTTATGGGCTAAGGCTTTATCTTCACAGTTTGCTGTTTCTGTTAAGTGCATCACTTATTTTTCCTTACATTTGATGCAACCTCTGTTTGGTTTCTTAATTCAATTGCTCTCTTCGGTTTTAATATGTTGATCTTTGTTAGTGCAACTTATAACAGATTAATCCCGGAAGGAGTGGCTTCCTGGTGAAACATATTGTCTGTAAATGTAGAGGCATCTCCCGTACTGTGAGGGAGGGCCTGTGTACAATGCTGCTAGTTGTGCAAATTTTACTTATGCTTGTAAAGTTGATCTGTTCCTGCTTCGTAACTTTATGATAATAATTGTCTTTATCCAAATGCAGATGCTGTTGGAAATGATTGGAGTTTGGATGCGGCAACCAGGATGCTTACTGTCAGGAAAACAAAGGCTCAGACCAATCAGAAGCTTGACGCAAGCAAACTGCAGCGTTTAACTGAATGTGTTTTCCACCTGGAGCACTGATGCCATCCAATGACTTGTGCCTCCATTGCATTTCAATGTTAAATCTCATTAAGAAACTTGTCTGATATTGATATCTAGCTATACCTGGTCACTAGGTTGTAGGAGTGAAAATTATGCTTTGGTGTACTAGCCATTTCTGTACCTATTGCCTGTTTCGTTGTGGCTCTTCCTCTGAAATGAGTCATGCTTAGCGAGTTGAAATTATTCTAGTGGAAATAGAAAGTCACTCTGGTGGTTCTCATTTCCATGTAGCTCACTGAACCAATCTAATACATCGGCTTAAGTTTATTTTGTGTCAAGATGGTAGCAGTCGTTCCTTCGTTCTTGTTTTTTTTTCCTTTTCTTTTTTGGGGTGGGGGGTTGGGGGGGGGGGGGGGGGGGGGGGGGGGGGGGGGGAAGGTAGCAGTCGCCAACCCAACTTGCTTGGGATAAAATGCTTTGTATTGTTGTTGTTGGAGAAAAAGGTACCAGTCGTTCTTATGCCATCGGACCTATAGAGTTGCCTCCCCCCCAACTTTATCGCCCCTGCCGCCGACCCCAAAATGGGCTAGAGCCCATCCAAGCTGTGGTGTAGGACACTAGGACTGTAGGAGGAGGAGGGCCGCGCAAGGAGCCGACCTCAACTGCTGCTTTAGCTGAGTGGTAAGCTGTGTTCGTGGAGGAAATCCAGACGGCTGCTTTTGGTGGATTCGAAGCATGGCCGGGCAAGGAACTGCGTCCACAAAGGATATACTTTAAACACATTGCCTAATTATACGTTCCTACCAATTTCTACCACTGATATACTTGAATTCTTGATACCTCCGAATCCCTACTGGACCTGTCAAATGCCTCGATTTCCCCTAATAAATTTTGCCATCCCTCAACTTGTTTCTTCTTCCTATGTCCTATACTTCATACATTTGTAATGTGCAGCCACATCGCCATATGTTTTATATAGCCCATTTACCTCTTCTTTTTTTTAAAAAAATGCAATAGGAGGGGCAGGACCTCCTACTTGTTATAATACCAATTCACTTGGTATATAGGCATCCCATAACTCCAACTTCCATCTCAAAAGTACCACACAGCTTCCACGTACTCTTCGTGGACGAGATAAGAGTCTGATTGTTGTAAGAGCAATCTTTATGTTGTCTGTTTTCTTAGTTATTACCAGCAATCCTTTTCTGCAGCACGATTGAACCTGCAGCTGCTTGCTCTGCTCTTCTACTGAGTCGGTGATGCTTCGGGTCGTTTGTCCATCAACTTCCCAACATTCCGTATTGCTGCTGCTCTACGTCCTGAGCATATGCAAATACTGGCCTCTTTTGTGTTGTTCTGGTCTTCACGATCTCGTTCAGTTCGACGGTTCGTTTGGTGTCATACAACCATCTTTCTCTTTTTAGCTTTGCTGACGACTTAATGTTGCCTTATTAACTCGTTCTTACTCTTGGGCATTTTTTTTGAATCAAACTCTTGGGCATTTTTATTATCATATCTTGGTAGTGATTGATTGGACCATGTGGGCACTTAAGTAAAGGTCTTATCAAATGCCGCAAACTTGCAACAACCGGTGGTGTAGAAGGGGACGTAGAGGCTGCTGATGCAGAGGAAGTACAGGACGGACGTGCTCCGCGAGTTCCCGTAACAAGGACCTTCTGGCTTCCAACAGGAAAGGATACTATTGAGAAGGACCCGAAACTATTTGCTAGGATGGGCCAAGCACACAGTCATGCGTGCGTAGGTGCCATGTGCCACCTGTGAGACACTGCTAAATTCATTTGATCTTTTCATGGCTGGCTAATTGCAGCATTTTGTGCCTCCTGCCTCGTAAACTCCCACACGCCAGATGTGCATCTGCATTGCGTTCCTGCACTGCGCCGGCCGGGTTGAGGCTCGCTGCTGGCCAGCGGCTGCTTGTGAGCCGAGGGCAGGCTCGCTCGCAGCTTACTGTCTTTGACGGTGCATATGAGTGCTAACAACCCGCAAGGGTTCGTACAGCTCAGTCGTGCTTCTACACTGAAGCGTGCATATGAACGCTAGTGTGCTTATCGAGATCTGAAAGGGGTGGAAGGATTCAGTGCTGGACATCATGGCCTCCTGATGCTTCTCAAACCTGAATGAGTTTAGTGAGAAGAGACTAGCTTGTTGCATATTGTTGGACCCATGAATCCAGCGTCATCAGTGCCTGAAATCATGCAGTGTATCAGTGTGATAACCTCGTCCCTGTGCTCCCACACAATGTGCAGTGCATGTGTGATAACGTTGGGGTCTGGTCATTTATATAGGCATATATGGCTGGCCGTATATATACATCCACAGTTACTTCACACATTGAGCTCCGCCAGTCATATTACTTTCTCTAATAGCTATAGCAGGAAAATCAACCTTAAAGTCAGTCAGAGTGAATGGAAAATATGGCATAACTGTGGTACAAACTGGCATGGCATCGTCCAAACATTTGATGTCTACTTTGAAAACTCTACTACCGCATAAGTGCAATGACGGTAGATAGTTACACATATTTCTCGATTTTGATTCGCAAAAAAAAAAAATCTCGATTTTACTGCTTCCACATCTTATTCCAAAGCTTGAAATTCCATAGGAAAACGTGACTTCATAATTGCAGTCCCTATTGCTAAATGTCCAAACTACCAAATGAGTCGTTCGTCTTGTGTTACTCAGATTCACAGGGCAGGAAGCTGGAACTTGGTGCACCAGCAGAGTAATGCTCGTGTGGCGACCGTGACAAGCACAGTAAGCTGTAGGCACCTGAACTTTCGTGGTGTGGTCAGTTCATAGCGATTTCAGCCAGAAGCGGTACCTGTGCTACTGGTGGGTCTTGACCCCCATCATAATCGGTGCATCGAGATTTCACCCAGAGACCCGGGCGCAGTATTGCGTATACATCATATCAGATTCCGGGTGTGCTCTTATTCCTTCGCCAGCCATGCGCAAGCTAGTGTGCCTGTCTGTGGAAGACGAGCGAAACGAAGACAATGCCATCAAGGACATCGCGGATTCCTGGTGCCTCTCAGGCCTGCATGCGCTTAGAGAAGGAACTTGCTGGTGGCATGCTGCCCTTGTGTGGAGACGTGCATGCATGAACCCAGCTCCATGGATCCATACTGCTATCAAGCACCTCTCAACGGCCTATCGCATTCCTATTACCCCAAAGTGTGCAATGTCTTGGTGACAACCAAGCGATCTGGAACTATGCTGCTCATTCTTGTGCTTCCACAGGCCATTTTATATCCTGGCCATATATATACTTCCTTCAATTATTATTCGTACAACTTTTTCTTTCACGGTGAATTTATTAATACAACTAGGATGTGGCCCCACGTTAATAGCAGGAAAGTGGACCGTGAAGTCAGCAATAATGAATGAAAATATGATTAAAATATCTTATAAACTTGCATTGTCCATAGATTTAAAGGTATCCAACAAAGACTCTGCAACCTCTTAAGTGCAATGCGATTATTGGACATAGGGTTATTTTCCCTCTCTTTTTTTTTGAAGGAACTATTTTCCCTCTCTTATTTGTTCCACGATTTATTTCGAAGCTTGAAATTGAACAGAACAATTTGATATCATAATCAGACTCTCCAAAGAATGTGTAATATAACTACCGGCACGCGGCGCCAGAGTACGATCCACTTTTCACTGTGACAAAATCTAAGTGATTTTTTCCCAGACTACTAACAACGTGATGTATACATTCCTATTTTTTTTCTGCTGCAATGGTTTGAAGCATGCATAGGAAACTGGGTAAGGGATTTGAAAATCAAATACCGACCAAACCCTGTAAAACTTTTCTCTTTTTCTACCTGTCACCCGAGAAAACTCATTCCTGTTTGAAAATTTTTAAATACAAGACGGTTTGAATGCTGCTGACTGGCTACTCTTCTTGCCCTGAACTTAAGTGGGATGACGCTAGCTAGTTAGTTCAACTCGAATTTCGAGATAATGTAATTGTTAGTGTAATGAGGCATCACTAATTAACTGTCCAAATTACAAAAATGAGCCGTTCATCTTATTGCACGGGCGTGCATGTTCAAGGTGCTCAGTACAATGCAACTGATGAATTGAAATATAAACGGTTCAATGAAGAACCAGGAGTCTCATCATACATGCGAATTTCACTTAGTAATCGAGATTATTGTGTTACCGAGACGTGCAGGTTAGGAAGTCTTGAACTGGACCACGCACGTGCAGTGGAGGCTCGCACGGGCATGGTGAGCTGCACTCAGCAGGCTCGTCCGCCGCTAGAGCTCCTGTTCCATCTCTCCCAGTGTGTGCAACAGTGCAAGCTTTTTTTAGATAATGGGAAAAGAAGTCCCGGCCTTGGCTACAGCCATCGCATTACATCAAATAGCAGCATTTACATCTGCCATCTCACACTCAATTTATTGAGCAGCAATTCTATTGCTAAATCTCAATCCATGATTGCAACAGTGCAAGCTAGCATGCCCGTCTCGAGCAGAGGCACGAACGACTCCAAAAGCAAGCAATGACACCGTGGATTCCTGGTGCTTCTCAGGCCTGAATGCGTTTAGGATGGAAACATAATAATGGTCTCCTCTGGACACTAAACCAGCTCGATAGAACCCTATACTTATCACCAGACAACCTATCAACAACTTGTCTCATTCCTGTTTCTTCCACACACTGCATCACAGCATCAGTGTCTTGAGCATGGACAGGTTATTTTAAAGGCATCCGTGCCCTTCTAAATTTATAAGATTTTTGTGGTGATTTAGGCATCAGGGACGTGTTTCCCCTTGGTTAGTGTCTGGTATATAACGACCAGAAGTTACCAATCTTCTTTCGTTTAAGGCCCTTTGGATAGAGTTATGGTTGTGCTGACTTCGGCTGTGACTTTAGCGTCCCTGAAAAAAATGGTTGTGCTAGTGGTTGTGTCTGAAAACGTTTGGCAGAACTTTTTCTACTAGGATGTAAAAGTGAGAGTGCGGTGGGGAAAGGGTCAGAACCAGTGAAACTACCATTTCGTGGCTTCCTATTTCACCTCTTTTTTTAGTGCGGCTCCATCCTTTTTTAATTAGGAGAAGCATTTGATGAAGTACCCCCTTTGGTTGGGTGAGGATCACGTGAAACTGCTAGACAAGCTATTGAAGTCCTAAAAAAAAAGCTCTTCTTTCTCCTTTTGATAAATGCTTTTAAGTTTGGAATTCTGCAGGATGATTCTCCAATGTAATGCCCATTCCTAGAACATCTTTGTAACATTTTGTACAAATTTGAAGAGCAGGGAACTAAATAACCAAGTCCCTTGCTTGCAAATATCTCTTTTTCATAATTAATTCTCAATGGCAATGCACCATCATGCGCAAATTACTAACATGGCGTGCAGTCCGTATGGCCGTACGGGGGCAGTGTGGAGAACCTTTTGACACGATGTCGTATCCTGTTGTGCACCTGGGCAGTCACGATCACGAGGTGACTTGCCGAGCCGAAATGTTGCACGGTTACACTGCTTCTTGTGTCGCTGCAGTCGGCTGGCTTGAGGCACGCAGCTTTGAAAGACAGTAAGGCGGTGAGCCCAGCGATTTGCGAGGGTGCAAATGCGTCCAAGATTACAACAATGGACGTCACGGATTCCTGATGCCTTTCAGGCCTGAATGTGTTTAGTGAAGTAAAGATACTCTAGATTTGTTGCCTATTGCTGGACTCATGAACCCATATGTGGAAAAGTGCCTTCTAGCTAGCTATCGTCGACCAAAGTATAACTCATTTCCTGTGCTACCTGCAGATAATGTGCAGTGTCTTGGTGATCACCTAGCGATCTGGTCATTTTAGGCCATTCTCAATGCACCCTTTCATAAGCATTAAATCATATGCCATATATACACGTTTTGCTGACTTGGCAAGGTAATTATGAGGAGAGAGAAGGAAAACTTTCATCTCTTGTGAGAGGTCTTTCATCCTTATGAAAGGAAGATGGCTCTCTTTCCTAAAATTTAGTCTTGGAAACAATGAAATGAAAGTTTGCATTGAGAATGGCCTTATAGGCAAGTCCGATCCCACACATCAACATTTATTAGTACAAGCACAGCCAACTTTACTCCAAAACTTGTGTGTGGGGTGGCTACGTGAAGCAAAGGGAACTGGGGATTTTAGGTTAGGGTACGTGATGGGGCCTACTGGACAGTATGCAGAGCCAATTTTTACTCTACATCTCGGATTCGAAGTTTTCCCCCAACGAAGTCCAACCGACCGACCGCCTGTTGTTGGATGAGAACATCTCAATGCACAGGGTGCCTGGAGTTGTCTGCTCAACACGTTGAACATGGGAGGAGAAGCAGGCGACAGTCCTTGCTTCATTTGTTGGTCTCGGGCTCCTCATAGCAGGAGACTTGCCGCCGGCGAGCTCGACAAATCGGCCATGCTCCTCTGCAGCGAAGGCGTATAGACAAGTTTATGTTTTCTTTACTAAGCAGCGTGCATGTCTTGCGTATACGTTTTTACTCAGGCACAGGGTACCATCCAAACAAGCGGACTACCTCCGTGCCTGGTCAGGCACCCATTTTTCTCAGGCAACTCCCTCACGAGAGCAACCAAACAGGCCCTGTACTGCGATGGACATCGTAGATTCCTGGTGCTTCTCAAGCCAGAATGTGTTTAGAGAGGAAACTGGTGGCATGCTGCGCTTCTTTGGATTCTGAACCCAGCTTGATCAGCGCCTATTGCTATCTGCATACTCAGCCTGTTTCATTTCCGCTCCTCCACATAATGTGCACCGGTGTTTTGGTCACAAACTAGAGAGCCGGAACTCTGCTCATTCTTGAGCATGTACAAGTCATTTTATACGCATGACTGACCGGTTATTTACTAATCAACTATTATTTGTACAGTCATAAAAATAAAGAATCAACTACCAATTATTAATTCAGAGCTCAGTTTATTAGGTAGCACATGTTGTCTCTCTCTTTTTGTTCAATCATCTGCTTTCTCCATTCCCTGCGGTGGAAAGATCAACATTTACGTCATCCGAAGCAAATTGGCATAAAAGTTGTATATGTTGGAGTCGGCATTGAATACTCTACTGCCTCCCGAGAGAACTCAACTAGTAGGAGCAGGTGCCATTGGCTTGATGAAATATAAACTCTCCCCATTTTAAAACAAATGAAACTAGTACAGGTTACCAGTATGCCACATTTTGAAATTCTGCAGGATGATTCTCCTGTCTAATATCTGTTCCTATATAGAACTTCTTTGTAACATTATATACACATTTGAAGAGTGGGAAATTAAGAAATTGAATAGCCCTTGAGAAACCCTTGTTTTTAGAACACCAAGGCCTTGCAAGAATTTCCTCTCTTTTTTCATAACTCTCAACTGTAACCCATCTCTAATTTTAAATGGTGCTTTGGAGTGTAAAAAGATGAGTTTTCCACAGTGGGTGATTGGTGCTTGAAACATCGACTAGGCTCTGCGTATGTTCTTTATTATCTTTTAGCTACTCTTTTCCCACCAACTGAATTGGCACAGTAGCAAGCAATTGTGTGGTAACGATCTGATAAAGTCATACCATAACTAAAAAAAAATCCCGATGGTTCCCAAGCCTATGCAATTAAGTTGATCTCTATAGTTTTCTCCCTCGATCCAGCACAGATACCTCATCGTGTATGACTGCATCCTTGCGCGCGTTGCATGGAGTTAAATTACCACCAGGCTGTGTTCACTTTGTGCAGAGACCAGAAACAATTTCCATTATCTAAAAAAAATGAAGTTAAATGACCACGCAATTAATCAGACAACAACTTCTCATGTGGCCCATGTCTGATAAGCACGCCGGGCAGCGCATCTGGGACTACGATTTAACACTGCTGAATGCCATTACATATATACGAATCTTTATGTAACTGACAGCATTATGAAAATTATGTACGAAGAAACGTGGCATTCGTTGCCATGAACTTATCCGTGTAATAACTGTGAGAAATACACACAAACATGCGGAATGTGAAGAGCGTCAGCTCCCCCACGCCAGATCCCTGACTCGTAAATAACTTTTTCTTTTTAGACGAAAGAAGAAGTATATTAAATCATAGCTGAGTATATCATCACATTATAAGCATACTGGAATACACGACATATATCCAGAACTCGATCATCTAAATTGTATAGCCCAAAAACTCAACTCCAAACCTGTATGACGAACCGCATAGATGACTGCATAGGCAAACACTCGGCAAAAGGCCAGAGAACATATGCCCAACGAACGGTAGCCAACCTTCATGTAGGCGAAGTAGAGAGACTTCTTCTTTCTTGTGTCTACCTTTTTCTTCTTTCTGCCACTGAAGAAAAAGACAGACTGATCTGCAACTTATACTCCCTAGTCCTTCATTGTGGTCAGATCTAACCACAACAAAACAGAGAAGAGACCGGAGAAAATTATTCCATGACGATGGCATCATCTCCGCCTTGATGTCGCCATCCGGAAAGCCAAATCTCCATATCATCGAACTGATGAAGTCGCTGACGCCGATGTCGCTCTCGTCTTCAACGAAGCCGTCGCTATGGAGAAAACGAATCCACCCTACCCCCTTGTCACTGGAGAGGAGGAGGAGGAGATAAATCCCCAATGCCAAGAACCTTGGCATGGAGAGACCCTAACTCTAAAGGACTCGATCTACTAGAAAAACTAATAAAAACGATGGATTCCCACTTCCTTTAGCCTCCGGCGAGACGCCGGAGGGCAAGGGAGGGGGACCAACGGGGAGATGCGGAGGAGCCGCCGGCGGCGGCGGCGCTACACGAGGCGTCTGTCACGCGAATGTTACTCGTAAATAACTCGGCACGGCAGATATGACCGTATTGCTTGTTCTGATCACGGCGGGTGCTCGTAGCTCGGGATCTGTGACTGTGCGTATGAAGTCTGACAACCAGCAAGTTTTTGTGCAGCGTGCGGTCATGCTTCAACAATGAAACGTAACGCTCCCATGCGACTGTGACGTACGGTGCATATGAAGGCTAGTGTTCCTATACATCGAGGTCTGAAGGGTGTGGAGCAAGAACACGTTGGACGTCATGGTTTCCTGATGCCTCACAAGCCACAATGACCTTTGTGAGAACTGAGAAGCTACTAGCTCATTGCATTTTGCTGGGCCCATGAACCCAGCGTCATCAGTGCCTGGAAACATCTCTTTTTTTTTTCTTCTTGAACTGAAACCATGCAACCTCAATAGTGTGTACCTCGTCCCAGTGCTCCCTTACAAAGTGTTCCGTGTGTCTTGGGGATGGCTAGGTACGGATATGGTCATTTTATAACCATGGCTAGCCCTAGACATCCACAATTATCACACAAGAACACAAGTGTTGCAAACAGAGAATCAACTACTAATATATTTTATTAATATTTAGAAAAGAAAAGAAATTGCCAACATTCACTCGAATCAAGGGCTACAAATTACAACATTAGTCGGGGAAAATAAAAAATCACCCACAACTGCCGCTACTATAAAGTTTGTCAAAATTCCCCATCATTGCAATTACAAAAACATCAAGGTACCTATATGTAAGTTCATAAATTATGTACTATTGCTTTTATCATCTCGAAATAATAGTGGTATAAAAATAACAATCATAAAGAAATGATAAATTAATGAGATCTCCCATATAATACAATATTCAAACAAACTCATTCCACTTTGAACTTTGAAAGAACAACTTTTGGGCGAAACGCCGTGCTACTGTGGAGGAAACATTGTGCGTTGGCAACATGACCCCGCATTGCGTAGGAAACGTGAGCTGGACACATATAAAAGTGATTTGGGGAACAACTGAATGCCGGTCACCTGCGCCGCCAATGGACTCCTTCCTTCGCCAACGGAGGAGTCCTGATCGATGGAGGTTGTGTCACCGAAATGCGGAAGGTACGAAACCTCAAGCTTGAGTGCTCGTGCAAATGAAGCTTGCAGGACGACGACCCATACAACGGACACCGTCGGCTTCATGCAGTAGTCTCGTTCGCGGCACGGAACAGTTGCTAGAGATTTCAACCAAACGCTGTACTTATGCTCGTGGAGGGTCTTGGACCCCATCCCATCCGTACCTAGGATCCATGCACAGTCCTGCATCAACAACAGTCCAAGTGCCATTGAACCGCCTGTGCCTGTGTGTGCAAGCTATCGTGCCTGTCTCAACCAGACGCAGGAAAGGCTGGTAAAGCAAACAAGGACATCTTGAACTCCTGGTGCTTCTCATGCCTGAATGCGTTTAGGAAGGAGACATAATGTTCTCCTCTGGACAAAGTCTATAGCTATTAGCAGACAACCTCTCAACAGCTTATCTCATTCATGTACTTCCACACAGGTGCATAGGTGTTGTAATGACAAACTAGCGAGCCCGAACTCTGCTCATTCTTGAGCATGTACAGGTCATCTTATAGGCATGCCGGACCGTTCATATAACCATCTTTGAACAGCCAGGCAAATAAATAATCAACTACCATCCACGCAAAAAAAAAAAACTACCAGCAACTGTTTTAGAGCTCAGTTTAATTATTGATTATTAGGGAGCACGTGTTCTCCTTTATGCTTTCCTATCATATATCTACTTTTTCCATTCGCTACGGTAGGCAGATCAACATTGACGTCATATCAAACACAACGGCATAAAAGTTGTCTTGTCTCGCGGGAAACAGTCACACAATTGAACAAATGATAAAAAAAACTACTATTTTTTTGAACATCCACGCAATGGAAGAATCAATTACCAATAATTCAGTTTATCAGGGAGCACATGTTCCCTTTCTCCCTGCTACGGATGCATTTAAGCGAATTTTATAAAAGATGGTTATATCTGTGTTTTTAACGCTGGGGCTATATCTTTTTTTTTCTTCCATGGCAGGGCTTAGCCCGAAATTTCATTAATTACCCAAGAGCAACTAAATTACATATAGTTCTGGTCATCAGCCAACGGCAGTTCCACTAGAAAAGAAAAGGAACAGAAGCTGAAAACTAAAAACAATAGAGTCTCTGAAACCAAAGCAATTCTTGAGACAAAAACCAACGACTATTACAGGCACCAGATGTGCCGACCCTCGACGGGCCATTCTCCTTTTTGCGGATTACTCATTCCAGCTGCATTCTTTCAGCATCACATCCTTGCTCACCATCTTCATGCATTCTCAATTGCCAGGCCCCGTGTTGCTATCTCTTCCGAGTGCCCTTGCATGGTATTGCACCGCCGTCCTTTGCAGCGCGTCTGCTCCTTCCTGCAGAACCGCCTTGTCTTCCTCCTTCTGTCCTGCCTAGTATTTAAGGAAGACACAAGCATAACACACGCGCTTGGGCTATATCTGCCATGCACTTTTGTAACAAATGCCGTCACGATGTTATGAGATGTCCTGTCAAAAAGGACAATCTCTGCCTTTTCCATGGTCCTGTGTGCATGCATGAAAATTCAAGGTGAGGCTTTGGAAATTAAGTTACTCCATGTGTTGCGTCGAAAACAGAAAGTTTCCCCGAGGATTAATGGATTATAATCCACACAGTAGCTATCATGACCCATTATGCAATTACGTAATGACACCACCGAAATAATAAATTCCATTTGAACATTAGTACCTGGTAACGGTAGTAAGAGTATACTACTAAACAAGAATCACAAAAGAAAAATTAATGCAACGTAATGACATCCTCATAATTTCTTGAAGAGAAAACCATGTTTAGGTTCTGATAGAAATAACAAAGGAATCGATGTGCTGAAGTATATAACCTACAGTTTTTATTTATTCATCTTAATACATATTGTGTATTTCCTAAAAGTAAATATCAGAAAACCACTAATTTTGTACTCCAAATGCCACACTAGCTTATGAACTTCATCCCCACTTTTTTTTTGTTCTATTGGTTTAACACAAGGGATAATTATGTTTTTACCCTCATTCTGAACACTAATTGTGATTTTACCTTAAGTTTTTCAACAGAATGCCATAGTTTACCTTTACTAGGGGTAAAATCACAATAATTCTATTGTGATTTTTCCGACACTGAAGGTAAACTTTGGCTGCAGGGTGAAAAATCAGGCACTAGTACAATTTAAGCATGCAGTGATGGAGGGTATCAATTAATAATAATTGCGGACACAGCTCCATCCGTCACTGTAGGCGCGACGCAGAACAGTGTAGCAAGTGATGCACTTTTGGGCATATCCCTTTTCTTGGGCATATCCCTTTTACCCCCTAAGCATGCACTAACTGATTACGTGATGGATCACAGCAACATGAAGGAGCAAATGTCACTTGCTATATTTGCTGGAGGTCTGGTCGAAGTCGAAGCTCCACAAGCAGGACAGGTTGCCCAGTGGAGGGCTGATGTAGCTCTGCCATAATCTGATGTTCTACAAAAAGGATTCGAGGCAGCTATATTCCTTAGACCTTCCATGCCCAGCCTAGCTAGTAATCAACTGGGAGGCTCGTCGAGCAAAATTGCTTTCGTTTTGAGCTCTCGTCTATTACCCTGCGGCTTTGTTGAGTCTCCTCTTATATTGGAGAGGCGGATGTTGCATTACTTCAGCAGTACGTACTTCATATACCGCCCGGTCTCGCAGTACATTTCAACACGGAAGCTGTGGTACCGGGCAGAGCTATTTCACGCGCGCGCACTCTCCTACCCCACCCACAACTTTCCTTTTTTTTTGAAAAGTTTCATTCCCACCAACTTTCCATTTTAGGAAAGTTTCGGTGCAACTTTTCTAAAAACTTTTGTCTCAAAAAGTTTCAGTGTAACGTTTCTGAAAACTTTGTCTCAAAAAATTTCGGTGCAACTTTTCTGGAAACTTTTGACTCAAAAAGTTGCAACAGAACTTCTTTATCCAAACGTTTTCTCCGCCCTAGGCCCACCCATGTGCGGTGGCCCCCGCGCTGCTCGTGCACGAACGCGCAATAGGAATTTCATGTGGTACCAATGTTATATATATGTAGCACTCAAAGGTTCAACTATTTACAAATAATAAACACTCACTAATCCGTGTATTAGAACACAATGAATATCCATGATCCAAATATTCACAGATAAACCTTCCATTGTATCAAACTATTTACATATTACACCTTTCATTCTTAAATTGATGTCGCCATTGCCTTTTTGAGTTACGTTTGACCATTCATCTTATTCAAAAGATTTCAAAAATTATCATATATTTTGTTATATTTTTTTATCACTAAACAAAATACAAGCATAACTTATAAATTTGCAACTTTGAACTAAAATTTTGAATAAAACGAACGATCAAAAGTAACTTTAAAAGTCAAGGGCGACATCAATTTAAGAACGGAGGTAGTAGTCCTAATATGGACGGTGGGCTTCCCCCTCGTGTCCCGCGGCCGGCTCGCATCCGGCATCCTCCTGCTATGAGTGACGGAACTCCATTTTATCTGTCCCCACTCGTATGAATGCCGCAGGAATTCCTCTAGGCAGGAGGTGCAGGCGCGCGCACGATGCACCGCCATCTCGAACAGTCGCGCACTCACGAATGGTCAAACATAACGAAAAAAAATTAATGACGTTAACAATTTAAAACCGGAGGGAGTACTCGGGAATTACCAACATCTTATATTCTAGACAAATTGCCCTTGCATGTTTTCTCACGCGCAAACAAACAACCCAAACGAACAATGCAACTACAAAATCTCCACTTGAAGCTGCCAAGCTATTGCAATCAATCTCCCATGGAGCAAAGAATTACCTGCCAAAAATTCTTGGGTGGCAGCCGGTTATCTTTTCTCTGGGTTTCGCTCGATTGAATTGATGGCGATGTCGTCGATCAGGTGGAGACTGGCGGTGGCATTTTTTTGTAATTTCATGAAAATCTATGGGGAGGCGCGAGCAAATGAAGCATTCCACGTCGCGGAACACCTCTTTTGGATTTCACACCCTCAGGCTAAAAACCGGATCGTTTCGGTGTGTTTCGACCATGAATCGTTTGGACCAATTGCCGTCTGGAAGCGTTCCGATCAATTCTCACGTGAATCTGAAACGTTTCGCCCCTCTAAACGGACCCTAAGGGTAAAATTTGGCTACATGTTAAAACACCACGCGCTAATACAATTAAAGCATGCAGTGACAGAGGGTACCAAATAGCAGTGGTGGGCACAGCTCGCAGTGGCGGACCCAGGATTTTACCAAGGGTATGCCGCGAAAAAAATTTCATATAGAATTCGGTATAATTCATATATAATATAGTAAAAAATTAAATTTGTCGTGGAATTCGGTAAATAAGAAAAAAAATAACATATCAAGTCTTAAATCTAACAATTAAGTGCAAGAATTGTATATATTACAGTATAAATAGTTCAAATACGATTGATGAAACACAAAAGATGATCACTATACTACTACTTGTCCGGCCTACGGTTTCTAGAGGACACAAAAATCTCAATTATTTGTTCTTCATCTGCTTTGAAAAAATCTCTCTCAATGAACGTGACTAGACATTCATCCAAGAGACGATCAGCTTGATAAAAATAGAATTAATTAATGGGCTGGCCATTCTTAGTCTATGCCATGGCATAGATGGCATACACTATGGGTCCGCCCCTGACAGCTCGGGCGGCATGGTTAACTGTAGCACGAACCACCAATCTTCTTTTGGACAGATCCCTTTTACCCCCTAAGCATGCCCTAACTCACTACGTGGTGGAATCACAACAACATGGAGGAGCAAATGCCACATGCGATATTTGCCGGAGGTCTGGTCGAAGTCGAAGCTCCATAAGCAGAACAGGTTGCCCAGTGGAGGACTGATGTAGCCTAGCCATAATCTGACGTGCTACAGAGAGGACTCGAGGCAGCTATTTTCCTGAGACCTTCCATGCCCAGCGTAGCTAGTAATCAACTTGGGGCGGCTCGTTGAGCGAAATTGCTTTCGTTTCGAGCTCTCAGTCTTTTACCCTGCAGCTTTGTTGAGTGTGTTGCATTACTTCAGCAGTACTTTGTAGACCTGCCTCGCGGCCTACTTGACGTCTTGAGTGACCTTCCTCGCATAAGTGGCTTTCCTCTTTATACCTTTCAACACGGAAGCTGTGGTACCTTTGTTATATGCAGCACACAACGGTTCAAATATTTACAGATAATAAACACCCCTTAATCCCTATATTGGATCGCAATGAATATCCGCGATCCAAATGTTTACAGATAAACCTTCTATTGTATCAAACTATTTACATATTGGTCCTAATATGGACGGTTAGCTTCCCCCTCGCGTCCCGCGGCCCGCTCGCCTTCGGCATCCTCTTGCTATGAGTGATGAAGCTCAATTTTATCTGTCCCCACTCATAAGAATGCCGTAGGAATTCCTCCAGGCAGGAGGTGCAGACGCGCGCACGACGCGCCGCCATCTCAGAGTAGCGAACAGCCGAGCGCCCAAGCTCACGCGGCCAGGCATGGCGGCTGATCCACGCCTGTGCCGCATCCGTGACTGTCGCTATGCCAGAATTATCTGCCGACCAGAAACTGATGATACAACATACTCCTATATATATACTACTATTCCTCGATCGCTTCAGTTGTTTAGTCACCAATTTTGGTCTCAAGAAAGTTGTTCTGCCTCCAGTGCAGAGTTGTGGAGCAGCGGCCGGCGACTAATGTTGCTGCAGCAAAACATTGGCAAGCAGGATCAAATTTTGACTTATCAGCCTGTCAGCAAGCTCCGGTCCATATAACACCATACAAAATAGAGCTAATGATACAGGTTAGGACTTTGCTGGGCAGAAGGAGTCTTGAAATCCAATCATCGGCGTGACAACAATTTGCAGTGCAATTGACATGAACAATGTGAGATTCAACGAAATGGAATGAACCTGATATGGATATTCACCTAAATAAAAGAAATCACCAACAAGGGGAAAAGGAACACTACAGAACATCATCGACTCTATATTGTTCTCAACGAGTCTGCACCGAGAGTGGACTTGGGTCGAGCATATAGACTGTACTAATCTGGAGCGTAGGGGTATGATCTTGCCACGCTTATCGCTTCAAACACTATCAGGCACGACATGATCTCACACACTGGAGCTTGCTGTAGAACAGCGTTAGCATGAAGCTCCTATAAGCCCTATCGATCTGGAATGCTGATTAGCATCGTTGCCCACTTCAAGACAACACGCACATCCTGGAGTCTCGATGCCTCCCAGTCCATGCACACTCTCACCAGTCCAAAGGGTATCCTCCCCATCCCTACCCTGCTTGCATTGAGATTTTTGCTATTTTAGCCACGAAACCAGTGGGCTTCGATAAAATGACCTCGTAATCGTTGGCTTCGTTAAAATGACCTCGAAACCGATTTCTTCCCGTTAGAATGACCATGACCGGTTTTTGCATAATTCATAATGTTTTTCCTTTTCTTTTGCACGTGAATGGACGAGTTTGCCCCTGCCTTATCTCAAGTGCTTGGTTCTGTTCGTTCGTGAGCTTATCTCCAGAGAAGAGCTTCGTTCTGTTCGTTCCTGAGCTTCGTTCTCCCATGGAGGCCATCGTGCCCTGCGACGCTCCCCCCGACGCGCCCCCCTCCGGCGAGCTCCCCTCTGGCGCGCCCCCCTCCGGCGAGCTCCTCTCCGGCCCCCTCTCCGAGCTTCCCTCCGGCGCGCCCCCCTCCGGCGAGCTCCCCTCCGGCGACGCGCCCCCCTCCGGCGAGCTCCCCTCCGGCGCGCCCCCCTCCGGCGAGCTCCCCTCCGGCGCGCCCCCCTCCGGCGAGCTCCTCTCCGGCCCCCTCTCCGAGCTTCCCTCCGACGGGCCTCCCCCCCTCCACCTGCAGATCGCCTCTAGCGCGGGCCCCTCCGAGGAGCTCCCGTCCGGCGAGGTCCCCTACTGCGAGCTCCTCTCCGGCGCACGGTTGGGCCCCTGCCGCCCTCCCCCCCACGGGCCGCCCCTCCTCCTCTCCCCTGCGCATGTATGTTGATGTTATGCTTCTTTGCAAGAAAATGTATGTTGATGTTGCGAATGTCTTGTAGGTTCATTGACGGAGCCAATGTTGATGAGGTTGGTGTAGTAAATTGGGAGAGTTTAGAAATTGTTGAATGTGTTGATGAGGAAGGGAGGTTGCAGGTTCCTAGTGATGAGTATTTCTATGAGTTGTTCGGATTTAGAGGTGAGGATGAGAGGGCACAAAAGGGTGCCACAATTCCACAACCCCATGTCGTCATCGATGATGAGGTGCAGCCATTCCTGTACATGATGACATACCGATTGAGAGAGAGATTGACCATAACTCAGATAATCCAGAGTTCAAACTAGGTGCTTTATTTCCCTCAATGGAGAAGTTTAGGCTTGCTGTGAGGCAATATGCTATGAATGAGGAATTTGAATTGCATGTAGCGAGAACTACTAAAACTAGATATGATGGGTTTTGCAAAGGCGCCGAGGATTGTACTTGGCATGTGCATGCTCGAGCTGAAACAGAGGGTGAAAAAACAATCATTGTAATTTTCTTTTCTTTTTCTTTTCTTTTCTTTTTTCTTCCTTGTTGATGGTGATGTTCTTTTCTCTTTTCATTTCATTATTGATGGAAATCTTTATTTGTGTAGGTCACTAAATGGTCTCAGGGGCACACGTGTACATCTAGCATGAGGAGGAAGACAACTACTCCTAGTGCCAAGTGGGTGGCTTCAAAGGCATTTAAACTTCTAAAGAAGACGCCCAATATGAGGCCGCGGGACTTGCAAATTAAGTTGCAGGATGAGCACAAGTGTGTCATAGGCTATGACACAGTTTGGAAAGGGTTGGAAAAGGCCTTTAAGGAATTGTATGGCAGCTGGGAAGAGAGTTTTGGATTACTTTACAATTGGAAGGCTGAAGTGATGAAGAAGATGCCAAATAGTGTCATCGAAATTGATGTTGAGGTAAAAGATGGTATACCTTACTTCCGTAGATTCTTTTGTGCACTTGGTCCTTGCATTGAGGGTTTTCTAGCGGGATGTAGACCTTACCTTAGCATAGATGCTACTGCACTATCTGGGCGATGGAGTGGTCATTTAGCTGCAGCTACTAGTGTTGATGGTCATAATTGGATGTATCCTGTTGCATATGGCTTTATTGATGGTGAAACTGAAGATAATTGGACATGGTTTATGATTCAATTACATAAGGCCATAGGAGATCTTTCACCACTTGCTATTTGTTCCGATGCATGCAAAGGGTTAGAAAATGCTACTAAGTATGTATTCCCTATGGCTGAACAAAGAGAGTGCTTGAAACATCTTATGGATAACTATGTTAAAAGACCACATTTTGGAAACAAAGAACTTATGTTTCTTGCTGGGAGGGCATATAGGAAAGAAGTGTATGACTATCACATAGGTATAGTCAAATCTAATCCAGAAGTGCAGGAATATTTAGATACATATCACAAACTGAAGTGGATGAGAAGTGGATTCAATCCTGCCATTAAGTGTGATTATTGTACCAATAATATAGCTGAAGTTTTTAACAAGTGGATCAAAGATATCAAAGATTTGCCTGTTGCTGAGCTTGCTGACAAGTTGAGAGAGATGATAATGGTTTTATGGCACAAGAGAAGAAAGATTGGGCAAAGATTAGAAGGTAACATATTACCAGCTGTCATACAGATCTTGAAGGCACAAACTAGGGGTCTTGCTCACTTGCAGGTTGTTCAAGGTGATCATTATGCTGCACAAGTTGTTGATATGAGCAGTGCTAATGTAAGACATGTTGTCAAAGCTTATTCTCATGAGTGTACATGTGAAGAGTGGCAACACACTGGTAAGCCATGTCGGCATGCTTTGGCTCTCATAACACAACAACCAATTAGGGATGTGAAGATGGAGCACTTTGTGAATGAGTACTATTCAGTGGAAAGGTTTAGAAATGCATACAAGACCTTGATAGAACCACTCCCTGACAGATCTCAATGGCCAAAAGTTGACCTTTCAAGTGAAATTGGTGCACCACTTGACAAAAGAGGTGTTGGTCGTCAAAGGAAAAATAGAATCAAAGGTGCCCTTGAAGGTGGAGGTGGCAAGAAGAATTCCAATGAGGAGAGAATTTGGGATGATGGGATGAGGACCGAGAAATCCAAGAAAAGAATTAAAGGCCGCACAAAGTGCCCAAATTGCGGTCTATTAGGACATAGGGCAAGTAGTGCAAAATGTGAACTAAATGGAACAAAGAAAAGGTAACAACTAATAAAAATTTACTAATGTTCTTGTACCTAATGTTGCTAGCATATTGTGTCTAATATTCTTATCTTGCAGGAAGAGACAACCAAGAAAGAATAGCACAAAAAATTGGTTCCCTCCACAAGTTTCAACATCAACTTCTTCTATGCCAACACCAACACCAAGGTAACATTCAACAATTGTTTCACATACACTCTATTGTCTACCTAATTGCAAAATAAATAGGCTAAACATATCATGTACATGTAGTGCAATTCCTGTGGAGACGGGGGAAGGTACCAACAAGAAGAGAAGGGCTGTGCGAAAATTGACTCCAAAGAAGAACAAAAATACTGAAGTTTGACTTCTTCTATTTGTGGGAATGTTGGACTTTTATTTGTGGAAGCGTCAGAAGAACAAAATGTATCTTGTTTGCAACTAAGTGATGAATGTTTGTATTTGTGGGAGATTATGTGAAATGCATTTGTTGAACTAAGTGTATGACAAAATGGTTGCTGCATATAAGAGGAATTAGCATGTGCATGGTTAGTTTGTCCTTTCCTTTTTTTTTCTTCTATTTTAGCACTGTTTTTGCCTCTGGGAAGTGGACATTGCGGTCTCTTTTCTTCTGGGCGGTAGAACAGAGAACAGAGGGGCGCAGGAAGGTGTTGGGAGAGAACAGAGGGGCGCCAGGTGTTTTTTTGGATCGATCCCAGTTTTTTCCTCCCTGTACAGCCGTGGGAACTCTATTCCAAAGGGCAGGGGTAAACTCGTCCGTTCAGGTGCTCAAATCAAAGGAAAAACATTATGAAATATGCAAAACCCGGTCGTGGCCATTTTAACGGGAAGAAATCGGTTTCGAGGTCATTTTAACGAAGCCAACGGTTACGAGGTCATTTTATCGAAGCCCACTGGTTTCGTGGCTAAAATAGCAAAAAACTCGCTTGCATTTAGCTCACGCTCTTTTCAGTCTCACCTACGCTAGTGTGCGTTATATTATGTTGCTAGCAGGTGTACACTAGCCCTGCTACCTGTTGGTTCGTCGTGCAGTAGCGGCCATAGATACCCCATTTATAATAGGAAAAATCTAATTGACTACCGGTCGGTACATCGCTGTATCTAGCGATCAGTGGGAGTCGCAACCCGAGACGCGCCCGACCACCTGTTTCACCGCTCTATTGCTGCCCCTTCCCGTCCTCTACAACCTCCGCATGTCAGCACCCGCACCGCCGGCGGCAGCGGCGCCCGCCTCCCGCTCCCTCTGAACAAGACGAGCTGGGATTTGGTGGTCGGGAGGAAGCACCTGGACTCGTAGCTACATGTCCCGATCTAGCTACTAGTAGCTAGTTAGTCGGGTCCTTTATAATATCAAGGCCCCTCATTTAGGACTCCACGTCTTTGCTTCACTGGTACATACTATTTCAGTTTTTTTTTTGTTTTGTGCAGCGGGTACATTCGAAAAAAATTGTGCACCGGGCCGGGTGTGGTTTATGGTGATGGTGCTTTAAACACCGAGCTGGCAGGTTTAGTTTAACTAACTAATAAATAGACTCTAACCGACCCGACCCAACCCAATTAACTTGACACATTTGAGATTTGACGGAAATATGTTGCATTCAATTATACTGGTACAGATTAAAGGCGGTTTTTTTATATCCCCTTAAACCTTTTGTTTTTCTGCATGGTTATCATAATTTAGAATTTCACATACACTGTTGAGTGGTGTAAATATTTGCTATCATATTCTAGGTTTCACATATATTCGCCCTCATTAATCTTCGTCAGTAGTTGCACTTTAGATTTCACATGTACTCACTAACATTACTCCTGGTCTGTTTAGTTAAACACATATTTTATTTTTTTCAAACAGGAATCAGTCCATGTTAATCCCCCCCCCCCCCCCCCCCCCCCCCCCCCCTCTACCATATTGGGTAACTTAAATCTTCAAATAGAATAAGTAAATTACCCATCTCAAAAGTATAAAGTATATGTCAAATTCTGTTTTTGATGGACATGCAAAAATCTAAAAGGTTTACAGAGATATAAACCAAAGAGCCACCGTTTATCGGGTACCAATACAATTGCATGCAGCATATTTCCAGGACATAAGTGCCACGTCGAGTCGGTTGGAGCCTATTTGGACGTAAGTGACACGGCCGAACAAGTTTAGGGATGTAAAAATAAGGTAGAGGGACCTAAATGACACAATAGAACACCTAAGTGACACAGCTGGACAAGTTTAGGAACCGGCTGTGTACTTTTCTCTCGTATATAATGTTCAACAAACTACAAAGTGAAACAATAGTAGAGACGACAAAAAGAGAGAAAAAAAAAATCAAAGCCATATTTGTATCCGTTTCTGCAATGTATCGGCTTGCTTCTTCTTTGCTCAGTGGACAATCATGGCAAGCTCTTTGAAAACTTTGATCTGCAATTCTGAACAATGCATGGGATCAGTCTCCTGGAATATCCAGTCCTTGCCTGTGGTCCAGATGCTCCAACTCATTAGTACATATGGCGATATCCAAATTGTATGACGATGCTTTATGTTTTCCCACTAAGAAATCAAATATAATAAATTCTTCTCAGTTTATGGTCATTTTCGTGCAGTTCATTCAGTTGAAACTTCACCCTATCTTCATAGCCTAGCTAAAAGGCGAAGGACACAGTGTGGAAAGACAGTAGTAGTACACCATGCCAGTTTTGTGCAGTTACTCTATTTTTTTTTCAAAAGTCTATCTTCTTTGTATAGACTCGTACAAATATAAGTATAAAGCACCAAATGTCGACGGAAACAATGTCTGAAAGCATTCAAAATGAACAATGGCCAATCACGCATGCTACACAAGAACCCAATTAATAAGGTACTAGCTAGGTAAATATCTGTCTATATAATATATTGTAGCATAACTATATAAAGGGTTCCTTGTGACCTGATTAATAATTCTACCTATAAGTGACCATATCTGAGATCAGCTTATTTCTAGAGGCAAGTCACATAAAAGACTCCATAGGTATATCATCAGTTTTTAGAGGTGGTTCATGCAAGAGACAGCCTCAAGATTTTTCAATGGGGGACGGCATCCTTGTGGACACAAACCTAAGTGATACAGCCGGACAACTTTAGGGACCGGCTGTGTACTTTTTTCTTATATATAATATTCAATAAACTACAAAATAAGTGAAACAAAAGAAGAGACGACAAAAAGAGAGAAAAAAAATCAAAGCCATAATTGTATCCGTTTCTGCAATGTATGACGATGCTTTATGTGTTCCCACTAAGAAATCAAATAATACAATAAATTTTCTCACTATAGTCATTTCGTGCAGTTCATTCAGTTGAACTTCACCCTATCTTCATAGTCTAAACGGCAAAGGACACCGTGTGAAAGACAGTAGCAGTACACACCATGAATTTTTGTGCAGTCACTCTTTTTTTTTTTTTGAAAAGTCTATCTTCTTTGTATAAGCTCATACAAATATAAGTATAAAGCACCAAATGTCGACGGAAACAACACCTGAAAGCATTCAAAATGAACAATGGCCATTCACGCAGGCTACACCAGAACCCAATTACTAAGGTACTAGCTAGTGAAATTTCTGTCTTAGTATAACTATATAAAGGGTTCCTAGCTTGTGACCTGATTTTAGCTAGTAGTACCTATAAAGGTGTGTCGCAGGTTAGCCATGGAAATTTTGCCGCCACATGAACTAACCAGGCACCGTGCGTGACTTTGGCGGTCCAGCGGACGGTGGACAGCACCGCCTTCTTCCTAGTGTTGACCTGGACCATCCAGGTCTCTTTGTCTTCACAGACCATGAAGCAGGCCACGTCCGGGTCGGCCGCGCTAACGACGGGGAAATCCAAGAGCGTGCGCGGGAGCCCTTGGTATTCCGGATGCGCCCAGATTTCCTCGCAGTCGAGCGTGCTCTCCTTCACCCACGCCATCTTCTTCTTCTCCTCCTCCTCCGTCGTCAGGGCCAGCGTCCAGGTGCGCACCGCGAACAAGTTGTGGTCGTTGGGGCACGCGTCCCTGTTGCAGTAGCAGCGTGGGTCGACGGTGACGAACCTCACCGCGCGGTCGCCGGCGGCGCAGATATCCCAGGTGTGCCGGTCGTTGGGCCCGCACCCAGTGTCGTCGTCGTCGGCCACGGGCAGCGGCACGTACCGGAGCTTGAGGCTCTCATCCTCCGCCGCCATGTCGCAGACGACGATGCCGCTGCTGTAGTCGAACCAGCACATGAAGCGGTCGCCGACGGGGACCGGAGCGTACGAGTCCAGGCCGTCGGACGGCAACTCGTCGCCGGCGCTGAGGACGATGGGCACGTGGCGCTTCAGCTCCCACTCGCGGCCGCCGAGGCGGTGGACCCACATGTCTGCCGCGTCGGTCCTGAAGGAGCCCCGCTCCAGATCGAGCTTGGCCACCAGGAGCTCGTCCTCGCCGCGCCGCAGGAGGCCGGTGTTCCTGTCGGACAGGTCGGGCACGTGGTCGGGGAGGAGGATCAGCGATGGCGGCTTGTTTTTGTTGGCGGCGCCTGCCGTGTACACGAAGTAGTCGTCGCATGTGGAACCAACAGAAGACGAGCCTGCAGCACCGAGCTTCTTGTGCCTCACGTTGAGCAGGGCGGAATCGCCGTGCGCCGCGAGGACGAAGCTCTGTGCACTGGCGGAATCCTCCTCGTCGCTGCCTGGCCAGTCGTAGTAGAAGAAGGAGCTCGCCGGCGGCGGTGCGACGCCCAGGGAGACGCGCAGGTGACGGCCCGTGGAGGTCCGGGACTCCGCCGTGGTCGACTTGGCGGCGACCGGGGCGGAGTCGTTCCTGCGGGCGATGCTGTAGTTGATCATCGCCCAGCGTGGATCTTCTTTCTTGGCACCGGCGGCGACGCAGCTTGAGAGGGATCGTTGTGAGCCAATGGAGGAGGATCTGCTGCAACCCAAGAGGCTCAACCCGCCGGACCCCAGACGAAGCCTTCTGAGCAGATTCATTGTATCGACGGAGAAATCACTAATGGCGGCGGCTGCGTGCCCTTGCCCTAATTAGGTCCACACGAACTGTTTAGGAGCTAGCTGTGTGTTTCATATATAGTATATATCGACGGAGATCACGATGAGCGTTGGATTTTGAGCTTAGAGGTTTCCTATTATATTTTTTTACTGGTTGAGGTTTCCTATTTCCGTATGCATGATCAGGGAAGAGATAAACTCGACCCAGAGAAAATATTTCGAGAACAAAAAAAATTCGGAGGTCATTGGTAAACATGAATATCGGGAATTTTGAAAATTTCGGAGAACAAAATTTAAATGTTTCAAAAAAATTTGACATAATTTCACAAGATATTGTCTCAAATCTACGAATCACGGATGCACGTGCAAACAAGAAAAATGAAACTCATTAAGGTGGTCAAGGGCGGAATTTCGTTGGTACTGTTCATTTCGACCTTATTTCGGATCCCACTGAAAAATTGAAATGTCGGATATTTCAGAAAATTTCGCTAAAATTGTTTTCTAGAACTAGACTGAGATATCTGCCGCAGGTTATATCAAGACAATCATATCGCACGTCATTTGAGCTTTAGAAAGACCTATAGGTACGTCCTGAAACAATTAAAAGACACGCAATCGTATTGTTTAATTCTTGCTAAAAACTGTGCCGAAACAAGAATACATGATGCAAAGTGAGGAAGCACCCGGCGGACACGAAGAGCCGTGCGGCAAAAGCTCTTTGCAGAGGCCGCTCTTGTTGGCGACGCGGCCTCCCATCCGCACGTCTCTAGCAATGCTGGCCACCATGCTCCAGTGCTCACTCTTATCAAGCTTTTGAAGATCTGGCTTATGGTTTTGGTCATGCTATTGGCTTTTCATGCGGTTTCGTCGGGTGTTTACTGTTGGTGCCTCGATCTACTTATTTGACAGACACTTTGTTGATGGTGTCATCAAATCATATGTCATGTGCATCCATGTTTTGTGACCCTCATTTCTTTGTGGCTTCCTCCCTGCAAAGGGCGTCGGCTGATGGCTCGTGGAGACCGGCTAACAGCGGTCGGTGTACTTCCCGCACTCTTAGTCCCTCTCTGTTGGGCGATTCCTTGGTCCTTCAAGGCTTCCTCCCATGCATGTTGGAAGGTGGAGGTCGGCAACAGTGCGGCATAGCCACGAGGGAAGGTGTGGCGGTACAATGCCCATTATTGTGAAGCTTGCAAGTACTTTGTTCGGTGGTGCCGCCTTGTCCATGATTGGTGGTTGCTCTTCTGTTTGTGTTCAAGGCTAGGCCTGTTAGCCAATAGAAAGTTGTGTTTTTTTATTTCTTTGTCTCTGTTACTCGCTGTAATCTCTGATGTCTCTGTTGTCTTAACCATGCTGTAACACTTATCGGGTTGGCTGCTTTGGCCATCATTACAATTAATGGAAATTCAAGAGAGAATTTCCCCAATAGTAAAAATAATTAAAGAGCTATAAACAAAGGTGCATCTCCACGATGTCTCTGTTGTCTCAACCATGTTGTAACACTTGGCTTTGGCCATCATTATAATTAATGGAAACTCAGGAGAGAATTCCCCAACAGTGAAAATAATTAAAGAGCTATAAACAAAGATGCATCTTAGGTTGTCGTGTGAGTTGACATCATGCAAAATTTAAGCTTCAAATTCCACTTGTGGGCCGAGATAAAAAAGACACACTTAAAAAAGATGTACATTGTACCAAATATAATTGTTTTGAGAAGTAAAATGAGCCATCATTTTGTTTAGAGTGTGAAACGGACAAAGTAAATTGTTCCGAGAAGTAAAATGCACTTTTTTTCCGAGAAGAAAATGCACTTTTTTTCCTACTCTTTGTGACCTGATTAGCTAGGATTATAAATTGGCATCAGGTGTGTCGCTGGTTAGCCATGGAAATTTTGCCGCCACGTGAACTAACCAGGCACCGTGCGGGACGTCTTCGGTCCAGCGGACGGTGGACAGCACCGCCTTGTTCTTAGTGTTGACCTGGACCATCCACTTCTTTTTGCCTTGACGGACCATGAAGCAGACCACGTCCGGGTCGGCCGCGCTGACGACGGGGTACTCCGCGAGCGTGCGAGGGAGCCCTTTGTATCCCGGATGCGCCCAGAGCTCCTCGCAGTCGAGCGTGTTCCCCTTGACCCACGCCATCCTCGTCTTCTCCTCCGCCGTCGTCAGCGCCAGCGTCCAGGTGCTCAACGCGAACAAGTGGTAGCTGTGGGGGCACGAGTTCGTGGACGGGCTGTGGCCGCAGCAGCAGCGCGGGTCGACGCTGACGAACCTCACCGCGCGGTCGCCGGCGGCGCAAATGTCCCAGGCGAGCCGGTCAGCATTGGGCCCGCATCCATCATCCTCCTCGGTGTCGGGGACCACGGGCAGCTGCACGTACGGGAGCTTGAGGCTCTGGCCCTCCTCCGCCGCCGCCATGTCGCACACGACGAGGCCGCAGCGGTAGTCGACCCAGCACATGAAGCGGTCGCCGACGGGGACCGTCGTGAACGACTGCAGGCTCTCGTCGGACGGCAGCTTCTCGTCGTCGGCGTTGAGGACGATGGGCACGTCGCGCTTCACCTCCCACTCATCACGGCTGCCGAGGCGGTGCGTCCACATGTCGGCCGTTTCGACCCTGAACGAGCCCCACGCCAGACAGAGCTTGACCACCAGGAGCTCGTCGTCGCCGCGCCGGAGGAGGCCGGTGTTCCAGCGGGATATCTGTAGCTTCCTGGCGGGGTCGGGGAGGAGGGTCAGCGATGGCGGCTTGCCGGCGGCCGCGCCTGCCGTGTACACGAAGTAGTCGTCGAGCTCGTCGTCGATCACGTTGAGCAGGACGGAATCGCCGTGGGCCGCGAGGACGTAACCCCGCCCCCGTGTACTGGCGGAATCCTCCTCGTCGTCGTCGGCGCCGGTCGCGCTGCTGCTGCTGCCTGGCCAGTCGTAGTAGAAGAAGGAGCTCGCCGGCGGCGGCGGGGTCGTAGTTCCTCCTGCGGGCGCCGGCCAAGTTGAGCATCACCCAGCGTGGATCTTGTTTCTTGGCACAACCGGCGGGGACGCAGCTTGAGAAGGATCGTGGCACAATGGAGGAGGATCTGCTGGAACCCAAGAGGCTCCTCAACCCACAGGGTCCCAGACGAAGCCTTCATAGCAGATTCATAGTATCGACGACGGAGAGACCACTAATGGCGGCGGCTGCGTGCCCTCCCTTAGCTAAGTGCAGATATAAATGTGTTGTCTCATATGCGGTCTCATAATCATAAGACAATTTATAAGACCATATATACAATGGATAGTTGTTTTAGTTATCTCAAAGAAGTACTATACTTCCTTTATTTGTGGATAAAAAAAGGAATATTTATGAGTTGCATGGCAACTACAACTCCTACAATAGTGTGAAAGCCGTCTCATACTTCTAAAATTTTAGCGCATGAGGTGGTTGCCTCGCGAAACAACCGCTTCGTTCTCTCACCTCCCTCTCTCTCTTCCATGTCATCAAAAATTCTATATAGTAATGCATGAGACAGGCTATGAGACTGCCTAGCTACGTGTAGCATTGTACCTGCCTAACTAGGCCGACGAACTAGTTAATTAGGAGCTGTGTGTTTCATATATAGCTAGTATCGACGGAGATCATGAAAGGAGTAATACTTGACTTGTACGAACCCGGCGCAGATAGAAGGAAGATAACTTGCCTTGCCGCTCGTTAGACTTTTCGTCGTGAACAGAGAGTCCGTCCATACACCGATGAGCGTTGGATTTTGTGCGTAGAGGTTTCCTTTTTGCACATCAGCGCATGTATGATTAGAGAAGAGATAAACTGGACACGATACGATATCTCCTGGTTATTATATGAAGGTAATCTCTACTACATATTAAGTCTCAAAAAAGTCGTCAGCCACTCTCACTATACCCAAATAGGATATGTGGGTATGCAGTATATGATTCATCTATTTCTGTTCAGACCATCCTAATCTGTGTCAAATTCAGTTTATTTGAATTTTGATTTTTTTTACATATTAAGTCTCAAAGAGGTCGTCAGCAGGATTTTCAGCCTGATTTTTCAGTTCAGACCATCCTAATCTGTGTCAAATTCAGTTTATTTGAATTTGATTCCGATCTTTCTTATATAGATAAATCAACTTTGATCACAAGCAATTGCCTGCTGTAGTGGTAAGGACGTTTGGCTCCCAACGTGTGGAGCTAGGTTCGAGTCCCAGATCTCGCATATGTTGTTAGATTTTTGCCTGTCCATATGGACAACTGAGCTGCATCTTTTTTTTCCCCCTTTTTTTCTTTGCCTGTCCGACACCCGAGCTGCAGCTCGGGCCTGATCAGTGATCAGGTACGGCGTGAGTGTGACTCTTCGTGCCACCATTCATATTAGTTCACGTATGGTAACTTCTTTTATTTCTCTGATAAATCGATGAAAATAATGAAAGAAAGATAAATGCTTATGTGCATAACAGCTCATGGAAAGACCTTAAAATTTAGCATGCATACATATATTTGTATTAGTGAACTGGTCAACAAGTTTTGTATTTAATTTCCTCATATTTTAGCAGTAATGTCAATTTCTTGCTTTACACTGTTTTAATTTTAGTATTTTATTGCTTCATGGTTTTGGCTAAATTTTGTCTAGGTTGTTTTTCATGATATTTTTTCTCTCTAGGAACTTTTTTTTTGCATTTTTATTCCTTACATAATCATGTTAAGAAACATTTCAAAATGAAATTCTTGCTCTAAATTACTTAATACTAAAATTAAGTTTTACCATTTAAAATTATTTGGGTTGTTTTTTATTTTTTATTTATTATTTTGCAAGTTATTGTTGATGTATTAAGTTCTATAGAAACACATCACATCAAAGAAAATAATTTGTGCTGCAAAAATCTTTTTTAAATACACATTGTCAGATGAATTTGTGCTACCTAGCTAAATGAATCGCTCTTCTATTAATAATCTTAAAACAATGAAATGTTCCACACCCGTAGCAACGCACGGGCAAAATGCTAGTCATATGTCACATGTCAGTTAATGAGCTTTAGAAAGACCAAGAGTCATGAAACAAAAGAAGATGCATGAGGCAGTGCTCGGTGGAGAGGCGAGCCGTGCGGCAAGCTCTTTGGGAAGGCCACTCTTGGTGGCCACGATGCCTCCCATCCGCACGCCTCTACTCTCTAGCAATGCTGACCACCATTCTCCGCGCCGGTGCTCATCTTTGTTTACTTTTGGAGATCTGTGTATTTGTGTCCCTTCTCCTCTCGTCGCCTTGGAGCTGATCTATGGTTGTTTGACACGGAAAATACGTGTTGGGGGACGAGGGAAAGAGAAAATGCGGGGCGTGCCAGTGTACTATCTCTACAACTAATGAATCCTCTGTGTGTCGTCCGCCCCCGAGCGGAATAAGCAGAGCGGAATAAGCCGGCTCGAGTGAAATTCGGCTCGCCTACGATTGAAAAGGCGCCCGAACGATTCTAAAGCCTCCACCTGCGATCCATACCACTGCGTCGTCTTCCCCAAACCCGCCGCGCGCACGTACGCGCACCTGACTCCCCTCCCCAACCCTAGCCGCCGTCGAGGCCGCCCGCCCGCCCCGCCGCGCCAGGACGAGCGCCGTCCTCTGCCTCCAAGCGGCGGCGATGGACCGCTCCCTCTCCCCATCCTCTGTGTCGTCCTCCTCAGATCCGCGCCAAGTCTCCCTCACCAATCCCTAGCCGCCGCCCCACCTTGGTTGTCCCCGTCTCCTCGATCTCGAACTGCCTCCCAAACTCATCCCGATCTCCCTCTCCCTCACCAATCCGTAGCCCCCCCCCCCCCCCCCCCCCCCCCCCCCCCCCCCTACACACACACCAAATTCGGCTGCCCGCGTCGCCGGAAGCTAGAAAAACGGAGAGAGGGGGAAGTTTGGAACTGGTGGCGGCGGACTCTGAGTTTTCTGTTTTTTCTGCAGCCCCATCCTCTTGTCCTGCAGTGCCTACCGCCTCCGCAGCTCTCCAACGACTGCAGTCCCATCCAACCATCAGCACTGCACATGAGACAAAGGTAATCTCCCGTCGCCTTCTAATTTTCCCTAATATAGATTGGATTTGTTTTGGTTAATTAATCGGTCGATCTGACAAAGGTGCTTGCCGTAAGCTCAACCATATATATGTCTTCCCCTTTGCCTTATATTTCTGTGTTCCTGCCTACCACCTGTCTGATGAAATTACTATAGAATTATTTATGTGTGGGTTATGGCAGTGCGCTACATAGTTCAAAATCAACAGAGCTCCATTTGTTTCTTTGTTTCCAATCAAGCAATGCTCCATCACATCATGTAAGAGTGGTATAAATGTACACAGGAAATTCTAACTGATCTAATTAGTATCCCTAAAAAAAACTGATCAAGTTAGTATGAGGGTTAATTGTTACGGACTTTTTTTTTGGCTACCAATGTTTGTCCTGGCCTTTTATTAGATGACTTACAATGTAGTAAAACCATCAAGAATTGATGACTATCATAGTGTCATGTCTATTTGACACTTCATTTTCACGATTTAGCACCCGAGGAATTTACTTATAGGGTGGGTGAGTTCTACTGCCCTCCTCAGCTTATAACACAATTGGTTTTTGTGATGTTCTTCAAACCATGTGGGACAAATATGAACCTATATATATATCATGTGGATTGATATTATCACCGTTGTCCAGCTTGTGAGAAGTGAGAAGGAATCATATAGTGTGTTCTCTTCCAACTTGTGTCCTTACGGATGTTATTCTTTTAACTGTTGATCCTTAGAGCCGTGCTTATTTTGTTTGACAACAATTAACTGGTGTTTAATCATGAAACTATCTCATATTTAGTGCAGGGTATATTGGCCATTGAAAGATGGCTAGGATCCATCAGAATAAGCTTGAGCTAGGTGCGGTGGATGTTGCTGAAGAACTTCATAAATGTAGGTTCACTCTGATGCGATGCTGCTCTCCTTTTCATTTGGATGGTGGAGATAGTAACATCATTATTCTGAATTTGTAGATGACCCACAAAGTGATCCAGTGCCATTGGAGACCCTTATAAAACACTCATTGTTGCAAGACTTGTGTTCTATGCATAATTTTAGCTTCTGCAGAATTATCGGACATCCGACTGTCCAAGCATATGCATAAACAGGAGTTTGAAACTTATGGGCTTTATGGTTGACAGGGACTGGAGCATGCCGGCAGCAGAGGCTCTGGGTGTTTTAGAGACTGAGAGAGATGAAAGGACTCAGCCATTGCTTGCCTTGAGGTGATCCATTCTTACCCGTTAGTACATTCTTAATCAGCTGCCAAAGTGAATTTCCAGCATAGTTGTCAATAGTTGACAGATTATATAACTTGCACGACTACTACCATCACCACATTGTGATTTTTGGAGTCAATTTACCATTATTAGCAACCTAGATTTCTGAATAGCACCTTCCATCTCACTATTGCAGTTGGCAGAAAAACAAATAAGGAAGAGCAGTAAATTGTAGGAACCACTGACCTCAATGTCCAGGTGAGCCAATTTTTCTTTTCACATTTAATTTGGGGATTCGTTTCATTGCATTTTTCAGTATAAAAGTCAAATAGTTTCATTGTATTCTTAGTAATATAATTGGCTCCCTTGTGCAGGTCAAATTCAGTTCGTGCCCATGGAGGATATGAATATGATGGATCTGCGTCAATTTTTATGGTACAATATTAATCAAATTAAGAACAAAGCAATTTAGTGCGCCACCTTCAGCCTCCATGCCATGGTGTGATGTTTGATTGGTTATTAATTGGTTGCGCTGAGTAGGTTCCAGATTGCAATTGCATGGTAGATTTTGCCTGATTTTGCTTGTTGATTTTGTCTACATGTTGCAATAGACTTATTGGAAGAGCTTATTTGTTCTGTTCACTCTTGATCCACGGCAGTAGAAAAGTTGTTGTATCATTACTTTTTATGTTTAACACAGTAATCATCGACAATATCTATTTTGTGTCATTTTGCATCTGCTAGGTAATGTTCCTACGATATAAGGCCCGCTGGAAATAAAATATGTTATTTCAGCAATGCCATAGACACCATATATAAGTGTATTAAACATGAAGCCATACTATTGAATATGTTATTCTGTTATGCCATATAGAAACCATATATAAATGCAATAACCATGAAGCCGTACTGCTGACTGATATAAATTCCTGCTCATCATAAATGGTTGGATTCAGGTTTGGACAGTGTGGATGTTTCTGCCCTAATGGCACAAATATACTTAACCTTATATTATTTGCAGAGATACTTGTACAATACAGTGCTATTATTTTGACATATTAATTTTCTCACGCTCCTTAGCTCCTACCAGAGAATACTGCAAGGTTCAGGTTTCAAAACCTTATATGTCAAAATAATTAGTTTAGATATAACTGCGGTTATATACAGTAAAACGTGATGCATTAAATGTGACTTAATTTCATTGTTATTTATTGGAGCTCCTTGCTGTCCGTCTAGATACTGTATTTTCATTGCCTTGGTTTGCAGGCCATCTAGGAAGCAACGAGTAGAGACTAATAACCAGCTTACCATGTTCGACCAACTAGGTATAATTCCCCATGACTGCTGCTTTGTTTGCTGCAGAGTTCAGTTGATAGTCATTCTCGGTGGTCTCTGGTTTAGAATTTGTAGTGGGTGCGTGCCTGTCAGCTGACGTGAGCATTATAATTCACTTCTTGCTGATCTGAGCATTGTAAAACATATTAGGTGCCTGGAAACTGTGTTATGAAGATGCTAATTAGTTCATGACATTTAATAATAAATTGATCACTTTATAAATCAATTTAATGCAGCTTCTGTGTGGTTTGGAGTTCAGTTCATTGGCCTTTTCGATTTCTTACCAATAATATATGCATCTTCTGATTGCAGTATAGTGAATAAAGAAGTACCATGATTCAATCTTCAGGACTTTGATGGGCGGTGGTGCAGAGAGGTTAAGAGTACTTCCGGAGGAAGGAATGCCACTGGAGATGGTTGCAGATAGGCGGGGCGGAGGAGCAACTTGTGTTGTTGGTGCTATCGTTTTGCACACAGCCTTCTCCATCTCAAGTTTGAATGATGTTGAGTTGATTGCGCACAGCCATATATAGCTTCTAATTTTTTTCTTTTAGAGACTTAACTGTCAGACAAGAGTTGTATTGTTCATATTGGTTAAAAAATATTTGGAGATCTAGCTATTAAAATATTCCAACTTGGTTCCTTTTTCTATTAAATATTTCAGTGAGGGAATGTTGTTATGATTCAAATGATACATTTTGTTCACACAAGCTTTACAGTGTGGGCTGTTGGCAATGAAATAAATTGAGATTCTAAGAGTTTCTGCACATAAGATCAGAGCCCATTGATCATATGTGCTTATAAAGTTAACGTTGAGGATGCGCTCAAGAATGTGTACACTTGAGGTCATCACTCCACAAGTACAATGTTGTAGAACAAAAGCCAAACATTCTGGCAACATAGATTGCAGAGCTATATTCTTACTGCTCCTGTGTCATCTGTCTACATTAATACTTTGTTTCTTTAATTATTCTTTTAGCATGTTGTAGAGTTGTAAAGAGTAATTATGTTTGTTAGGACAAGCTGGCTATTGATTTTAGAAGAAACAAAGTGAAGCGTTGGACATCTTCATAAAAGGTCTGGAGAACCACTTGATATAAGTTAAGGTGCTAAATGCGTTTTTGTTATGAGCACAGCAAAAGGATTTCAAGCTGGCCAGGTAACTTGTATAATTCTAAAGGACTTCAATGGTGTAACTATTGCATTGTTTCAGCGTATGTAGGGAGTATGTGTATCTAATTAGGTCACCAACATTATACCTTGTGATGCAGATTATGAGAATAAATTCTCCAAGTGTGTTTTTGTTGTGGAATAAAAAATTTTATTCATGGATCTCTTTTGGATATTTACTTGCAACAATTCTATATTATTTAAAAACTAAGATTCATTAAATTTATTTATGCATTTTTTCTGGTCAGCCCGTGGCAACGCACGGGCACTTTTGCTAGTGTACATAAAAAAATAGACAAAGAAGTAGGGAAATCATGTATTCCATTTATTTCTTGGAATCAAATTACAAGTTCCCAGAATATAATTGCGCTCCGACCATCTGCCTTGTGGCGATGTGTGTTCTCCTGGTTCCCGTGTAACATCCCAAATTTCAAATCAAAATTTAAATGGAATAAAAGTCACTCCGATTTTGAATTTTTGTTTATTTCTTTCCTCCTCATCAAATTTTAGAAATAAAACTAACAAAAGTAATTCAAACTTAGTTGAATCTGAAAATTTCAAAATATAAATCTATGCTCAAGTGTTTGTTTACATTTAATATTTACTAAAAGTTTGAACTTTAGAATTTACAACAAATTAAAACAAATGTATGTTAGACAATTCATGTTGAATTTAAAAATTTGGAATTTAAAACCTGCATAAAATATCACCATATGCAATTCCTAGATTTCTTGTTTTTATTCGGGGTGTCTATTCGAATTTAATATTTAAAATTCCATTCAAATTTGAGTTGGTGTTTGAATCTTGAAAAGAATAAATCTATTCTCTTCCCTAAAACCCTCTGGGCCTCATCCTCCTCCTCCTTCCCGGCCCAGCCCATCTTTTCTTCTCTCTCTCCCTTTCTTCCGCCGTGGGCCGATCTCCCCTTTCTTCTCCTGGCCCGTTACGGCCCGACGCAGCCCGGCCAGGCCCGCGATGCCGTCGTCTCCTTCCTCCAGCTCAGCAGAGCTCGCGCGCGCCATCGCCGACGTGGCCGCCAGCTTCTCCTCCTCTTCCTTCCTTCTCTCTCTCCAGTCCCTTTCCCCGGCGCTGTAGCCATGTCCCTTGGACGTCAGCAATCTACAGTGTGGTGTACGGGGCGGCGCCGCATTCTTGACTGAGAAGATAAGGTCGCCGCCGGACCGGATAAGGACGCCTCCAATCCTTCGCTGCGAAGCCTTCCCTCCCTCCTCTGCCTATTTAAGCGGCTCTGTCTCTCTGCGCCGCCTCTCTTCTCCCTTTTCCCGGAAGCCGCCGCTGCCTGGGAACCCTAACCCTAGCCGCGTCGCGCGCTGCCGCCCGCCGCCGCGCGAGCTCGACGCCGACCGCCTCTCGGTCTCGTCTCGCTCGTCTCGTGCGCGCGTTAGCTCGGCCGCCTCTCCACGCGCTCCCCAGGCCCACATAAACACGACGCGCCGCACTCTCTCGCCCTCGTCGTCGAGCGCCGCCATCGCCCTCAGCGCCTCGCCGTCGCCGACGTGTCTCCACTCCCGCGCATCGTCAATAACCCCTCCAGGTGAACTCGTCGTGCCCTTCTCCTCCTCCTTGATCTGTCGCGGCGAGCTTTTGGTCGCCGGAGCGCCGTTCCGGCTAACTCCGACGAGGTGCCGCCGTCTCCCGCGCCGCTCAGCCGCCGCCGGCCGCCGCACCCCTCTCCCCTTCGCTGTCAGCCGTCCGATCTCGATCCCGCGGTCCAGATTAGGTACCCCTTCGGGGTATGTAACCGGTCCACCGTGGACCGGTAGACTGCGACCCCTCGCCGGTCCACAGGACCCATGGACCTGGTCCATAGAATTTCCAGTAGAAAAATAATTCCAGAAAACCTAGAAAATCCCAGGGCGTTGATCTTTTGTAGTTAAGCCCCTGACCTTCTTGATAATCCTGTTTAGGTCCTGCCATTTTACATAAACACCCCTTTACTTTCCCATAATTACCTTTTAGTCCCTACCTTTTTACACCAAGGTCCCTCAACTTTTCCATAATTACATATAGGTCCCTAAACTTTTCTGTTTTACAGATAAGTCCCTAGAAACTTTGCTGTAATTACAAATAAGCCCCTAGAATCTTTAAACACCCATATCTTTTCCCTCCGAGCCCCGTTTTGGGCGATTCTCGCGCTCACGCGTTCGTAGAAACGCGTAGTACCTTTTGGTACTGTCCTTGGAGCTCCACACCACATCCGCAAGCCATCAATACCCCATGTTTTTTTTTTCACTCGTCCGATAACTCCTATCTCGACGAATCATTCTTCTCTGATCTCGCATAGCGCAACTGTTCTTCCACCTGTTAGTGTTGAACCTAACCCCTCTTGTTGAACCATTCCACCTCTTCTCGTCGTGCCATTCCCCCTCAAGTATAGTAACCTCTTTTCATCACGACCTAGCTTTAACCCTAGCCTAGCACAGTTATCGCTTAATCAAACCTAATCCAATGTTGTCTTCGCCATTTATCTAGTTAATTGATTTATTCACCTCTTTTATTTGGTGTCAGTTATTTGAGAATTTTATTGGTATTTCATACGCTGTTATTTGAGACTATTCCTTTGTTATGTATTGACTTCTTAGTGCATGTCATGACTGGATCATATAGCTAACCTTGCACCACCATGCATTAAATCTTTTGCATCTGCATATCCTTCCCCCGAACCACCCATGTTCTTTAATAGAAATAACTTAGAGCTTTATATAATAGATATGCACGCAATCACCGTCAATACAGCATGTGCATCTCACCATCCTTACCCTAAGGTTTTAGTAAATAAAGTTTCATGCCAAACCCTGCACCCTGCTTCTTCTAAGAGAAATTAGATAATTAATAGTTTGTCTAGGTGAATATGGCCCTTATAAGGCCATGATTAAAACTTGTAATAAATAATCTTTCATAAATAAATATGCATTGCATAAACATAGCCGTTCTTCTTGGAGTTTTATCGATTCTTATTGGAGTTAATTGGATCTTATTCGGCTCTTTTCGTTCTTTATTTCCTTTGCGGTAGTTTATTTATACGTTATATTTCTATGCGCTAGCTTACGCGAGATTCGAGGAAGAGTCAGAAGAATTCAAAGAAGATCAAAAAGATCCAAGCCTCGAGGACGAGTTGAAGAATCCAAGCCCAAGGACGAGTCAGAAGATACAAGCCTAAAAGGAGGACTCGAAGACATCAACTTCGACGGAAGAGCTTGAAGATCCAGAAATTGAAAGATTAGGATAGCGTTCTTCAGGCAAGCTCTACTTCTCCTTGATCATGATTGAACCTACTGTTTTCGCAATGCACCTATATTGCCTATTCTCGTACTATGCATTACTTGTTATTTTACTACTTGTGTAGCTATGGTCCTACTTGCTTATTGATATTGATGTCTGTTACTTAGGCGTTAATATCAGAATCCTTGTTTACCCTTGTTCACCTGTCACCTTGATAACCTTAGGATAGTTCCATCATTTCTATGATGGCACGTTCACCTTGTTACTAGATTGCTTAGGACCCCTCGCAATGTTTCTACATTGCCACACCTTACTTACATATATACTTTTACAAATGTGTGAAATGAGTTTGGTGGTGTGCGTGATACTTGGGGTTGGGAGTAGCACAACCGTGTTGGGTGATGATGATGGAGACGGTGATGGGATGGTTGGATTGCGGGCAAGGCCATTAGTAAGTGATTGATGACGTAATGGATTGTGTGATAGTCCCCTAGTGTGGGAGACATGGCGCTTGCCCGGCCACATAAGGACCGGTTCATTCAACCTTTAACAAGATGATTCTCGTACAACCACGGAACCTGTATGGGAAGGACTCACCCTACCTTCTTGGTGCCTACCGCTTTGATCCACCTGGTGTCCTGCGAGCTTCGCTGGCGGGAACAATTAACCGGGAGCTTTTCTAAGCCCTGGGAACCAGGAGAACACACATCGCCACAAGGCATATGGTCGGAGCGCAATTATACGTTGGGAACTTGTAATTTTGTTGATTCCAATAAATTAATGAAATACATGATTTCCCTACTTCTTTGTCCATTTATTTGTGTACATAGTACACTGGCACGCCCCGTATTTTCTCTTTCTCTCGCGTCCCCAACACGTATTTTCCGTGTCAAACAATGGTCTTGGCCTTGCTGTTGGCTTTCATTATGGTTCAGCGGGCGGTTGCTGCTAGCGCCTCTACTTCTTCACCAGACTCCTTGTTAATGATGTTATCAAATCATATGTCATGTGCATTCACCTTTGCTGGCCCTCCCTCCTTTGTGGCTTTCTCCCCACAAAGGGCATCGAATGATGGCTCGTGGACATCACCGGATACGCTGGGAAAGGTGTCTTCATCAGCTTCAAGGGAGACCGTTGTTTTCGGCTATCAGTGGTCGGCGTAGTTCCCTCACTCTTAGTCCTCCTCTGTTGGGCGGTCGTCCCTCGGTCCTTCAAGGCTTCCTCCCCTTTGTTGGAAGGTGGATGTCGGCAACAGTGTGGCGAAGCCATGAGAGATGGTGTGGCAGTACAGCCCATTGTGAAGCTGGCAAGTAGATGGTCCGGTGGTACCGTTTTGTCCACGATTGGTGCTTGTACGTTCTTTTGTGTTCAAGGCCAGGGCTTGTCTATTAATCGATCAAGAGTTGTGTTTTTTCTTTCTTTTGTCTCTGTAATCCTTGATGTTTTTGTTGTCTCAACCATGCAGTAACACTTATAAGTAACAATTATATAGGGCCAGCAGTGGCCACCATTATAATTAGGGGAAATATCAAGTGCACAAGAAGTATTTGGTGCACATGTGTACAAATTTTTTGCGCCATCAGATTTAAGTCTCACCCATAATTTTAGCAGCCATGGTTCGAGTGGATGTTTTCAAAAACATGTGTTTTATAAATTGAAATTCTCAATGAGTTTGTGCGTCGGATAAGCCATGGTTCGAGTGGATGTTTTCCAAAAACATGCTATAAACGAAGATGCATCTCCACGGAAGCATGTGTGGGTCGGATAAGCATGAAAGACAGCCTAGTCAGAGCTAGCCCAAAGGGGGACAAGGTACTCGATTATGTTGTCAGATTGATTAGAGCTTGACGATGAAAGGAAATAAAAAAAAAGTGATAAATTTCAGGTTCTAGTGATCTATGAAAAATCCTTTTTACAATTTAATTTTTTTTTCAAATTAGACATTCAAATTAGTACATGTCATTCGTGTAAGCTTGATGGTTATTTATAAACGTTCCTTTTTGCGAGGAAGTTGTGTATATGCATATTAATATCGACAATAGCAGTGGTTTCACCATAGGTGAATTTCAACCTTTAGATTTTCGCTCAGTAGAGCTACGTATACCCTATGGGCTGTTATCTCAGCTCCTTTAATCCTTTTGCTGTCTCTAAATTAGAAGGTAAATAGAATTGTCCAGGATCAGAAATGAATACCAAATTCATTTTAAAGGGGTCCGAGCACTTAGATTATATCCTGTGAATGGAAACAACGCATAAAAGCATTCAAAATGAACAACGGCCAAACACGCATACAATTATAAGCACCAGAACCCAAACGTAAATACAGTATCTGTCTTCTATATAATAAATACTCCTTGTGACCTGATTAGCTAGGATTTTGTACCTATAAAGGTGTGTCGCGGGTTAGCCATGGAAATTTTGCCGCCACGTGAACTAACCAGGCACGGTGCGTGACGTCGGCGGTCCAGCGGACGGTGGACAGCACCTCCTTGTCCCTAGTGTTGACCTGGACCATCCACTTCTTTTTGCCTTGACGGACCATGAAGCAGACCATGTCCGGGTCGGCCGCGCTGACGACGGGGAACTCGGCGAGCGTGCGCGGGAGCCCTTTGTACCCCGGATGCGCCCAGAGCTCCTCGCAGTCGAACGTGTTCCCCTTGACCCACGCCATCTTCTTCCCCTCCTCCTCCGTCGTCAGGGCCAGCGTCCACGTGGCCAGCGCGAACAAGTGCTGGCTGTTGGGGCACTCGCTCTTCGACGGGGTGTGGCCGCAGCAGCATCGCGGGTCGGCGCTGACGAACCTCACCGCGCGGTCGCCGGCGGCGCCAATGTCCCAGTCGTGCCGGAAGTTGGGCCCACTCCCAGTGTCGTCGTCGTTGGGCACGGGCAGCGGCACGTACCGGAGCTTGCAGCGGCGAGACGCCATGTCGCACACGAGGAGGCCGTAGCGGTAGTCGAACCAGCACATGAAGCGGTCGCCGACGGCGACCGTCGCGTACGATTCCAAGCTTTCGTCGGACGGAAAGTTCTTCTTGTCGCCGGCGCCGACGACGACGGGCACGTCGTACTTCACCTCCCACTCGCGGCTGCCGACGCGGTGGACCCACATGTGGGCCTTCTCGGTCCTGGAGGAGCCCCATTGCAGATGGAGCTTGGCCACCAGGAGCTCACCGTCGCCGCCGCCGCGCCGGAGGATGCCCGTGTTCCTGGTGGACAGGTCGTGGGTGCCGGCGGGGTAGGGGAGGAGAACCAGCGACGGCGGCTTGTTGCTGGCGGCGCGTGCCGTGTACACGAAGTAGTCGTCGAGCCTGTGGCCGGTCACGTTGAGCAGGGCGGAGTCGCCGTGGGCCGCGAGGACGTAGCTGTGTGTACTGGCGGAATCCTCCTCGTCGTCGGCGCCGGTCGCGCTGCTGCCTGGCCAGTCGTAGTAGAAGAAGGAGCTCGCCGGCGGCGGCGCGACGCCCAGGGAGACGCGCAGGTCACGGCCCGTGGAGGTGCGGGACGCCGCCGTGGTCGCGTCGTCGTTCCTCCTGCGGGCGACGCCGTAGTTGAGCATCACCCAGCGTGGGTCCTCTTTCTTGGCACAACCGGCGGCGACGCAGCTTGAGAGGGATCGTGGGCCAATGGAGGATCTGCTGCAACCGGCCGAGAGGCTCAATCCACCAGGCCCCAGACGAAGCCTTCTCAGCAAATTCATGGTATCGACGTAGAGATCACCAATGGCGGCGGCTGCGTACCCTTGCTCTAGCTAACTAGGTCGACGAGATGATTAATATATAACTGGTCAAGGGGCGGCTGCGTGTTCGTGTATAGCCCACGTATGCTCACTTGTTTCCTTACTAATTACGTAGATAGTATGGACGGGATTGTATTTGTATCTCCACCTCCGCTTTCACTAACCTAAAACACGAGAGTCCGCCCCGCCTTAAACCCCGTACATCCCCAAATACAACACGACCTCCTATACAACTGCACGTGTTTGCGATCAATATGCTGTCTCCAAACTTTTTGTTATCTACCCAGTAGCATATCTATAATCTATAATATCTATATAAGTCATACCCACTAACATTCTAAAGCTGAATCCTCGTGAAGCCACGTCATCTGCAAAATCCAGACCATCCGATCACCAAGATATATTTCATCCTATCCTTCAGTCCTTCATTCAATCCGTCCGTCACATGTGCCCCCAACAAAATGAATTCAATACAAAATGCATACGTTGTCTAATTAGTACTAATTCAATTGCATACGTTGCCTCTTCTTTTATATACAATATCTATATAAGTCATACCCACTAACATTCTAAAGCTGAATCCTCGTGAAGCCACGTCATCTGCAAAATCCAGACCATCCGATCACCAAGATATATTTCATCCTATCCTTCAGTCCTTCATTCAATCCGTCCGTCACATGTGCCCCCAACAAAATGAATTCAATACAAAATGCATACGTTGTCTAATTAGTACTAATTCAATTGCATACGTTGCCTCTTCTTTTATATACTTTTAATATGGCAAAAACTGACGCCACTACTCACCAATCAAGAGTCCTGAGTTTAATGGCACAATTATTCTTGACTTCCCTCCCACATAGTAGTAGCATATATATATATGCCCCTCCAACCTGTCCTCAAGATCAGACGATTACGGTGCCTATTCCTTCTGTTTCCCCTGCTAATTTTGTTGGAGATGGTAGTGGTTATATACACCGACAGCTCTTGATTCATCAATGGACCGCTGCCTCAACGGAAGATTCTCTTTGGCAGGTTGCCCCCAATCTTTTCTGCAACATGTAATTATGCTCCCATCCATGCTTGCTCCTGTTTCTGAACGAGATCGTTGCATCTCCTCGCTCTGCAGGTTGTAGCAATCTGAGGTCGGCAAACGCACCAAGCGCTGCCAGCGAGCCAGCAACTCTCCAACAGTAGTTCAATAACCATCCCTCCCTCCCCGGGTATAAGACACAGTTTCTGCTGTACTATATGTCATCTGTCAGACAAAATTACTCAGTATTACGCTCAAGAAGAATTACTCAGTATCATATTGTGTTCTTGCCTCAATTCTTCTCTATATACTCCTTAATATATATTATAAGCATGTCAATTATGATGAACTTACCTTGACATTTTACTATTTACAGGAACGAATTGTGCAGATTATTTCTTGCTCGCAAATCAAAGTGTTATCTCAGTACTCTTCACTTCAGCTCCTTCGCTGATATGGTATTCTAATATCTAGCATTCTTATTTTGTCTAATGTGCCTACGTACGTAGATGCCTTTGGCTGTTAAAAGTTCTCTTTGCTTGGTCCACAACTTATTTAGGAGATGAATCATTGTTCACAGGTTTACTCACGGATGAATAAAGTCCGTAACATCTCATTTTGATACAATTCTCTGTCGGGTGTAATCTATTCAGAGTGGTATATGGAAATTTATGTATCAGCTAGCTGCAATTTCCAATTGAATTCTGCACTGCTTCTCTCAGTTAAATTGGTCAAGCTTCCGACATCAAGTACTAATGTCTATGAGTTAAAAAATGTTAGATCACTCCTTTTGCTTCGGTTTCCATCTATCCATTTACATTATTTATTCCCATTTAATTTTTACTTATCAAAAAAAAAATCGACCTGCGGGGGGTATGACAGCCCCCGGGCATTTTTTAAGGAGAACGATCGTCTCACACAGATCGAGAAAACCCCCGAACCCTCCTCCGCACCATACACAGGGACTCAGCAGGCCGGTGAGAATCGGCGCGAGTACTTAACCTGTGCTTTGGTCCAACGGAGGAGCGAGGGGATTTTTTTTTGCACTGCAGCGATCAGAGCTATATTGCAGGAAAATAATCGCTACAGTGCCGCGGTGCATCGAACCCAGGCCGACGGAGCGCAAGCGCTCCGGAGCTTGGTGGCTCTGGCCACTCGGGCGAGCACCCGCAGGCTTAATTTTTACTTATCATCACATAAATATAAAAGCATCGACCTTACACCCTAAATGTTTCTAAATTACTTAATGCTCTCCAATGTAATAATATGCCATATAATATTGAATCTTTTTATCTGAAATTTGCCTAAATTTCCCGCAGCACCGCGCGGGGAATTCAACTAGTATGTATGGTTTTAAAAGTCAGTTGCAGCAATAAAGTTCTTTTCCCCCTAAAGAACTCGTGTTACAACTTCACCCAACTCTACATCGCCTACCGCCGGTGCACATTTAAAGGGTCTCAAACGCCAGAAGGCAAGGCTCCCAAAATTGGAATAGAGAAAGCATTAGCACTTCAGATATCGATTTTTCAGCCTGAACTACAGGCAATATCCAATATCCACTCCTCTATGCACTAGTTCTCGTAATACAACTTCTCTACCCAGCCGTGCCTCTTATGATAACACAATCAATCATCGCCACCTCCATCATCAGCATCCATGGCATCATCATCATCGTCATCCCCTCCGCCTGCTTGATCAGCAGCAGCATCGACGTTCATGAGCTCCTGCCTTACTGCCACCTCATTGATTGCTTCCAGCGTGTCCCTTAGCTCTGGAGGAGGAAGCCTTTCCACTTTCATGGTCTTCAGATTATCCTCAGCAAAGAACGCAGTAAATGGCTTCGAAACCTGCAAGCACATCAATTGTTGGTTGAAACCCAAATGCTTCTTTTCCCTAAATTAAAGAATGAAGGTAGTGATCACAATCGATTGAAGAAAGAAGGTAACAATCGCAATCACACCTTGAAATAGCGGCCACGCTCTTTGGCGCTCTCAACAAGGTTGTTCCAGTGTTTATCTTGCTTGAATGTTGAAGCAGAACCTACAACCTGTGGTATGCAGATTGTTGTTTGTATTCAAAGGTAAACAAACTAAACTTACTAAGTTAATAACATGAAAGAATAATATAATAATGGGGCTATTGCGTTTCTACCCCTGATTTGCCTCCCAATTGCAATTTTACCCCTGGAGTTTAGGGTTTGCGATTTTACCCCTGGAATTTCAAAACGAAGACAAAGTTTACCCAATAAAATCGCAATAAAAATATTACCCCCAGTAGGGGAGGGGTAATATCACGCTTCAGTTTGAAAAATCAGGAGTAAAATCGCAAAGTTGGAAAAGAGGGGTAAAATCGCAATTGAGAGGCAAACCAAGGGTAGAAACGCAATATTTCCTATAGTAACAGGAGCATCCTGCCTCCGTTCTCAAATTGATGTCGTTAGGACAACAAATCTAGTTCAAAACTGAAAACTGAACTAAAATTGTTGTCCTACCGACTAACAATTTAAAAACGGGGAAGTATAGTGGTACACGTACAGGTACAAACGTGGATGCCTAAAGACTGGACAGAGCTACTTGAAGTTACATATTGCACTGCTCCTTGATCTCCAAAAAGAAAGTACAGCACTTAACATACCAAATGCCATAACTAGAAGCAGAATCTTCGAACAAACATATCAAAACTTCTGCTTGTAAGGATGCATGAGAGATAATCTATACTTTATGTGCCATCTTGTTAGGACATAGAACACCTTAACTATTGAATTTATCTCCCACATTTATATATTAGTTGAGAGCTGAGTGCATGCAAGCAATGTGTATCATGCAAAACGAAGTAAAGTTGGCGAAGAGGTACTTACTAGTACAGCTGACCTTGCTCTAGTGATGGCAACATTCATTCGTCGAAAATCATCAACAAACCCAATTTTTTGCTCCTTATTGCATCTTACACATGAAAAAATGACTATCTCTTTTTCACGGCCCTAAAATTAAGCAGTGAGATGCAACATCATAATCACTGCTACTAGCAATAGTACAGAAGCATCGAGCTAATTTGTCAAGAAATCGCATTTGTAAAACCGAAGCAAACAAGTTACCTGGAATCCATCCACAGTGTTGATATCTATCAGCTCCTTCGATTGATCCCCAAAGGTCGAACGAAAATGGTCCTTTAAGAGCTTCACTTGATTTTTGTATGGTGATATGATAGCCACTTGAGAACTAGATTTGAGTTCTGGATACCTCAGTGCCAATTGGTGATATGCAAGAGTAATGAATTCCACTTCATCCTGATTCACCCAAGAACCACTCCCAGATGGCTGGGATTCAATCCCATCAACATCAAAGAAACAAAATGGCCCGAAGCAGCTGTAAGAATGCCATGGACGTTTCTTGCCAAGTCCCTCTGCATCTTGTAATGCCCCTTCATAAAATTCTTTTGAAGGGAAGATACTAATCTGTTTTGCAGTGGATAACGAATTACAAAGCAATCATTCCAGTTCGCAGCTTAAGATAAGCAGAGGATGGGATATTACCTCTGGATGCATCCGATACTGAATTTTAAGCATCTGCACTGGAAAACCGGCACCTTGAAATCTTTTGAATAAACTCGTTTCATATCTAGTCGATGAAGGAGCATAATCTTAGCATACTACACCCCCCTGAACAAAATGTACCACAGTACCAGTATAGAGAAATAATAATTTACTTACCCTAACTTCTTAGCAGTCGTTGAAGTCACAGTTGCAGGCAACTGAACTGGATCGCCAACCTGATAGGTATATTAAGAGCAATTGTAAGTACATGACATAACCATTATTAGTAAAGTTAAAGTGAATATTCATGTATCTAGATATCAAGAGAAAGACAAGGAAAAACAAATCAAGAGAAATGGAGAGGCTGGTCACATTCGCACACCATGAAACGAAAGCAAGTGGTTAACATAAAGCTAAAATAGATAAATGCTTCTATATGTTAACATAAAGCTAAAACAAGAGGATGCATTGGAAATATTATGTCTGGGCATGACCTCTGAAATATTAACAACGTGCTATACTGATGAGTAATATATATTGCACAAAGTAAAAAAACAGGGACCATCTGGGACAAGTAGGTAACATACAAGAAAAACTTGTCTGCACCCATGGATCAATGGTACAAGTGTTGCAGGTTCCACCTGAAAAGAGAAGATTAGGCAACTTCAGAAATATCAATTGAAATAGAAACATCAAGGATGGCATTAACCAAATCGATACACAGTACTTTATGACAAAGGCAGTTTTCAGAAGATATCCTCACCGCTTGGGCAGCTTCATCAATTATAACAACATCAAAAGCCCGGGTCATCTTGCTAAGACTTGATGAACCGCTGAAACTCAGAGTAGAAAATACCTACAAGTTTCATTTGACAATGAGAATGAAATCCTAACAAATTAATCAATATAAGGTGATAATAGCAGATGATGTACAATGGCTGCTTCGTCCATTATTGCAGCTTTCATTCGCTCGTCTTCGCCAGCTCCCCGTCTCCCACCATCTAATGTGCTTACGCCAGAGCGTTTTTGTTGTACCTGCAAATGTGTGAACTCATTGTAGTTGACAGATGTTAGGAAGAAAATGCTTCGAAACTTAAGTCACGTACAAGGTGATCAATGGAAACTGCTTTAACGGAATGATGCGGCTTAAGTCCAATGCGCACAATTTTGGGATTGTAAGTATTGTTATTTTCATCTCGTATCCCTGAAAAATAAACACGCATCCCATAGATAGCATAAGTTTTAAAATGTACAGTAATGCACTAGATGCAAATAAGGTTAGTAGTGTGAGTATAGTTTCTAAATTTGGATGACTTAGCACCAAAAACTTTACCAGATTGAAGAACACGCAACACAATCTCATCGAGTGCTGAATTGGAAGGAGCACAGACCAACACATGGGCCCGATACTTTCGATTCGAACTGACTACTTCGGGTTTCTGTACAGAAATATTTTTACCATATAAGGTGTACAATCATTGCACCAGGCGAAATTTAACATGTACATAGTACAGAAAAGTACCAGCTCATTTCCAGTGGGGTAAAAACCATCATCACCATCGACAGGCATAATCACATCTCGCGGATTTTTACCAAGAAGCCACGGAGATGCTTTCATCCAGTGTGCACGTCTGTCATGTAAACTCCACAATTAGGTAGTGCCAACAAAATTTGTGGTAGCATCATGTATTTAAAAGATTTAAAACTAGAACCACATAACTTCACAATATAAACCACAACCAGAATTTCAGTGATCAGATACTTATTAGTACTTATCAGTTCCAACATAGCAAACCTAGAAAATTAAGATGGCTAGAAATGATAGTGGCATGCCACGTTTCTGTGGCACGGCCATGGCATCGCCTAGGCGACGACTAGGCATCGCGGTGCTCCGGGAGTCCATGGCGTCGGGGTCGTCACACCCTGGTTGGTATAGCGTCTGCGTCAAGCCAAATGGCGTCGCCATGGCGTGATTAGGCATCGGACACAAGCCAAATGGCCTGCGCCGGCCTGGTGCGGACACCATAGCATCAAATCGTGAGGGAGAGTGGGAAATAGATGGGTACATGCGAGAAATCGAAGGAATCAACGGCCAGAGCAGTAAATCAAGGGGCACCTGCACTGATAGCACGCTGAATCAAGCTCCGAGTGCGGGCCACATCTCAGAGCGAGAAAGGGAGAGGGGGGAGAGGGAAAGAGAGAGGGGGGAGCGGGAAAGAGAGAGGAGGGAGGGAAAGAGGAGGGCGACGGACCAGGAGCTTCGCTGTGGCATTGCTCCTCCGCGGCTTCCTCCCGCCCTGCTTCTGCTGACACAGGGCGCCAGCTTCATTCCTCCCCTGCTAAGGCTGAACTGTGCCGGCTTCATCTCTGCTCTGAGCCCCGTTCGTCGTCATCCCCAATCCTTGCAGTCAATCACTACTTCTTCCACTGCTCCACGCCCAGAGGCCAGCCTCCGCACCACGCCCAACATGTGAATGGCTGTACTTTCTGCTGCAATGTTTGCAATATGTGCCTTGGTCCTGTGTGTGTGCTTGTGTCTGTGCAGCTAGCAGCTAATGCCTGTGCTGTTACTTGTATTCTGCTTATTTGTGCAAGAAATGCAAGCAAACCAGGTAACGATAGCGCCATCTAACTGCTCTACAATTCTACCCTGGGCTTCCACTCATGGCACCCAGGGTATGCTTATGGCGTCACCTAGGCGCTGTGAGGGGAGTAGACCGCCATCGGACGCCGCAACGCCACAAAACGTGGGTGGCATATAAAATAACAATTATCATGTACCCTTCAAACAATCCCTAATTTTGTATGATGGATTTGAGGTATCAAGGGAACAAAAGAAACGTGGAGAACATAACTTCAGTTACTAACACAAAACATATAGAAGAACTATAAGAAAATCAGCCAAGGATGGAACACTTGAATGATTGCAGAAAAAAAAAAGATTATACTCAGATCCCTACTTATATTTGAAGCTATTAGAAGGTCATACTCAGCTTATTATCCCTCCCATTTTCCATGCCCTAAAGTCCAATGAATATCCTAAAATAGTAAAATCTATGTAGGAAATATGTAGTTTCAACATACTTGCCCTCCATGTCCAGTTCTGGCCCATGCTTTTGAACATCAAATCCTCCCCTGCATTACAGGATCACAAGCATATGAGATAAATGCACCACGTTTAGCACAAATTATTGCTATCATCAGTATTTCATGCATTAGAATGGTAGATTCCGTGCCCTTCCTGATTTACATAGCATCTCACATCTACCTCCGATTTTGAAATCTTGACGTTCCTACAGCAACTACTTATTCAAAATTGCACTAATTCTGCTGTCCGGATGACATCAAATAAAAAACGGAGGTAGTAGTAAACACAGTGATTCTTTTTAACTCTACATTGAACTAAAGTTCCAACTTCCAAGTTCACTGAAGTAAAGAATAAATAAGTGAGTTTATTACTTGGTCTGCATTCTTGCAGGAGCAGAATGGAGAACAGCACTAAGAAGTCCAAGAATAGTTTGTGTCTTTCCTGTTCCTGGTGGACCCTGCAAATAAACAGTTACAATAAACAACGTAAATGACTAAACTTCACATCATTCTTACCTAGTTTGATGCGTGCCAATCTGCACGGCCTTCTAAATCAAAACAGAAAATCGAAAACTCTAAGATATTTGCACGGTACTAATCAAGTAAAATAATAACAAACCTGAATCAGAACAAATGACCTGCGTGAAAGACCTGCCTAAAGATAATACAGAAATTTATCAGATACATGCTTTTGGAAACAGATATAAAAAACACAATCGATATACGATATTACAGAAATACAAAATCACAAAGAATACTCACATTGATTGCATCTAGCTGCGAATCATTAAGGTTTGTTTTGAGGTAATCCATGAGTGGCTCAGGGACATTCCATGCACGACTTTGATTATCACCATCTTTATGCTTCTCAGCAGCCGAAAGAATCAAATCCTTAAAAGGAAGAGAAGCTATAGAATGTATAGCTGTGTACTCTCGCATTATAGTCGACAAGTTGCATACCTGAAAATATTGACATAAAAAGGGCATATCAAGTTCATATCAAGGAAGTACCCTCTGACAATAAGCAACACAAGGAAGAAAATCAGGAACTTTTCTACAACAAGTGAAACTCACCTTTAGCATCCACAGAAAGCTCTGTGTGGTTGCAAAAACGGAAGCAATGCGCTGCAGCCTTTGAGACGTCACAGGCTTTGCAACATTAAAATTTATAATCTCGCCTTGCATAAACGTTCTAAGAGAAATCGTTTCTCTACCACCACGCTGTTCCACCAAAGCAAAAGAGTATGCAGTAGGGGTCACTCCTTCCTCAAACTGCAAAAAAGTGCAGGCATGTCCTTCATTAAACGGTGGGCTCGGCTACTTGCAAGATCCAACAATTTCAGTAACCAATATATAATGCACACAACTGATGGCCGATTATGCTTTTCTTTTCATGAATGGCTATAATGTAAAAAGCTAATAAGGAATTAACTTCGTTACACCGATACGTCAAGGAACCAGCGTATCCGTGTCCGATACGCCGATGGACACGGATACGCCTCAGATACGCCGGGGATACGTATCCTGAACGTATCTGGAAAATGCAAAAATATAAAATGCGGACACATCGCCGAGACGTCCTGGGCTGGCATTTGATACGGCCCACTCAGTTTGATTAGCCTACTTGGCCTGTTTAGCCTCCACAGCCGCGTGTGACCTAGAGCTGTGGTTATCGATTCGCTTTGTCGCTTCCATTCGATGTGGTACGCCGACGCCTACAGGGCAAAAGCTGATGCAGCGACACCGAATCACCGTTCGCCGAGACTAGCCCCGCGATGAAGCTCGACAACGGCCATGCCACAACACCGGGGAGGACAGCCGCATGAGCCCACCTGAGACACCCGCCCGCTGCTGCCCCTTGACCTCACCCGCCTGACTTCACTGCCTGAGATGGTTGACGGCGACGACGTTCTGCTCCCAACGACAGCAGCCCGACGCCCCCCTGGCGATGCCCGCTGACGGGCGACATCTTGCCGACCACCACCACCAGGTTAGAGTAAGGTACCCAAGCCTCAGTCCCTCAGCAATCAGCGATTCAACCGTTCTTAATAAATTATCATACCATTACGTAAATTTGATACTTGTATATGTTATTCCCATGCGATAGAACTTATTAAAGCCTGAATTTTAATCATTTTTATAAATTTACGAAACGTATCCCTATCAAGAAATTTTAGAAATTGCCGTATCGACGTATCCGTATCGGCCCGATACTGATACACGTATCCGTATCGGTGCTGCATAGGGAATTAAGAAAATACAGGTCCTAAGGAGCTTAATTCTAGTTGTTGAGGGTTTCAAATTTCAACTATGATACACGTAACGGTGTGCCAAACAACAGTTTCGAGTATTTGACATACTTCGCCCCATCAAACTCCCAAATTAATCAGCACAAGTTGCAAATCAGGACCATCTAAACTGCAAAATTTACTTGCACAGCGCTTACTTTCTCCTTGGAGAGCAGAACGAGGTCATTCTCCCGCAGACTCTCCCTGAAATCGTCCATCACAGCCATAGACACCTTGTGGAACCCCTCAGACTCCGCTGACGACGCCACCGCCCCCTTCTGCCATTCCAGGCTAACCTCTACGCACCACAGGAGGAAAAAGCACAAATCAAAAAAGAATCCTATACAGCCCAACAGCAGAATTAGACAAAAGCAGCCAAGTGCAGCAACGCGCGCGCCCAACCTTCCTCCTCGTCGCTGCGTCCCCGGACTATCTGCGCCTTGACCTCCTCGAAGAGCAGCGGCTCAAAGGTTCCGATGTACTCGGCCACCGACGCGTATGTGTCCTTCACGTGCTTCAGCCCCTTCGCCTGATTGCTGCCCTGACCGCCCCAAGCCAGAGAAGGATATTCGGCGTGAATTTCAGATGGCGCGAAGGGAGGATTAGCGCGTGTGTGTGCGTACCTGGGAGTCGGCGAGGAGGCGGAGGTAATCCCAGCTGAGGATAATCTTGAGGAAGCGTTCCATGGTGGAAGCAGCGGAGGAGGACGCTGAGGCGGCGCCCCCGCCGCCGCCGGATTTCTCCACCGCCATTGGGGCGGAGGCGCTCGGACGGGGCCTGGTAGCGGCGGCGCGGGCAGAAGGTGGCGGCACGGGCGGGGCGAGGCAGCGGCGGCGCAGGTCGGAGGCTGCGGCTCGGCCCTGCGGCAGGCAGCGGCCCGGCGAGCTATGGCGGGCGCGGCCAAGCGGCGGCTCGGGTGCGACTAGAAGCGGGCAAAGGGCGCGGCCAGAGGCGAGAGATGCTGATTCCTACGGTGTTGGGCTCTTGATAGGCCGAATCGAGCGAAGTATGGGCTGGAGCCCATTCCAGAAACCGACATGCTTTTTTATACAGAAGTGGCAATGGTTCAAATTTTGTTTTGTTTTATTTTGCGAGAAAATATGACGCAAAACTGACTTATGTTTTTTTTTCATAACACAGTACAACTGGAATGAATTACTCTTGTTACACCAATAGCTAATTACACCAAAGCAGGAAGGCCGTACCTATGTAAGAGATAAAACCCCCGAACCCCCTCCCATCCTTATGCGGTATGGGCTCACGATGTTTTGTCTCTTTATTTATGGGCTGCCACAGGGGGAGAGCAAATTTGCCTAGTATAGGGCATGAGCCCATTTCTACTCATGGGAACAGCAAGGAGGGCAACGACCTACTGCTCCTGCTCCCAATGGTTTCTTAGGAAAGTTTGTAAGGAAACGCATTCTCTACAAACTTTCTAGTAGTGGTTATCTAGAGAAAATAGTGAATTCTAGTAGTGGTTACCATTATGCTTTACAAACTTGCCATTTTGGGGTTGTCAGTTCCCCTCAAAAGAAAAGCTGTAACATTCAGAGTTGCACCATGTCCTCTCAAATATGGAGAAAATAAGGAGATGTCTCCTTTTCTGGTGACTGAGATTTGCTAATATCTCAGTCACTTTTTCCAGCCATTGGATTTTGATCCAATCACCCAAATAATTCATTCACTTCTGCAAAAAAATATTCTTTAAAAAAACGAAATTGTTCCACTCAATAACTAACTGTTCCAGCAGTACAGTTGGTTTGTTCCAGAAGTTCAGTTTTGTTGTTCCAGTAGTTCCGTTTTATTGTTCAAAAAATGTGGCTGAGAGATATACGAAATCTCAGTCACCTGAGAACTAGCAAATCTCGAAAATAAACGTGATGTGCTTTCGGAATTGAACAAAGAGAAACCAAAGAGAGTACTATTATTGGATCATTTCTTGGTACAGGAATAGCAAATTACACTGGTGAGAAACCAAAGAGAGTGTTATTAACAAAACACAATCGCAACCATTTACTGCACACTTTTGCGTAGTGGAATAACATCAAAGTCACAAAAGAAAGACTCGGAACGAAGGAGTGATCGAGACATGGAGAAAGCAAAGAGCACACAACGGAGATATATAAAACCAAAGCAGCAAGCAGGCGTCTGATCTGTCCATCCTTCCTTAGAAGCTAGTGGTTGAGCCTCCTGCAGCTGTGCCTGATCTCGCCGGCGTTCCCGGTGAGCGGCAAGATGTTGCCCATCTTGACCATGGACTTGGCGAACTGCTCGAAGAAGAGCTCCTGGTCGGCGGCGAAGCGGTGGACGAGCTCCATGGTCTCCCGGCCCTGCGTGAGCAGGATCTCGTCGGAGCTGAGCAGGCCGTCCATGGCGAGGATGTTGTTGTAGTACTGGTTGTCGAAGCGGAACTGGGAGACGGGGTCGAGCGCGAACAGGTTCTGGTCGCCGCCGGACGCCGGGCACCGCGCGCGCAGCTGCGCGGCGTAGCCCGGGCTCAGCGTGCGGTCCACCTGCCCGTTGTTGTTCTGGCCGTACAGCCGCTGCCGGAAGCTGACGCACCGGGAGTCGCCGATGGTGTGCGCGCCGGAGAGCGCGACGAGGTCGGCGACGTCGAGCCCCTGGTTGCGGAACTTGGTGATGATGGTTGGCAGGCTGTCGTTGGGCGCCGGGATGAGGTTGTTGGACCCGCTCAGGCTCGCCGTCAGCGAGTCCCGCCGCCCCAGCGGCACCTCCCACCCGGGCCCGCCGGTCTGCAGTTCGACGATCACAGAGACGAGAAACAATCAGTTAATGGCGATGCATATATATACATGTATGTGAACAGATGCGGTGCATGGCCTTGTGCAACGTGACACGCGCGTACCAGGACGGTGGAGTCCCTGGCGGCGACGGCGACGATGTCGGCGCAGGAGACGGTGTGGGGGCACGCGTGCTCGAGCGCGGCCTTGATCTCGTCGATGACCTCGTAGCCGCGGAGCGAGTCCTTGTTGGGGTTGGACCGCTTCTCGGTGGCGAACCGGCCGCTGCCGTCGGCGTCGAGCAGCACGGACGCGTCGCAGCCCTGCACGAAGCAGTCGTGGAAGTGCAGCCGCAGCAGCGACGCCGCCATGCGCGGGTCCTTGGCGTGCTCCCTCGCCACGATGGCGCCAACGATGGCGCCCATCTGCGGGCACGTGTGCTCGTAGAAGAGCGGGGTCAGCAGCGGGACGAAGCCGCCGCCGCCGGGCACCGGGTGGCCCGAGCAGAGCACGGACAGAACGGCCACCGCCGCGACGGCCACCGCGAGGGCGCCGCTGCTCCAGTGACGCCGCGCCATCGTCGTCCCTCCCCGACCTCTCGCTGCACTCGCTTGCAAACGATGGCACTAGCTAGCTAGTTGCTGCTAGCTAGATAGCTGTCAAGCTGCTTGTGGTGATTTGGAAACGTGAACTGAGCTTCAATTTATAGGACGCAAAAGCATGGAATGGAACGATAAACATGATCAAATAACTTTCTTCTTGTTGATTAGAATAATTTTCGGATTGCGGGAGCCGGTACGTAATGATGGCCTTTCCAGCTCTGTTCTCACCACCTCCATTTCGCATTTGTTAAGCAGGGGCAAGTACAACCTATGCACGGCAAGTACAACCTATGCACTACGCATGTTGAGCTCACCGGCTCAGGTACACGTACATGGAAGAAGAGCACTAGACCGAAGGGACGCGGCGCATGTATACTGCTCGCATGATCGCATCTCCTCGGATTGGCTAGGGCACCTAAAAGGCTTGTTATCTCGGTGTAAACTACTCTCGTGAGCTGTTCATTTGCTGATGTCGCATAGTTTCGCGCTTGTCATTGGAGTCGACAAAATGTTAACCGAAGCACGATTGAGAAGATGCTGGGTCCCAAATAAAAATGGAAGCCACATTGGGAAGGGTTCCACCGAAATTTCCACAAAAATCCTAAAATTATGCACGTTCTAAACAAGACGGACTAAGCTAAAAAAAATTGCAATCTGTCGGTGCTTATGTGTAGCATTTTAGTATTGAATTTTTTACCTCTGATATTGTGTAGGATCAGCACAGCGCACAATTTTTTTTTAACTTGTTCGAACTAATTATATGGGTACAGGTTCAGAAGTCTTTTTTGGTTTCACCAGACGAATCACTTGAGTTACCTATGTTCAGTTGTTCACCAAACCAGCACAACACACTTTATTTGTAAGTTTAAGAGTGGATGCAGATTTTGAGTTGCCTATGTTCATTTTAGGAAGCTATTTTATTATGTACTAAATTTATCACTGGCTCGCGAAAGGGCTTATAGTTGATTACAAAGAGTCTAGTAGCACATGAGGTCCTGGGTTCGGCTCCCCGTGGGAGCAAATTTTCTAGGATTTAACGGCGTTGTGCATTTAGCGGGAGGCGACGTGGCCATCGACAGCGAGGCGCCAGTGGTGAGTTCGTCAATCTCGAGGATTTGCCGGCTCAGTCTTTCAAAGATGCTCATAAGGATAAGGTTTGCGTATGTGCGTTCATAGGGTGAGTGTGTATGCGTTGTGAGTGGCTGAGTTGTACTGTGTAATCGAAAAAAAAAAATCATTGGCTCCTCTGCCCATGGCGTCTGCTCTTCGAAGCTCATATCCGACTACCCTTTCCATTGCATGTTTGCTCTATACAACTTTGTTCTTATGTCCATTGTGTACTTATTTGACTTATTCTATATGTTCACATGCGTTCCGTGCAAAAATAAGAGAGCTGATGTAAATGGTGCAGAGAATGTTTTGTACTCTCCTCTGTTTGCATTGTTGATTCATTGTTAATTGCTTTGTTTGTAGTATGAAGTTCTAAACCATTCGTATTGCCTGACTCTAAAGAAGATTCGTATATCATTAGAGTAGCAGACAACCATTCGTATTTCTTGGCTGTGATGGGTGTTCACATATCAGTTAAAGAGTAGCAGGCAACCATTTGTATAGTTTGGCTTTGTTCACAATAATAGATATTTATGTTCTACTTTTTCATGGTCATGATTGTGTTACTTGAATTTTTCTCATTTTTGTGAGCTTTGAATCTTTTTTTAAACTGCAAAATGTGCAATGTTAGCTACCACTATTTAAACTACAGCTTGAATGCTATATCAACCATGCTTGAAGTTTTAGTGTTCTGCTGGAGTCCCGTTTCCTCGAAACGGACCAGGATAAGATTGAATCCATTTCTTAAAGGAGATGGGATGGAATGGGTTGGCGAGGCTAAATTTCGATTGGGTTATGATAGGGTCCACTAACAAAAACGAAGAATTGGACTGGATTAGAATCGAGCCTTGGCCCATTGTCAGGTCTAGACAAGATCTCTCCCTCATCTTCTTCCTCCTCACTCTCTTTGTCTCCAACACTCCATGGACTCGTATGAACTAAGGGGGCTTGAGCCCCCGTCGCACTCAAGAAAACAACGTTGAGTAGAATGTGAAGGTTTTTTTTTTCAGGTAAGCTGAATGTGCCAAATTGCTTTTCGGCTAGGCAGGAGAAAAGCCCAATATAAGTTGAGCTGTGACAAGTTACCTAGGCATAGCCCTCCAGTATTGGTTAGGCTCTCACATATCAGCGTATGAAGACGTAGACGTAAACATAACACCAGTGCACGTATGAGCTCACATATATGAATCAATGTATGTATTGTATCTTCTTTGTTTTTTCGGTGACCTAGTATATGTTTTAATTGAAACGCTAAGGTTCGATTTAATTCTCAACAAAGTCACGGATCAATACTTTTGCCTACTAATACCATTTGTGTAATTCCATTCTTTAACTACCACATGTCCATTCTTGTACCGCAACAAGCAACAACCCGAAAGAAAGCCATAAAACAAACTAGACATAATGGGCCGTTAACCATATCCATACTAAGAATTTGCCATGAAACTTGAAAAGGATGGTTGTTTAAACTCAAATGGATAAAAAAATTTGTGGCCGTTGGGGGAAAAATAGGCGAAATGTAGGGTGGAAAATTCATGGGACGTTGGTTGTTTAAGGACCTGAACTTTTTTTTTTTGCGAGGATGAGGACCTGAACTTGTTGATGAAGTGTTTGAGATCGATTTCAAACCAAGTACTGACATCGATTTCAACTTATTAGCTAATATTTCTTTTCTTTTGAGTTGATTAGCTAAAAATTCGGAATGCTCCAATTTGTGAAATAAGAGTGTGTTTGATGGGTGTCAAAGTTGGATGGGGCGGGGTCAGTCATGTTTTTTGGGGCGAGGCTGCCCCTGTTGCTGTTTGATTGCAGAGATGGGGCGAGCCACTTTTTATGTTTGGTTGGAGGGATGAATGGGGGGGGAGGCCGACCTAGTTTTTGTTTGGATAAATGGATGAGGTTAAGCACATAAATATGATCACCTATTCTTGAATGGTGGTGAGTTTACCTCCGTTGTATGCATTTCTTTTGTTCTTACCAAATAATACCAAGTGAAATCTCAATAAAAAGCGAAAAAACAGAAAGAACCAATAAAAGAGAAGTAAATGCGTGATGGCCTGATGGGCTGCTTTATAAAAAAAATCGTGATGGGCTACCCTTAACCATTAGCCCACCAAGCCCACACGTTGGGTACCCTATCGCTTCTACGTGCGTGTAGCCGCCGCTTTCTTCTTCCTTGCATCGACAGCCTTTCCTCTTCTGCTCGCCTCCTCATAATCTGGTCGCATCGATCTGCTGGTACGCGAGGAGAGAGGACGAAGGAAGAAGCCGTCCCTAGCGTTTGCGGAAGAGGGAGTAAGAGGAGGGCTGCCCGTCGACGCGGTTTTCCTGCCGCAGCTGACAGCCCGCAGCCGGCAGCCGGCAGCCGGCAGCCGTTGCTCGCCTGGCCTTTCCTTTTCTTTTTCTTTTCACGTCCATAGGAGCACCGGAAGAAAAAGGACAGGTGACCGCATGGATAGGGATGGCAATGGGTACATTGCTTTATTGGCGGACGGTGGAATGTCTCCATCCTTATTTTTAGTTTTATATCTCGTCTTCATTTCTATACTCACTTGGAGACTCAAATTTCTCTCATCTTCACACTCATATGAGTGTGGGTACCATCGGATTACTCATACCTATTAATTGGCATCGTAAAAATTAACATCTAACTAGATAATAACATATTGTAGTGATTAAATTGTTCAAAAGTAAATAAATTTAACCACTCAAACGCTAATAATTCACACAATCAAACGCTAATAGTTCGTTACACTTGACTCTTATTAAGAATGCAAAAACTGCTGGTGAAGCACGTTGATGCACTCATGGACTCTTGATTTCGTGAGGCCCCATGAGTAAACGGGTAAGGATTGTAAGAGAATAGCTCCATACCTATGGTATCTAATGGGTGACAAAAATGCCCATTAATAACCCCATGAGACGAGAAATAGGTTTAAAATCTACGTCCTAATAGAGAAAAATCCATCAGGTATCGAGTGATAGGTACCTATTGCCATCCCTACGCATGAAGAAGGGCGAGGGACGGTTACGGGAACCACGTCGGAGTCCGCCCGATGCTCTCGCGCGACGCGGAGGCGGCTTCATCCGCTCGATTCGGAGAACATGCTCTCGGTGGCAGCCTCGCCCCCGGCTGACTCCAAACCAAACGAGTCTAAAAAAGGGGCCGCCCCCACCCAGTCCGCCCCAGCCATCCATTCAAACACACCCTAAAAGAACATAGATCACTTTCTAAGCGTAAAGATATGTAGCCTAGTAGTTATAAGAGTCTCAGTAGCATTAGCTCCTGAGTTGAGCGAATTTTTTAAAATTTAACGGTGTTGTGCTTTCACCGATAGGCGACGTGATCGTTGACAGCGACGCCAGTAATGACTTCATTGCCGGCTGAAGATCTCATAAAGGTAAGGTTTGTATATGTACGTTGATAAAAGTGAGTAGGCGTGTGTTGTGAGTGTCTGAGTTATACTTTATAATTTGAAAAAAAAATCACTTGCTAAGACGAGCGGCCGTCTGCGCTATCATCCGAGATTGAAACGAGACCTCATCTTGACCGTTAATACCAGATCGGACGCTACAGAGAACCTCATGTCCTCTGCTCCTGCCCTTTTCCCTTGGCGTCCGTCCCCTGCTCTGCTCCGGATCCCGTCGCTGACATCAGTCCATGATCAAGTGACCTGGAGCAGACCATGGCTAAGGGGAAGGCACAGAGGCCGAGGCCGGCGCGGGCGCCCAGCCGGCGGCTCCTCGGCGTCGGCGGGCTCGGAATCGCGGCGGCGGCCTACGTGGGGGTGGACTACCTGCGGTACCTCGCGCCAGCGTGGCACGACCGGCTGCAGCCGGCGCTCTGGGCGGCGCTGGCGCTCGCCGCCGCCGCGCGGGCCCCGTTCTACCGCCACTGGGCCGCGGAGCTCCGCGCCGCGCTGCCCTTCCTCGGCTCTATCGCCTTCATGCTCGCCGCCTTCCTCTGCGAGGCCATCTCCGTCCGCTTCGTCTCCGCCGTCATGGGGCTCCAATGGCACAGGTCAGTTTCATCCTGGGAGCTGGGGTGCAGCCTGAGAGGCGTCGTTTTTAGCTTTCGAGTTGCTTTGGAGGGCGAGGTGCCCTGGATCTCGGAGCGATTTCAGCTTTCGAGGTGCAATTTTGTGATGTTTTTTTGGGTGGATCGTGTGCTTAAAGGTACGAGTTTTGAGTGGCTGGTGGAAGGATTGCGTGATCTTGCAAAGATTTTCTTGCGGACTCTTGTAGCTCTGGAGACTGGAGGGGCTTTAGTGTTGAGTGTGGGAAATGCTTGGGGACTCTGAAGTTGGAAGACTGAGATTTGGGCTGGTCATGGCATGGACGAATAGGAAGAGATAGTAGCAATTTGGGGGATATTGGAAAAGCTTCGTTGTATGCTGGAGGAATGCAAATTATGCCATTATCGTAGAAAGGGACCAAAATCATACCTATAGTAGAGTACTAGAGATGGATAGGTTGATTGTAGAAAATGACGTTCTTGGTGATGAGCATCTGCGCAGTTAATTAAAATGGGCCTTTGTTTATTGGTTGTTCCTATTGACTTATGAGCTTGTGACAACAATTGCTTGATCATTGTTTACCTTGTAATGCTGTCTGTAATTCAACTTTTTATTGAATGGATTGGTAGTCTAGAACTTCAGAGGACGTTCTGTAGTTGTGTCTTTGTATTTCTGATTCAAAGGTGACTGGCTTCCCAGTGACTTCTAAGTAAAGAATCAATGGTCTTTGCAATAAAGGGGCATCTAGAACTTTTGTGGGGTTGAAAGACATAAGCATCACTTCATACTTAGGGCAAGTAGATTCCTGTAGGCAAAAGCATCATTCTTAACATAAGTGATCCAATCCGTTTCTATATTAAGTCCTACGATATCCTCATCAAGTCTGCAATGACTTGCAGCTTATTATAACTGCATTCTGAGATGTTTTGTTTCGTGAACCCAACTTAAGCCCTGTGTGAAAAGATTGGCTGGCCGTAGAGGGCTTGACTTTCAACTGTCAATTGATACAAGTCCTTTCTCTCCTTGCGTTCACTCACTCTCTAAGCACTTTACTTGTGTGCAGACACCTCCTTACCCATATCTAAATATATACAGAAATTCCTCAAAATTTATACTCGTAGACTGAAGTCTGTTTGATTATTTTAACAGATCTGCTGCTCCACTTCCCGACACTGGTCAATGGCTGCTTTTAGCTTTGAATGAGAAGCTTCCTCAAAGTGTGGTTGATCTACTGAGAGCTCATATTATCACTCTTCACCATTATTTGATGTTGTTTATTATGCTCGGGTTCTCAGTGCTGTTTGACTGCATTAAAGCTCCTGGTCTTGGCATAGCCACAAGATATATGTTCACTATGGCAATTGGTCGTTTGCTTCGGACTATAACATTCATTGCTTCTATTCTCCCATCTGCAAGACCCTGGTGTGCTGCAGCTCGTTATCAGATACCTGAGCATCCTCATCCTTGGGCACAAAAATATTATGTTCCGTATGCTTCTGATTCAAGTGCTATTCGTAGGGTCATAACGGATGATATGGCCTATGGTTAGTGCATCTGTCCAGTCAATTGATTGATATATCAGGATCATGTGATAGTAGAAGTTAAACTATCCTTTTACATTGTTACAGCTGCTGTTCAAGCTTACCCTGGTGAATATAGGCCTGACTGGGGGCGGATGAGCTTCCTGGTAGACATTTTGAGACCTACTCCTGGAGAGGGACCTTCATGGTACCATCTGTTGAAGAAGGCTAGTGGCGGTTGCAATGATCTTATGTATAGTGGACACATGCTTGTCGCTGTCCTTACTGCAATGGCATGGACGGTATGAGTTATAATTTTTCTTTCATGTCCTCCAATAGCAACTTTGCTATGTTCCCCATCACTTCATTCTGACATCCCTATTACATCTTCTTAACTCCATTTCCATCTTTTTTGCGCTTGTAGGAAGCTTATGGGGGCTGGATCTCTGTCGCAATATGGCTACTTGTCCTGCACAGCGGTCAGAGGGAGATACGGGAACGCCACCATTACAGCGTGGACTGCGTCGTGGCTATCTACGTTAGTGTGCTTCTGTGGAGGATGACAGGTTTCATCTGGTCTGCCAGAGACACCAGCCGAGCCAGACGGCTGGCGAAGCTTGATGAGGTCCAGAACAGGCTGATCCATGCCGCCAAGGATTCAGATATTGACGAGATCAGGGGCCTGCTGAAGGAGGTGGAGCTGGCTGGCCAGGAAAGGCAAGGATTCTCACAGAGGGCCATCCTGTCCTTCGCTGCCGTGACAATCATGTTCACCCTATCCTGTGTTCTCCTTGCCTTCACAATGACCAGTGACGGTTGATGTGAGTTTTGTAGGAACTAGGAGGCCCCTGAATCTGAACTCAGATGCTTTTCCCTGGGTTGTATACATTCCGATCTAAAAATCTGTCAGCACTGCGGGAAACACACCCTAAGGCCACGATCCCCCAGTGTGATTTCATTTCATGAAGCATGTCTTGACAGAACGTTCGTCACTTTGAGTTTAATAGTGTCAAAAATCATAGATATGTCGCAGCTGAGTCTTCTCCCTGCACAGGATGTTATCATGATTTTGAACAAGTTTCTCATCCTTATTTAGTGCCACAACGCTTGATTTAATTGACCACGACAGGATTAAATAGCAGTGAGGACAACCGTTGGCTGGATCACCTTATAGCAACTACAAAACACCCCCAACAACCTGGATAACTAGTACTACAAGGTAAACGGCTGACCGGATCGTGGTGAAGATGTTTGCCGATGCGTATGTTCCATTTCCAGGGCTGTGGGAGTGGGAGACGAACTTCGGAGACGATGGTTAAGATGGGTTGACTATACTAAAAGGTTGAACGTGTGATGATCGAACTCTTACTCATGGAAAAACCGTCTCTTCTTTTGTTCAAGATTTTTCATGTCCTTCAATTGCTTTCCATAGTGTTACTTCATTCTTTTGTCACATCTATGATGTCAATTCATCACTGCATTATCGTTTGGAATCCAAATATCGTCCAAATAAGCTCTCATGAAATCAACAATACCCACCAATATGGTTTACAAGCTAGGCTATTAGTATCGGCAATAGTTAGCCAATAAAGAAAGCCTTCATGTATTATCTCGTCATTGCATTAAGTGTAAAATTTGTGAAACAATATGTTCTTAAACCATCACAAAACTACAAATTTAAGCCGCTCTTTCCCAAAACTACAGATTTTGTAGTTATTTTATTAGAGAACTACATATTTTAGAAGAGCTACTTAACAAAACCTGATAAGTGAGCCCCATTTGCAAGGCAACGTGCAAAAATTTCATTTCATATACATACAGTGTGACATATCAGGCACTGTTCTCCGTAAATCTGTCAGCCAGTATAGACATGTGTACTTATCTTGCTCCATTCTTCTTTTTCAACACATCAGCTCGACGCTTAGCCTCCCTCTCTGCTGTCTGGACATAAAACTCAGCCCCAAGTATGTCATGTATCTCAACATTGGATGATGCACTTGCTTCTGCAGTCTCGATTATCAATTCAGCAGTCAAAGTGAATCCAAGGGCTGAAAGCACGCGCACAGCATTGGCAAGCCGGCAAATCTGCTTCCTTGTCTCTTGCGAGGTGCAAGTCTCCACTTCACTCCTCGACTTCTGCTGGTCTCCTGTCTTGCTAGTCTTTTCACTACCACCCATCACAACATGCTCCCCTACCCAGATGAATCCGTTGCAACCAAGAATCAGATCGACATCATATTGCTCCAGATGGAGACGCTGCTTCCGCCGCTTTACCAAGTAAGGAGGTACAGTAAGCAATTGGCCCCTCTCAAGCTGCAGCAATAAATTGAAACAAATCACTAACAGCCAAATGTTATAAATCATTGACCTACTTATTATCAACATGAGGAAAACTAGGAGGTATGGAGACTTTAGGCACATCTATGAATGATATATGAGCCTGCCTTGCAGTTGCATTATTGCATGGAATGGTCTACATCAACCAACTGTTGCATGGGTCCCTCTCAACTCAAAACTAAATTGCAAAAATTAAAAGGAACATATTGATAATGGTCCAGTAGCACAAAAGGTGTCATCCAAACTGGTTCAGAACTGCACACCAGTGATAACTCAGAGTGGCGCATCTGGCACGTACCTTTCCATATGCTTGTAGTAGGTGCAAAGATCCGTCACGTTGGAATTGAGCCTGGTAATTGGTTGGACAAAAAAAAAAATGAAATGTCACATCAAACTGTCAGTAATTTTTTTTGTCACAAAAAAAAAAAAACTGTCAGTAAATTTCAGAACACTACACTGATAGGAAACAGAAAGAAGCCACAGAAGTTCTCTAGGGGAGAAAAGTATTAAGGAATGATAGGGCATGTCATATTATTGAATATTCAGAGTCAACAATTGAACACAAAATATTCCTCAAAAAAACAAGTGAACACAAGATTCGGTTAGTTCCATTCTCGAGAAATCAGATATGACTTTTCAGTGAATCCATGTAGTGATTTAGAATTAGAAACGTAAACACTAACAACTGGTATGTTATTAAACGTCAAATGGTGTAGGACTATTCAGACAGCACTTCCATCTGCAAAGATGAAAGATCAGTGGTGCACAGAGAGTAGATACGGTGGTATGTTAATACAGTTATGAAATCAGTTTTCCTTTCAAATTGCACAAGTGAAGATAAATGCAAGATCAAGGCATTGACATCTGAAATGGCTAATTATAAATCTTATAAAGTATTGCTAATGTGAAGTTTATATGTACGAAATAATGAAGTTATTTTAGTACCAATGCAATCTCGTTGTCTGTTTATCACCAAAGATGGGGGAAAAAAATCTACTGCATAAATAACAAGAATAATGAAATATTGCCATGTGAATTCCAGTTGGGTGATAGAGGTGCAACAGTGTAAAAGCTATTTTATTAGCCCTTGAAGCGGTGCATAAGCCTGGAATAAACAGAATAATATCTACAAAGGAGCAGTGAAAACAGTTTCTCAGAAATGGCATCGAACTCAAGACAGCAAATAACCACAGCAGGAATTGCTCCAGGACTAACATATTAGACACTTGCAAGAAGGGAAGCGCAAAGAAATATGTCAAATTCCTCCAAAAAGAAATGTCAAGATTACTGCCGGCTGACACATGACCAATGAGCATTGTTCATTTATTTTCAGTTGTTATCGCTACTGACGTGATAAACACTAGCTGTTAGCATAACACACTATTTAGACATTAAATTGAAATCACTAACTAGCCACAAGATGAACTAAGTATCCATTCCAGCACCCAAAATTAAGTATCTTACACCTTAAAAGGAAGAGGACATGTATTTCTACTTACACAGACAACGTCATTTTGTTCAAAGATAGTCCGCATATTAAGTTCATCAATAGCAGTTCTCCTTCTCTAAAAGAACAGAAAACAGTTAATTGGAATACTGGATAAAAATACCAGTGAAATTAGTAATGAACTAAGGATGCATCCAGTAATCTCTTTGAACATGACACAACATTAAACCTGAAATCCTAAACAATACCCGACTATAAGTTACAATCCAAGAAAGCAGTTGCTCGACATATTTTTTAACTAGCCAGGAAGTCTTGGAGTATAATGTGTTCTTTCTTATTATACTACATATCTTCGGAAAACTATATCCATGCCATATCGATTATTGACATGGTGCTTACTGTTTTGCACATAAAAAGAAATCCGTTTCTCACACGTCCAGTTTTGTGTGTTATTACGTGGAAACCATGGAGAAGCATACCTGAATACCATCGGGCAAATTCATAGAAGAAAACATCATAACAGCATCTTGCCAACAATTTATCTCCAACCTCCAACTCTTAGGAGCAATCTTAAGAAATAAACCAATAGACCAATCAATGTTAATCTGAAAAATAGGGCATTGTTTATACAATAAAACTAATAATCTTAGTCTAACTGAGTGATGAGTATGGAAACTATAATAACCAGATACGTCAACACATTCTGATTAAGTGGATACGAATCCAAATTAAATACCATTATCCATTACACAACTACAGTTATTCAGAGCAACAAACTTAATCAAAATGAAGATAATCTCAATCTACACATATACGCTCACGAAGTCAGGAGCGGATTCCATTTCTGCATTTTTTTAATTCATCAACAAAATCATCACATACTGTAAAATTCATATTCATAACTTATAAGCCCTTAAAGTATTGAGCATACTTGTACTGAAATAACAACACACAAGTTATTACATTCAGGTACGCAAAACAATTCGCAGGACCAACTCATTCTTAAAAAATGAGAAGAAATTCCAAATATTGGCAGAGAGAATAAATGTACACACCTCAATGACACGGCCAACTATGATATCAAAAGCCGCTGGCTCATATCTGAAAATGTCAAAGAGAACAAACTTGATTAATTAAGCCTAGTGACTCCATGCTTCCATGATCCCAGTTGTGAATTCGTTTATTACAAACAAAAACTTAGAGAAAAACTGTTTTATCTCAATTGAACCACACTTCCCCAGCGTAAACAACAGCTCGACCCTTGTAATCTGATTGATCAAACATACATGAAGCTAACTTGTAGTCAAACAAACAGCTGGTAAGGTGTCTTATGCTTCTTAGGGTAGCAAAGTCACCGCAGGCTCATAAGCTAACACGACCATCGCACAATGAGGTTGCAATACTTTACGTTACCAGCTTCAGTAATGAAATTCACAAGACATAATATACAGGCTGAATCGAAATTAACAAACCCTCCCAACTATTCATCAAAATAAAACGCAGTTCAGTATGATAGAAAGCTACAGTAATTAACAACATAACTATCTAATAATAGAAGCCAGTCCTCGAGGCAAATCCCTGAATCGAACTCGGAATTCCACTGTTTCCAGAGCAACCAAGGGACACCTCACGAGTCACGAGCAATGCAGCAGCGAGCCCACTACCTCGCCCGGTGAGCGCGCACGTAGGCCAGCTTGTCGACCCGCTCCACCACCCCGCATTGCGCCGCCACGACCTCCCCGTCCTGGTCCAATGTCCCGTGTCCCCTGCACCAAGCACGCCCATCAGTGAAGCAACCGCAGTGGCGTCAAAAGAAACAAGAACGGAGATACAGGGAGGAGGGGGGACTGTCCTTACTTGAGGATTTTGCCCTCGTGGTTGACGGGGATGGTGTCCGCGATGGTTACGGCGGCGGCGGGCTCAAGGGATTGGAGCTCGCGGAGCGCGGCTTCGAGGCGAACCCGCTGGGTCTGGTTCAGCGAGAGGTGGATGTCCCTCATGGCCACCACCATGTCGTCTCGCGAGCACTGGAGGAGGAAGCGGGCGGAGCGCAACCGACGGAGCTGAGGAAGGAGAACAAAAAATCAAAATCCCCAAATCAAAAAACCTAGCACTGCTACAGCTCAAATACTACCTCCATTTCAAATTACTTTACGTTTTTGACTTTTTAAGATCACGTTTGACCGCTCGTCTTATTCAAAAATTTTATGCAAACATAAAAACAAATAAATCATGCTTAAAGTATCTCTAATAATAAAATAAACCATAACAAGATAAATGATATTTGCACAATTTTTTTGAATAATACGAACGGTCAAACGTGATTTACAAAAGTCAAAATCGTCAAGTAATTTGAAACGGTCAAACGTGAGTACTAATTGAGGCTCGTCAGGCCCAATCCTACTGCAGCTCAAAATCCGAATTGAAGCCGACCTGTAAATGGGCCTTTTGGCCCAGTTTCTCTTATCTTCGTCTCCTGAACCGCTGCTCGACTTGCGTTCTGTCGGGAAAAGGGAGTAAAAAACGGCTCGGCGGCGCCTCCTTGCCGTCGCTCGTCTCCGTCTTCCGCAGCTGCCTCTACGCCTCGTTCCTCCGTTACGGCGTCTCCGCTTTTTCAATAAGGTATGTCATACCTCTCTCCGGAATCTACCATTTCTTGGTTTTAGGTGGCGGGTTTGGTTTTCTGAAACCTAAGTTAACATCGACTGGGAGCATAAATCAACGGCGTATTAATCTTTTTTTTTTACGCAACCGCTAGAAATAGATATTTGTGATTTAGCTTGCCAAACGAATATACTTGTGATTTCGCCTTTCAAGTAAATTTTGATAGATGGAATGAGGGACTAGGGAGATGTTAAACACGTTTCAAGGGTTGTAGCATCATTCAAGAGTATTGAACCCTATATATATTCATATTCAAAAGCATCACTCCGTTAAGCACTGGATAACATCTAGTTAAACGTAGTCTAATTTGTTGAGCATTGGGCTACCTTTTCAATTTCTTTGACCTCCATAATTCCGGCCTCCGGAATTGTGAGGTTAATCAGAGCGTGACTCGTACGGAAGCAACTTGATTAGAATTTTTCATTTTAGAAGCTTGCATGTTCTATTATCCTTCAATGTTCTGATTTTTGTTATCTACACACAAAACTTTGCCGCAGGAAGCTGCAGAACTTCGCAATGGAGATGAGGGCCTGTGAATCTGTAAACATGTCGGAAGACCTAACTGGGGCGATTGCACCTTACGCTACCGCCCTACATGATTCATTCCTCATCTCCCATTGCTCATCATGCTTCTGCATGTTACCGCCACAATCCTCCTGCATCGCATCTTGCGTGACATGCTGCTCTGTACGGTACTGCTGCTCTGACTGTGCAAGCTCAGATTCTCCGGTGCATGTGTCTTCTGGTGAATGTTGCTTCTTTGTGAACCACCTCAGGAGGGCCTCCCCCTCCTGTGTTGCTGAGGGAACAAGTGATTTCCGAGCTGCCCTCCGTCTTCTTTACGTGCTTGAAGCACGCGGTCTTGTTTCATCTGGTACCGACCATTCGAGTAGAATTGGTGGACTTTCAGCTAGTGGTATTGAGCAAGCTTTGGAGGAACGCGATGAGATTGCTAAGAGGATACTGGAGGGGAGCTTGTTGATGTCATCTGCCAGGAAATCAAGGACACATGCTTCTGTTGGTTTCTCTGACAGGCTTGAGACGTTGACATTGTGGGCAGTGATTACCAATAGTGTTGAGGTGCAAGTTAGTGAAGGGCAGGCTATGGGAATTGCAGTGTATGGTCCGAGTTTCTCATGGTTCAATCATAGTTGCTTTCCCAATGCTTCGTACCGGTTTGCATTGGCTCCATGGCATGACAACTGTACGGCACCCAAATCAAAATCCTGTGTAGTTCCTGCTTGCAGAGGCGTTGCACAAAATACGGTAATGAAATTAATGACTAGTTATTCAGTACCTGCTAAACTTTTTCTTGCATCAGACTGAGGAAACTTCTTCGTGCCACAGATAATTTGTCCTTTTGGACATTGCACTGTCATGATTCTCAAACATACCTTTGGCCACCAATTTCTCTCGCAATATAAACCTAATAAGTATATTAGTGTGAAAGTATCTAACGTCTAGTACCTATTTTCATATGTTGATCTAAGTATTAACAAATATGTTAATGCTAGAGGTACTATTGTTTATGTGCAGTAAATTATTGTCCTTGCTATTGGTTGCAGTTGCATGCGCAGCAGTATGAAGAAGATTGTTCTACTCATGGTACTTCATCTCACTGTACTTTTATGTCGCAACCTATAAATGCACTGTTCTGAACCTTTTTTTTCCCCAATAACTCTTTTAGAACTATGCAAATATGGTCCAAGAGTTCTTGTTCGTTGCACAAAACCAATAATGAAGGGGGATGAGGTTTGCATATCATACATTGATCTTCTCCAGACTAGGGTACTCCTTTTCTTGAATTTTGCTGAATCCATATGTGTACAATTTTACCAATACATGATGTCGGTAACTCGGTATGCTTCGAATAGTAGTGGGGACATGTTATCGTTTTAAAGAAAAATCAAGGTTACTTGTGCAGCACATGTATTTAGGGTCACCTGGGTAACTTTCATACTCAGGGTTTGATGTCCACGTGCCTGTATATCATATTTCCCGAATATTGGTGAATTCTTCTGTGAGCTGTAATTCAGCTTGTTGTACACGAACATTCCGACTACTGTTGTCCCAGTTTTATTCATAACAAATAAAATTATCAAAACATGTAACAATGTTACTCAATTTTGTTATTGCAGGTTTCCTTTTTAGTGTCCGTGCTGCCATTGTTGATCCATGATTCAGTCTCTGATTAGTCATGTATTTATGCGAAAGCTATATCTTGATTCACGTGGTCACACTTAGGCTAATGCTTTGGCAAATTATAAGGGCTTGCATAGATGGTCTTTGTTACATAATGTAGTCACACTGAGCCTCTTGATCAAATTTCCTCGTCATGAAACTGATCTCAGCAGAGGAAAACAAATGTAGACTAGCCCTTTTTATTTTCATAATTTTGGTGTAGGCTGGTATACAACATTACCAATGTTTCTTACTACGAATTAGTTGATGCCTACTAGTTGTCTTATGAAAGCTAACATTATCAGTGTTTCCAAATCAAGTCCCACCCTGTAATGGCAATAGAAGGGAAAGGAACCTTTTTGTTTCCTATGGTTTATTTCAATTGTTTCTTCGCTTATTTTGTTATTCATGTAACATTTCTTTACAGGAAGCAAGGCATTCGGATTTGTGGTTAAAGTATAAATTCAACTGTTCATGCAAGCGCTGTACTGAATCGCCAGAGTCGCGCACGGATCTTATTTTGAATGTGAGAATGAAACCTGAGAGATAATGTTCTCATCATTCATTAGCATTTGTTCATGTGCTTCACTTTGCATGTACTGTGTTAAAAAACGATTAGAATTTCCCCATGTCCATATTATCATGCAATGTTCTGGAACTGGTAGCACATTTCGTTTTTATTTCTACTCTGTAAGCACGCTTGTTTGTTATAATGGACGTTTGAAATTGAGCATCCACTTCACTACGTAGGCTTCACCCTGAAAATTTCTTAACAAATAAACAATACATTCTGCTTCTGCAGACACTAATGCAAATGATTGTGTATTATAAACCCATTTTATACATTTGATATAGCATTCATTTTTTGCTTGCCTCATTTGTTGCTTGTTAACATTTTTATGCTGAAAATGATTAATAGTGTTAATCATTTCTAAAATAGCTATCTTGATCAGTGTGATGCTAGGGACTTGAGTAAACCAGAGGTTGCTGCTACAGGACTGGCAGTTGAAGAATTGAATGATGCCTTACAGCAGGCAATATCTGAATACATGTCAGGGAATGATGCTGAAGCTTGCTGTGACATGATTGAAAGTATTCTTTCCAAAAACTTGATGAGTGATTTGGAGCATGGGGAACTTTCGAGGAGAATATTTATACTACACCCTCTTCACCATATATGTCTCAGTTCTTACATGACACTTGCTTCTGCTTACCGGTTCCGTGCGTTGAGTTTAGAACCTGGAAGTCCTCATGGAAAAAAGAATGATGATTTTTTCAGAATGGCTAAAGCTGCAGCAGCATATTCGTTACTTCTTGTTGGAACCACACACCATTTATTTCTTTCTGAATGTTCCTTTATGATACCACTATCACATTTTCTGTTAAGTGCTGGACAAGCCATGTTATTTCTTGTGGAGTCCATGAAGGGGGATACGAATAAATATGCAATTGAGAGAAAATTAACTCTTTCCCCAAAAGCAAGTTCTACAAAACATGATTCTGTGCAGTACCATGAGTTCAGGTCAACATGTGAAGCATTTGGTAAGCAAATGTTGTTTCTGTCTTTTCATTCCTGGCCATTTCTAGTCCAAAGTTTACCTTGCCTGCAAGAGATCAAGAACCCCATAGAATTTAGTTGGCTTGGAGCCACAATATTTCAGTCTCTCCATCTTTCCAAGGAAGAATATGCCAACCTTTCTGCACATGAACTGGCAACTTTCAAGAAGGGACAGACAAATTGTATTTTCAGATTGGCTATCTGCTGTATCACCTATTGTAAATATCTTGCTAGTATATGCTATGGCCCACAACATTATTTGACAGATCATGCTAAAGATTTACTTGAAGGTATTAATCTTAAACAATGACTTCTCTTAGATGGCGCATGTTTTTTCAGTTTTATTGTAAAATTGATGCTCCCAGGAGTTGACAATCTTTGTATTCTATTGTCGCTCTCAAGGGCTTGTTGAGCTTTATTCTCGAGATGATTGTATTGTTACACTTATTGTTTCTCTTATACCCAAATAGATTTATGATTCTATCTATAATTTTATTGTCACTGGGACTTTGGTCCACTGACTGTACATTTCTGTTTTTCTTGATAAAGAAAAGCTTAATTACAGTGAGTATCATAGTTTCAGATGTCATCATACTTTTATTGAATGGGTGTTCAAGTCTTTCGAAAAAAACAGCCCATTCTAGAGATGAAGCAGTGTTACTTTCCAGTTTCACTTCGTTCGTTACTTTCCAGCTTCAAGAGCAAGCCAGTATTAGGTAGTACTTACCTTCACTGAGTGATAGGTAATCTCTATCATTTTTTTTCATCAAGTTCTTGGTTTGGATCCAGTTTACTTCAAATTTAGTTCATCACAGAACAATGGTTGTGTGGGTTCTGGGATATTTTATCTGAAGCTAATTATACTACTACTGTCATCTTGTAATGGTTGATCTTTGGTTCATCCTTAACTTTTCCATTATGCAAAAGTATGCACATGGTTAGGATGTAAATTCCGTTTGGAGTCTTTTTGTCATGAAGATATCATCTCTGGTTTGAACAAATTTGTGGACAATATTTGCCTGTTTATAGTTTTTAAAGTTGAGCTATTTACGACCGGCAGGTATTCTCAGTTAGCACACAAGTTGCATGTTTTTGGCAGCTTATTGAAGAATGTTGTCGTGTAGCAATTGATTCAACTGATTTTTAAAAATATTTTAATGAGAAAGAAAAATGAGCATTGCTTTTGGCTGGGCAACTATGTCTTGGTTCAATGAACTGAACAAGCAAATATCACAGCATAATTGGTGTTGAATTTTCTTCTTTATTGGTAGTGGGTTTCTTTCTTTTCTTTTCTGGCTTGGGGTTCAAGGGTATTCCAAAAATTGTAAATGTTTTCTAGGAACTCTGGAATGAGAAGTTCCAGTCATGCATTCAGATATGTGTGAGTATTCCTTGCCGTTAATTGAACCTAGATATCTAGTTCAACTATGCTACTTGAAATGAGCCCCCTCAGCGAAGGGTGAAAAGCAACGGAGGAAAGGAGTCAATACCCTCAGTATCCTTTGTGCTTGGCTGATTTGGAAGCATAGAAATGATAACGTCTTCAATGGAGCCACACCAAACATCCAACTGGTTCTCCGAAATATTGCGGATGAAGCCCAACTGTGGTGTGCAGCTGGTGCTAAAGGGCTAACGGCCCTTAGGTCAAGCTGAGGAGTATATCCCCTAGGTAGTGAATCGTGTTTTTATTTTTTCGTGGCGCGAATGTAAACTACAAAACTGTGCGTGTGGCCCCATTTTGCTGTATTGGTTGTACTCGGTCCCGTCCCTTTTCTCTCTCTAATACAGAGATACATAGCTCTCCTGCGTGTTCGAGAAAAAAAATGATCCCCCTCAATTAGGTTATTGGAACTTGCAGTGACAAATAAGTATTAACACCTTCATACCTTTACCAGTATATGAATTGTGTATTCTGTTAGCTTTTGTTTGTATTCTCTTTTGCTCCTTCGATGTGAATATCAATCTGATCAATTCTTTTTCCTTCTCTATTTGCAGTAATTTTTAGCCAGTTTTAGTCTTATCTTCAGGGATTTCTATTATGCGAAACGTACCAGAGAAATCATAAGCCAATGAATGGCAATAATTTTCATGCAGCTGACTCCTTTATGTTTATAGTTGCTCACATCAAGCAGTTCTTTCGACATAGTCAAGGTAAGTAGGTAGCTCAGAACTGAACTTGAGAGCTAGCTTCTGTACAGTTGGTATTTATCATTCAGCCGCATGTTCCTGTTAATGGATTTAGCTAGCCTCATGTTCATCATATCAGTTTAGCTGCAACCTGTCACTGAAAAACAGATGGCTCTGCTAGTTGAATTAGTATCTGTTTTAGGACAGTCGTACTAGTTAATGGTGATATTAATGGATTGGCCTGTCTATTCCTAGATGGGACCTATCTACTTTAAGCCTGTGGTTCTGATAAAATCTTGCATGTGCTAATAGCCTCTCTTCAGACTTTTTGTTATGGATGTATTAGCATGAGAAGCCAAGATAAGCTTCTCTTCTGATCTCATAGCATGGTTCTGTTTGTTGAATGTGGCTGGTGCATGGTTATCTTTAAGCCTTCATGTTCATGGTGAACAACTGCAGTGCACAAATCTTTGTGATATCCTAATGCCATGAGCCCATGACTCTGAGACTTGTTGATTTATTTGTTATGAAACTATTCAAAGTTCCCAAACCCGCTGATCAGTTTGGGTTTCACATTAGTGGTTGATTGCTTGGATTAGGCTGTTGCCACTCGTGCGAGATATTAACATCTTTTTTTTTTTTGGTTGGGGGGCGGGGGGGGGGGGGGGGGGGGGGGGGGGGGGGGGGGGGGCATGTTCATATTCAGTGATGAAGTAATGCACATTTTATGTACTTATACCACTGAAACAAAAATCATCATTTTGTGGGTGCAAATTTTAACGTGTGTCTCCATGAACTAAAATTATGTGGTCCATTGACTATCATTCAATGCTGAAAATTATATTACAATTTTTTGTGTATTTAACTCCCATTTTTGTGATCATGTGCATTGCCCCCGGTTCCAGTTGTCACTTGGTTCCAAAATTGCAGAAAGATCTCCACCTAGACAACAAAGGGGGTGCTTTCATCATTAAGTGTTGATATGTCGGCCACCTGTATTTCAGGTTGCTGGAGTTCTGATCCCTTACAACAATGTATCTTTCAATATTTCAACTGCTTGGACATTGGTACCTAACTATTATATATACCTCCTGCCATATGTTGCATGAAACCACAGCAGAACTAAGCATCTACTTGTGTTTTCTGAGTTTAACTACTTTCCACTTAAAATGGCAGATGAGTATGACCGCAGCAGCTACAAAACCTCTGGTGGCATCGACGGTGAAGGTGGCTACAACAAGACCAGCACTGATGACTATGGCCGCAACAGTGGCGGCTTCAACAAATCCAGCAGCGACGACTATGATGGTGGATACAAGAGCACTAAAACTGATGACTACAGTAGCGGTGGTGACTACAACAAGTCCAGCACCAACGAATATGGTAGCGGGGGTGGCTACAAGAATTCTAGCACCGACGAACTTGGCAGCGGTGGTGGCTACAAGAAGTCCAGCACCGACGATGGCAGCAGCGACAGCTACAACAACTCCAGCACTGGCGACTATGGCAGTGGTGGCACCAACAAGTCCAGCACCGACGACTATGGGAGTGGCGGTGCCTACAAGAAGTCCAACACTGACAACTATGGCAGCGGCGACACCGACAACAAGTCTAGCACTGGTGGCTATGGCAGCGGCGACACCAAGTCTAGCACCGGTGGCTATGGCAGCGGCTTCGCCAACAAGTCTAGCACCGACGAATATGGCAGTGGTGCCGCCTACAACAAGTCCAGCACCGACGAATTTGGCAGCGGCGGTGGCTACAAGAAGTCCAACACCGACGAATATGGCAGCGGCGACACCAACAACAAGTCCAGCACTGGCGACTATGGCAGCGGTGGCGGCATCAAGTCTAGCACTGACGACTATGGGAGCGGCGGCGCCTACAACAAGTCCAGCACCGACGACTATGGCAGCGGCGGCGCCATCAAGTCCAGCACCGACGAATATGGGACCGGCGGCGCCTACAACAAGTCCAGCGCCGACGACTATGGGACCGGCGGCGCATACAACAAGTCCAGCGCCGACGACTATGGGACCGGCGGCGCCTACAACAAGTCCAGCACCGACGACTATGGGAGCGGCGGCGCCTACAACAAGTCCAGCGCCGACGACTATGGGAGCGGCGGCGCCTTCAACAAGTCCAGCACCGACGACTATGGCAGTGGCGGCGCCTACAATAAGTCCAGCGTTGACAACTACGGCAGCGACGGTGCCAACAAGACCAGCACCGATGGATATGGCAGCGGTGACGCCTACAACAAGTCCAACACCGAGGAGTATAGCACCCGCGACACCTATAACAAGTCTGGTACGGACACATTGGGCAGCGACGCCTACAACAAATCCAGCAGTGGTGGCTATAACAAGTCCAACACGGATGACTACAGTGGTGACTACAAGAACTCCAGCAACGAGGGTACCTACGGTGAGAACAAGTCGAGCACTAACGACTATGACAGTGGTAATAACAACACCTCCAACACTGATGACTATGGCAGCGGTGGCTACAACAAATCCAACACGGACAACTACGACAGTGGGTACAAGAAGTCCGGCACCGAAGACTACAGCGGCGGCTACAACAAGCCCGGCTCAGACGAGTACAGCACCAGGTCAGGCAGGAACAACACCGGCGATTACTAGAAATCTAAGGGATGAAGCGTGTGCTTCATAATTACTACGTGCCTGGGTGTTACTGCTCCCTGATAAGGGAATTACTACGCACCGTTCATGTTATATGTCGGATGGGACTAGTGTGTGTTTTGCTCTCATCTTAAAAGTCCGTGTCGATGCGATCCTGTGTGTGTTCGTGTAATATATCCCATGCGTGTATAGTATGTACCAGTCTATGCTTTGCACACTTTGTAATTCTGCTATGGCTGTACGTGCATAAATAAATATGGCATGTTGATAAAATAGCTTGTGATACTTGTATAAGCTTCAACACTGCAGTTTGTTGTGTGTACTGTATGTGCTTAACCATGCATACATGGTGTCCATGTGTTATATGTTGATAAGTACTATTGAGCACTGTCATCTGGCCTGTGGATGAATCAGCCCTCTTCCTATGGGAACTGCCATTCTTATCAGCAGATGTTGACATTCAACTGCTGCAATTACTCCGATCTTTGGGGGCGCCATGGTCGATCGTGTCACTTCTATGTGTGTACGAAATCGAGTGTCTTAGGGTCGTCATGTACCGGTCATTCGCAATTATTTTGTTTGCGTATTCGAGCATCTCTTCATGTAGCTCGAGCAATCATACATCGAGGAGGTAGTAGTGACTTCGCCAATCTTGATGATTAACCGGCTTAGTCTTCGAAAAGAAATTTTTTTGTGTATGTGTGTTCATAAGGATAAGTGTGTGTGCGTTGTGTGTCTGGGTTGTTCATAAGGAAATGTTTGTGTCTGACAGCAGTGCTTTGGCAACAACTGTACGTACACAGACAGAGCACTCGGCGCGGACGCTACTCGTAGCGACGTACTGAGTGGATTCTGACGATAAGACAAAGTGGTCGTGCACTGCGTCTATATGCATACACCAACTAGGCCTGTAGCCATCGCCCTCCGGCCTCCTCTGCACTGCCTCCATGGGGACACATGGGCGGTCGGCGATGTCACCGTCGCGGGGCTGCCGAAACCGAAAGCCGGCGACGACAGGTCGCCAGGCGATCGACGTGCTCTGCCGCGCGCGGGGTGCTCGGATATGAGCGGAATATCCGAGCACCCCGCGCGCTCGCGGCTTGCCGACACTGCGAACGATCGAGGGGACACTCCGACGCACGGCGCGCGCACTGACCCGGCGGACACGGCATGACCCAACCACACGTCCCTTCCGGGCCATTATTGATGCGGTGGCCGGCCAACGGGCACGCACGTCCACTTCAGCCATACATGGCCTCCGCCGGGCTGATCGGTCCCGGATAACACTTGCCCGCAACTTGCAAAGATATTCTTGCCACAAAGAAAATCTGCCGAATGACTTGTTTTTTCCTTTCCCAAAGTAATCCGCAAGAGGCAATAGCTTGTGATTCAAACTAAGGACGCGCTCGTGGTGTTTTTCAGAAAGTAGAAAAGATGATTTGGTTCCCGTGTGAATTGGCAGCTAGCGATGGCGAGATTTTTCGTTCTGGACGCGGAGGGGCCGCGATGAGTCTGATTTGGTGCATGGCCGCGACGAGTGTAAACGCGAACAAGTTGGCTGGGATCAGTCTCGAGACTCTGTCGATCGTGAGGTTCCGGCCGGCCGGCAGTATGGGCTCGCGGTCGACGGTGATGTGCCCGCACGTCGTCTGGACGGTGAGCGACTCTGATGGACCAGCGTGAAGTGGCGATACGTACATGTGTATAATCCTACTCGGCTACGGCTACTCCCTGCTTTGCCGACACACCCGGTCACATGAGATTTTCAGTACGTACTAGCATTTTATTGAGGAGCTGTGTAAGCGTTGATTTTGCTGACAGGGACTCCTGACGAAGCGCCACTCCACAAGATTCCAGTCATTGCCTAATTAACCGGAGGAATTCTGGACACACAGATCACTAAAATCTATCATTGCGTCCCAAATTAGTTGATTAGATGAAGCGTGAAATGGCGCTTCATCTTCAGTTCCTTTCAGCAATCAAGGCCCACGCGTAGTTTCAGTGATTCTTCAGCCACTCCACCACTAGATTCAGTTATTGCCCAACCGATACTCTGGACACAGATCAGAGATCGCTAACTCTATCATTGCGTCCCAAATTAGTACTAGATTCTGAACATACGTAGCGTAGCGTACGTACGTGAGCGTTGATTTGCTGAAAGGAACCGATGATGAATTGAAGCGACACTCCACTAGATCCAGGCACTGCCTAATCGAGATTCTGGACACAAGTTACTAAATCTGTCACTCCGTTATGCAAATTACTGGATTCTGAGCATACATGTTGTAGGGCTTGGTTGAGGCACGTGCAAGAATTTTGGGTCCACAATTAATCGTGCGTAGTTAGGTAAAATGGAGCGCTATCGATGCGATTATGTTCCGATGCAATTATGTGAAAGGGGTCTTGGCCTAGTGGTTAAAGCATCCGAGTAACACTTCTCAGGTCCTGGGTTCGACTCCCCGTGGGAGCGAATTTTCAAGGATTTAACGGCATTTGTGCTTTCAGTGGTAGGCGACGCTTCCGTCGACAGCGAGGCGCCAGTGGTGACTTCGTATCTCTAGATTTGCCGGCTCAGTCTTCGAAGATGCTCATAGGGGTAGGGTTTGCGTACGTGTGTTCATAGGGGTGAGTGTGCGTGCGTTGTGAGTGTCTGAGTTGTACTGTGTAATCTCAAAAAAAAAAAAAACGATATCTCTTAGCATAATATCGAGTCATTTCACAGGATCAGAGCACGAAAAATGGAAAACTGTTATCAGTTTTCTTTTTACAAAAACTGGCAGGTGTTCTGCTTTTGCATTAAGATAGATGAGAATGAACACAAAATTCTAACAAATACAGAGAAAAAACGAAAAGGAAAAACACCTAAAAAACAGCCGGGGCTGGCTGACTAAACTGCAGAAACAGAGAGACTCAGCAAACAGAGAAGGCAGACCCGAGTGCTGGCCAAAACAACAGGAGAAAGGAAAACTAAAAACTGAGAAAAAAAGGACGTAAAAGGCTACTGCAGCTCCACTATTTGGGCCGTTTGTTTGCTGTCTTGCTTCCGATGAGCCAACTTATAGAGGTCGATCTCCTCCTCTTCGTCCTGCAACTCATTCAGAGCATGAAAAGTGTGAAAACTCTTATATCAAAGAAGAAAAATATTTATTGACATTCATCAAGGGGGAAGTGCTGTATTCTCAATCATGCAACACTATTATGTAATGGATCTTTGAATATATTCTCCCGTTAGTTCAGTGCCATGGTATGCCGCTTCTGTATTTAGATATGTGACCATGGAATCCCTTTTCTGAAAAAGAGGACATCACCAATGGCAAATGCTATCACGTTCAGTAATATGTCATGTGATTCCTGTTCAACCGTTTTAGCGACTGATACCAGAAGTCTAATACACAGTAGCGCATGATATCCAGAAGAAAGTATTGACTTTCGGTGCAGAAATCAGTCTCATTCACCCATGATGACTTCTTGTTAACGTTCTAGTTCAATGCGACTATGTTGCCAAGCAAGTGGTTCATTTGGTTCAACTAATGCAGACGGACGTGCAGCAAGTTGTAATAAACTGGCTGCAGCCTGGTATGTCAATGCTAGGACGAACTCCCATTATATATGTATAAAAGTAATATTCTCAGACAAAAAATGTAAAATACTTTGCGGTCACGATTCTATTTGTAGCATGAATATATTTAGCTCACCTCACTCTGAAACATACAACGGTATTTAGCTCTCTTCACTCTGAAACATACAATTATATTTTTAAGTTAATGAAATGCAGAAGCGTGAGGCTCTCGGATCGATTCGGATATATCAGAGAATAATAAACCCCATCCATTATTAATCACGTCTTTCCAACCAGATGATGTGGACAAGCAACTAGCCAACTAGTTTCTGTCTGCAGAAAATATCACGATTTAACGGATCAAGGCAAATCAACTGGAATTAAAAGTCTGTTTTTAGATTTCATCAACACGTGTGCATCGTATCAGCCACGAGCCCACGACTTAGCTTGTTACACTTGTCAAATTGCTCTTGGCTTTACAGATTTGAGATCGCTCCCTGCTATAAATACGTCACGTTGGTTCGTGTTCTTGCAAGCCTAGTGCAAGCAAGCTTCACTCTTCTCCAAGTCATCAGCTTCTTTCTGCACGTGACAAGTTTAGCCTCGATCAAGATGGCTGACGAGTACGGCCGCAGCGGCTACGGCAGGTCCGGCGCCGGCGCCGGCGCCGGCGACGACTACGGCCGCGGCGAGGGTGGCTACAACAAGTCCGGCACCGACGAGTACAGCCGGAGCGGCGGCGACGGGTACAACAAGTCCGGCACCGACGAGTACGGCCGTGGCGGCGGCGACGGGTACAACAAGTCCGGAACCGAGGAGTACGGCCGCAGCGGTGGCGACGGGTACAACAAGACCGGCACCGACGATTACGACAGCGGCTACAACAAGTCTACCGACGACGACGACTACGGCCGCAACAAGTCCGGCTCTGACGACTACGACCGCGGCACCGGCGGATACAACAAGTCGTCCGGCGACGACGGCGAGTACGGGTCGTCCCGGGACGAGTCAGAGAAGTACAGGAAGGAGGAGAAGGAACACAAGCACAAGGAGCGGTTCGGCGAGGTGGGCGCCATCGCCGCCGGCGCCTTCGCCATGGTACGTTCATTGCACGACACTGGTTGACACGTATACGTTTTCAAACCATTGTGATCGACGATGACGAGGTGACGTCTCTGTGAAGTACGAGAGGCACGAGGTGAAGAAGGACCCGGAGCACGCGCAGCGGCACAAGATCGTGGAAGGCGTGGCGGCCGTGGCGGCGCTGGGCAGCGGCGGCTTCGCGTTCCACGAGCACCATGACAAGCAGGAGGCCAAGGACGCGGCGGAGGACGCCGAGGAGGAGGCCGGCGGCGAGGGGAAGAAGAAGCACCACTTCTTCGGCTGATCGATCTGGCTACGTCAGCGCACACAACACCACCAGGGGTTTCGTGCTTCCGCTCAGCTTAATTGGTGTACCGATCAATAATAAGAGCCCGGGTCTCGTGCGTACGGCTCAGTGTGTCTGTACTACATATATACGTCAATACGTGTGTCGTTGCATTGTGTGTTACTGATGTGGCGTCCTTCCATGTGCATCCGTCGTCTACGTGTTTTAGTTGGCATGTATGTATGTACGTGTTGTCCGTCGAATTGTGATCGAACGATCAGTATGTCATCTTCATGTGTGAAACTTGCAGTGCTCCCCCGTGGCCATGAACCCTCGTGCCCGTCTCCCGCGACGTCCAGACCACTGGACCCACTTTCAGTGCCCCTACCAAGCTAACTGATTGGTTTTTGAGCTCCCCTGCTGCGAACAGTGGTGGAGGTAGGATTTCAAAATTGGATGTGCAAGTACCAGAAAATTGACCTATAAAATCAAATAGTAGCGTAAATGTATCCTTAATCCGTACAATATGGTATTTAGAAACTCACTAACTAATTTGATGAAGGATTGCAATTGAATTTGACAAGATGGAAAATATATTTCATACTTTAGGCCCAAACTGAAGTATTTTGCCCGGTTGTTGACATGCACAAGCTGAATTAGGACTATTTTCCAATAATTATTGGGTGTGCATATGCACACCAATTCCCTAAGGTAGCACCGCCCCTGGCTGCGAACACTTGTCATTGGCCGTCACCCCTGGGTAGCGGAGCCTCGACTCATTGCTTTTGGCCGCCTAGTTGCATCCGACGCCTACCGCCTCCGATCTCCCTGCCCCTTTTCTAAGCCTGGTAAAGAAACTCCCCTCCCTAAGCTCGATGTATTGATCAAGAGCATTGGTGGTGGTTGGGTGATCAAAACCGATGTTTGCAAGCCATGAATAGCAAGGCAACATATTGGCTCTGTTTGCCAAGATGTTATGGTCATGGAATCCATCGAGAGAATCAAAGGAAATTAAGAAGAAAAGATAGAGAAACTGGAAAATCGGGGAAAATACAAAGAAGAAGGGATTGGGGAATTTAGAGAAGGAAGAGAGGGAAAGAAGGGGGCGACAGCTCTAGGGCTGCCGTCCTAGGCGCACAAGGAAGAGGGCGGCGGCAGCGGCGAGAGGAATTTAGCCCTTTGAATTACTTCTTGCCCTTTATTGAAAGACAACCCCTCTCTATATATACAAGGGATATAGCCTGACCCCTAAGTAACATACAATCTTGAATAATCTGAAAACTATAGGTCTCATCTTATCTGACTTAATAGGCAAGAAACGTGGCGTGGGCCTGCTTCTACAATACACGCAATATTGTTCATGGGCGTGAATAGTGTTGGCACTTGCCTTAGCTTCTAGGTTTCCAGGCAGCCTCTCGGTCCACTCCAACAAAAGGGTAAAGCTAAAATGTGCCCGGGCATTATGGAGGCCACCCAATGCCTAAATGTTTTTGCTAGCCACGATTCCTCCTCTGCTCTTCTTCTCCAACTCCGGCGAGCTCTCCGACAGGTAAGTGTTCGGGATTGGTGTTAGGGTTCCTGGTTGGGAGGTTTTCACCGGTGTCCAACGGACCTAGAAGAGGGGGGCCGGTGGGGGAAGGTAGGACAGGCGGTGGTGGCGATTCGTGGGTGGGCGGCGATGGGGCCAGGTCTGGGCGGGGGTGAGGATGGCGACGACGGCGGGAGATGGAAGAAGGGGGCTGCCTCGGCAGGCTAGGGTCTTCGGTGAGACCCTAGCCCGCCGAGGCAGGGGCGGTGGTACGTAGGCCGGCGGGCGGGGGCGAACGAAGCAGCGCTAGAGGTTGACGAAGCCAGATGACCGTTCCTGCCTCCATCCGACGGCCTGAAATCCAAGCATTGACACCGGCTGAATTTCGCAGGCACCGTATAGACGGGCCCTAACAAAAGGACAATTCACCTACCACTTGATTTAAATCCAACAAAATGCTATGAAGAACATCGCTGTTTTCCAGGGATTTTTTCTAGTAGCTGCGTGAAAATCCAAATGCACTTTCGCATACGCCTATCTAATCATGCAGAGGCTATGCTGTTGTGTTTTTTTTTTGTTGCTGCCTTACTCCTAAAATCTCCTTTTCGCTAGAAGTTTTTCAAGAATCGAAAACTGCAGCGCCGAAAGGCAAGTGATTTAGTAGTCTTTCACACCAAATTAAACTGTACCAACCTGCCAAATGTGTGGTGAGGAACATAAGCTGCTAAAAAATATTGTTGCCATAGTACGGTGTAACCGAACGCAATGCCAAGCTGTCCTTGCAGTCCTGCAAATCTTTCCTCGCCATTCCCACTCTTCCCAACACTCTCAATTCTCCTTTCACCATGTATAAGGAAGAAGGTACCAACCTTTCCAAAGGTGTCAAGGGAAGCTTTATGTGTGGTGTTAAGTTGGAGGAAACATCTGGCTCTTGTTCCAGCTCCAACTCTACCAAGTTGACTACAGAGAACATCACTGCTAGGTCAAAGCAATCCAACCTTGCAATCAACCTGCCTCAAGATGTTCAAGGAAGCCCTGATGGGGCCAATTCCCATGTCAACGCCATGCCAATTGCTCTAGGGTATCTGGGCATGGTTGGCTCCAACTTGAAGGCCAGAACCATCAAGCTGGTTCAGGAAAACAACACTAGTGGACCCAAGCTACCAAGCCTGGCAGTGGTCCATTCCGGCAAGAACAACTCTGCTTCCATGGTCAGCTTCAACTGCAACGCCAAATCCATCAACTTGGCTCGAGAGAGCAACACTAGTGGGCAAAAGCCAGCAAGCCTGACGATGATCCATGTCGGCGAGAACAACAATCATGGATCAAAGTTGGTTAGCTTGGGAAGGGAAAGGTTCACATCACCGGAGTAGAAGGTGACAAATATGACGATGTTGTAGGAGATAATGACGGTGTGGTTGGGTCCAACTCCAAGTTCATCAGAAGCTCCTCAGATGGAGGCGTTCAAGCCATAGTCAAGGATGCAACCATGCCCGCATGCGGTGGTGGCGGCAAGGGCAAAGGTGCTGTGAAGGAGGCAATGCACATCTGGACGGATAGGGAGCGAAGGAAGAAGATGAAGAGCATGTACAACACCATGCACTCCTGAAGCGCCCCGGTTATCCCAGGAGCTTAAACACTTTGTTATACCAGTCCCTGGATCAGTCGCTGGTACAATCAAGTCTTACAACAGGTGATATTACAAGTCACGACCTGGCAGGGGTCGACTGATAAGCAACAAGAATATCAATAGATAACAAACAACAAGCACAAACCAGACCCCGATGATAACATCTAGGTCCTCAACCATAGCGGAAGCAACTAAGCGGTAGACTAATGCCACAGGCAGCTTGGGTGCGGACGAGACCAAGCTTAATCGTCTTCCTCATCGTCTGCGTCGACGAAGTCTGGATCTTCCTCTGTAATCAGCAAGCAAGAATGAGTACAAAAGTACTCAGCAAGTCGCAACCTTTACCCTACCATCAATAGATAAATGTATGCATTTGGCAGTAGCAAGGTAAAGGCCATCAGGTTAAACATTGCAATAAAGCAAGTTTTACACATGCAGGGTTCAGTTATAAAGCATTTTAGCAAAAGCATCGAATTAAGATATTAAGGGTTGGTCAAGTTTTACGTTGCCGGACACCCCGTCCACGACAACCTTCGGCGGAAGGCCGGACCTATTCTCAAAACAACTCACACATCAAGGAGATAAGCACCCATCCCATGCTGGTTCTTGGACCGAACCAAAGCCATGTCCGTGACCGTGGACTCGGCTATTCGAATAGATTTTAACACTCTGCAGAGGTTGTACGCTGTACCCACAATCTGAGTGCATCACAAGCCACCGCGCGTCGTGGGTGTGAAGACTCACAAAGCCATTACACATCACAGCATCGTCCCGACTAATCGTTATGGGAGTTGTCCGGGGGTCTAGCCTCTAATCTAGGTCTTCGACCGGGTCGCACACGTCTGCATCACGTCCACCTGCTCCATGGGCTCCCATTGCATCTCCAGCCTCCAGGCGATTAACAGACTAGCTGGCGGGATTTAGACTAAGCCGTGCCGCATACACGGTAGTGTGGTCGCACTGAATAAACGGCTAGGTAGGATGTCACAAGCAACTCGGTCCTTATACGAGCCAAGGCAATCATCTCCACATATATGAACCCACCACAGAGGCGGCATTCTTCTCCCATATCACTTGTCATAAGCACACCACAGAGGCGACACTTAATCTTCCATAAATACCATCAGGATCACCTAAGCTCTAACCCAAGTTCATTCATTCATCTTTCTTTAGTTATCACCCAACCTTACTACTACCACACAACACCAAACACGATTTTCTCATTTGCAAAAGCTAAGTATAAGTGGAGCACTTAGTGATCCACGGTCCTAAGCATTTCTATAACAAGGCAATCATCCATGCGTAAATAATGTCATACATGGATATCTTAGGTTTAACAGGGAATAATATAGGACAGGTAATATAAGGCTCAGTGGTCATGGTCATACTACACAAAGGTTTTGCAAACATCAGGGCAATCATTTCATGCAATAAAATGGCTTCTACGGGTTGTGTTTATAAAACATAGGAGCAGTATGATCAAAGGGAAAACGGATTGTGACTTGCCTTCGTTGACGTCCTCGGGGAGCTCCTGCTCGAAGTCTCCGGCTCCTGGTTCCTGCTCCTCCTCCTCCTCGTACTCGTGCTCATACACTCCGTTAGCTACGGTTCGCGAAACCGGCACACAAACAAACCAGCAAACAAACACAAATAAATACTCCCTCCTTTTCTTTTTACTTGACGTTTTAGAGTCGAGCACGCATATTAAGGAACACCAATAGTCTCATTTAATAGCACACTGCAGGATGTCGGTTCGGATCCCCTCCTCCCACCTAGACGCCGCACCGTGGCAAACTGCCTTCCCCGAGCGGCGACGGCACCTTCCCTTGCTGCAAGAGAGAGAAAGCTCTAGATCCCCTTGTGCTGCTGCTGCTGCGAGAGCAACCTCTCGTTGTGCTGCTGCTAGCCTACTGCTGCTTGCTTGCAATAGCCACGGGTGTAGTACAGGTCAGGAGCAGCTGGTTGCAGCGCAAGTGCGTGGTGCCGAGAGCGGCGAGGGCGCGGTGCCGCAGCTGCCGGAGTACAAGCATGGCTTTCAATCGAGGCCGTCGGCACCACCGAGGCAGATCCGCGACGAACTCCGGTGATGGTGGTGGCCTTCCCCGAGCTCCGTGACCCGTGTAGATCCACACGCCGATGCTCCACGAACCTCCCGGCTCGAGCAGATCGACGCGGCGGCGCACTGTCCCGGGCTTGCGGCTGCAGTCCTCCTCAAGCTCCGCGGCCAGAGTAGATCGACGTGGCGGCGCCCTGTCTCAAGCTCGCGGCAGCGGCCTTCCCCGAGCAGATTCGTGGGAGCCGGCATCATGGACGGCCGCCATGGAGCGGAGCTTGAGGCGGGTGGATGCCGAGGTGACTGCTGGCGCACAGACCTGGCGGTGGGTGGTGATTGGTGAGGGGAGGGGGAGCAGTCGAGGCAGAGAAGGAGCGGTGTCGCTGGAGCGGGGAGGGAATGGGAAGGGAGCGGCGTAGAAGATCCCAGCGGGGTGGCTTCACGAGGTGTACTATGCATGGGAAACCGAGAACGTCAAGTAAATTGGCAAAAACCGATGTGTCCAGGACGTCAACTATATTGACAAGGAGGGAGTACAAGAGAAATAAGAGATGAGCTCTATAAAAGATAAAACTGGTAGAACTGGATAGAGCTCGATTTTAGATGAATTTAGGAGGAAGAAACGGGTTAATCGGAGCTCGGATGGTAGAGATATCGATTTTACAGTGGAGGCTATGGATTTATTCCGAAAATAAATTTGGAAATGGATAACGGGCTGTGCTGCTGGTGGTGTTTGGGCTGCAGGTTGCATGGGCCTGCGTGGGAGGTATATGGGCTTAAGCTTGACTGGATTTTCTTGGCCCGATGGGGTTTATTGGTCCAATGGAGAAATAGATCGGGGAGTAAAGAAAAGAGAGAGGAACGGGAACAGAGGAGCGGTCGTGCTCCTCGACTCTGTCCGCCATGGACGAGCTCGGGGAGCTCAAATCCGGCGTGGGGAAGGGGAGGACGGTGGCCAGGGAGTGGGGGAATCGAAGGAAGAGGCTACGGCGCATCCATTTGCGGCACCGATTTGGAGGTTTGGTTGTGGGGAGCGGTAGCTGCGACGGGGGTGGAGGTGGCGGCCATGGCTGTACAGGTGGAGCTCGGGAGAGAGAGGGAGATGGCTAGGGGACGGGCTGGTGCTCACCTGAACGGCTTCCTGGCGGGCTGAGGTGGGGCGGAGCTCAAGGGCGCCCTTTTATAGGCGGCGGGGAAGGGGAGCTCGCCCGGGTTCGGCAGACGCGACGGCGACAGGGGAATCCCTGTGCGCGGGTCGCCGGCGCTGTGCGGCGTGCAGAGCAGGGCGTGGGCATATGCGTGCAGCGTGGGACTGGGCTAGGCGCGGGGCAGAGTGGTGGCCGGGCTCGAGCTGAGCTCGGTGGTGGTGCTGAGGCGATGGCGCGGTTGATGCGCTGCGCTCGACGAGACCGCTGCGGCAGAGACGGCGCGGGGCGGTGCGTCGCGTAGCGGCGTGCGCGGCACAGGCGACGAGACGAGGCAACAGGCAGAGTAAAGGCTGGGGGTTGGGACGGAGGAGGAGGTGGTAGACGGCTGGGTGCACGCGCTTGCAAGTGGGCATGGCACGGCGTGCGTGGCGTGCCGCTTTGGTGTGAGTAGACGCGAGCTGCAGAGAGGAGAGGGGCCAGGGCGGTGCGTCGTCTTGCTGCTGGACGGCGCAGAGCGACGGGATAGCTCGGGCAGGTGGAGTGAAGGCGGTAGGCAGGCAGCTAGCGAGTGAAAGCTTGTCCAGGGATTGGCGAAGCTCTCCTGTGCTGAGGAGGAAGAAAGGGCCGGCTGGGCCAGGTGGCTGGACTGGCGGAGTTGGGCCGGACCTGGGGAAGGAAGAACTCGGAGTGGAAAGGCTGGTCGGGCCAAGAGGGAGATGACGAGTTGAGCTGAAAACAACCCAGAACGGAAAAGAGAGAGGAAAGGTTTTGAAAAGTTTTGAAAACCTCCGATTACAGTTTTGGTTTGTATTAAGATTTTTAGGGTGAATTTTCAGGGCGTTACAAACCTACCCCCCTTAAGAGAATCTCGTCCTCGAGATTCAAGCTCATCCTCGAAGAGATGGGGATACTCCTTCCTCAAGGCATCTTCTCTTTCCCAAGTGGCTTCTGCCTCTGTGTGCCGACTCCACTGAACACGGTACAGACGAACTGTTGATCCTCTGGTCTCTCGGGTGGTTACATCCAAAATCTTAATCGGCACTTCCCGATATCGGAGGTCATCTTGTAAATCCAAAGTCTCCATGGAGACATGCTCTTTAGGGATCCTCAAGCACTTCTTGAGCTGGGACACATGAAAAATATTGTGCACATCTGCCAACTCTGGTGGTAGCTCAATCCTGTATGCCACTGTACCGATCTTCTTCAACACTCGATAAGGTCCGATGTAGCGTGGTGCTAACTTGCCACGGACTTGGAAACGACGTGTACCACTAATTGGGGAAACCTTAAGGTACACATAATCTCCAACTTGGAAGCTTAAATCCCTTCTTCTTTTGTCTGAATAACTCTTCTGACGAGACTGTGCTTCTTTCAGCTTTTCTCTGATTTCTGCAACTTTCTCTTCTGCCTCTTTAACGATGGAGGGTCCCGTAAGAGAACGCTCTTCAACTTCTGACCACATCAGAGGTGTTCTGCATTTTCTACCATATAACACTTCAAAAAGTGACATCTTGAGGCTGGCTTGGTAACTGTTGTTGTATGAGAATTCTGCATAAGCTAGACTCTTCTCCCAGTCTTTGCCATAGGTTAGTGCACATGCTCTCAACATATCTTTAGGATTTGGTTAATCCTCTCTGTCTGACCATCAGTTTGAGGGTGATAAGCAGTGCTGAAATCCAACTTAGTTCCCAGAGCAGAGTGTAAGCTTTTCCAAAACCTAGAGGTAAATTGGGTACCTCTATCAGAGATAATTCTGCTCGGTACTCCATGTAGCTTCACTATGTTGTCGATGTACAACTGGGCTAACTTATCTCCTCCATAGTTGGTTCGTACAGGAATAAAGTGAGCGACCTTGGTGAGTCGGTCCACTATTACCCATACAGAGTTATATCCCTTCTTTGTTTTAGGAAAACCAACTATAAAATCCATGCCTACTTCATCCCATTTCCACACAGGGATTGGTAAGGGCTGGAGTAATCCTGCCGGTTTCTGGTGTTCTGCCTTGACTCTCTGACAGACATCACATTCTGCAACAAACTTGGCTATATCTGCCTTCATTCCATTCCACCAGTACTTTTCCTTTAAATCAAGATACATCTTGGTAGATCCTGGGTGGATGGAATAAGCTGAGTTGTGGCCTTCATCCATGATTATCTCTCGGAACTTTCCTTCTTGTGGTACACAGATTCTGTCTTTATACTACAGAGTGCCTTTATCATCTACTCTGAAGTTTGGGGCTTTGTTTTCTCCAGTGTGGCTGCGGATCTTCATTAAGTCTTGATCCTTGAGCTGGGCTTGTCTGATCTGTTCATCCAGTGTTGGTTGCACACTTAGAGTATTCACACAAGCTCGAGGCAATAACTCCAGATTAAGCTTCTTTATCTCGGTAGATAAGTGATCATAAGGCTTTTCTGCTTAAGGCATCTGCAACAACATTTGCTTTTCCAGGATGGTAGTGGATTTCCAAATCATAGTCCTTGATTAACTCTAACCATCTTCATTGTCTCAGATTCAGGTCTGGCTGAGTAAAGATGTACTTCAAACTCTTATGATCCGTATAGATCTCACACTTATTTCCAATTAAGTAGTGTCGCCAAATCTTTAGGGCATGCACTACTGCTGCTAACCCCAGATCATGGGTGGGATAATTATGCTCATGAGTCTTCAATTGCCTTGATGCATAAGCAACAACTCTACCATCTTGCATTAGGACACATCCCAAGCCTTGTCTTGAAGCATCACAGTAGACAACAAAATCTCTGTGAATGTCAGGCAGGACTAACACTGGTGCTGTTGTCAGTCTTCTCTTCAACTCTTGAAAGCTTCTTTCACATGACTGGGTCCATTCAAACTTCTTGTCTTTCCTGAGAAGTTCTGTCATGGGTCTGGCTGTCTTGGAAAATCCTTCAATGAATCGGCGGTAATAACCCGCTAATCCAAGAAAGCTTCTGATCTCTGACACATTTGTCGGCTGAGGCCAATGGATAACTGCTTCAACCTTCTCAGGGTCTACAGCAACTCCTTCTGCTGTCAGGATGTGGCCAAGGAAGGCAACTTTCTCAAGCCAAGATTCACATTTACTGAACTTGGCGTACAACTTGTGGGCTCTGAGCTTTTCCAAAATTACTCTCAAATGTTGCTCGTGCTCTTCGGCACTCTTTGAATAGATCAGTATGTCGTCAATAAAGACAACGAAAAACTTATCTAATTCTTCCATAAACACCTTGTTCATGAGATTCATGAAGTACGCAGGTGCATTGGTTAGTCCAAAGGACATAACTGTGAACTCATACTGACCATATCTGGATACAAAGGCTGTCTTTAGGATATCTGCTTCTCTGATCTTCAGCTGGTAGTACCCAGACCTCAAGTCAATCTTGGAGAAGTACTTAGCACCTTTTAACTGATCAAACAGGTCATCAATCCTGGCAGAGGATACTTGTTCTTGATGGTCACTTCATTCAAGGATCTGTAGTCTACACACATCCTCATACTTCCATCCTTCTTCTTGACAAAGAGAACTGGTGCTCCCCAAGGGGAAGAGCTGGGTCTGATATATCCTTTTTCTTGGAGTTCTCTTAACTGTTTCTTGAGTTCTGCTAATTCTGCGGCTGCCATGCGGTAGGGTCGCTTGGCTATTGGGGCTGTTCCAGGGATAAGATCAATGATGAACTCAATATCCCTATCTGGTGGCATTCCAGGTAACTCTTCAGGGAACACATCTGGATACTCATTTACCACTGGTACTTCTTCTGCAGTCTTGGTTTCCATGGTAAACACCATCGGGTCGGGTTTACTTCCAAGAGCTTGGCAAACTACTCGGGTTCCTTCATGGTTGGTCACTGTAACTGTTCTGTCTGAACATGCTATGACACCATCATGCTTGGTTAACCAATCCATTCCGAGGATTAGATCTATTCCCTTGGATTTTAGTACCACTGGACTAGCTAGAAAGGCTACCCCACTTAGGGTGATTCTTATCCGCGAACAACCCAAGTGACACTTGATGTCAGCTCCGGGTGATCGGGTTATTAAGGGGGTTTTAAGCAGTACTGTAGGTACTTTATGCTTTTCCACAAAACTTGATGATATGAAAGAGTGCGATGCTCCAGAATCAAACAAAATTGTTGCAAGAACTGATTCAACAAGAAACTCACCAAGCACAACTCCAGGTGCGTCCTGAGCTTCCTGAGCATGGATGTGGTTGACGCGGGCACGTCCGAAGGATTGCTGTGTCTTTGCTGGCAGGTTGGAGACTTGGTTGGTTCCACGAGTGGCTCCAGACATCCTTGGTCCATTCACAGTGTTGGACTGAATGGAAGCAGCTGGCTTGTTCTTGTGGGGACAGTTGGCAATGAAGTGGCTAAGGTCACTACAGTTGAAGCAAGCCTTGGGTTGGTTGGTCACCTGACCACTGCTGTACTGCTGAGTCTTGGTGTTGTTCTGACTCTTCTGAGGGAAGCTGGGCTGACGAGAGACATTGGATGGAGTCCTGAACTGCATTGGGGCTTGACTCTTCTGACCTTGGAAGTTAGAGTTCCTAGGCCTCTGGAATCTTTCCTGCTGACGGACTTCATGAGCTGCAAACTTGCGCTTCTTCTCCTTAGACATCTCCATCATCCTTTCTTCAATTAGGATGGTCTGGTTCATCAGGGTGTTGAAGTCAGGATAGATGTGAGGAGTCATCTGGATTCCTAACTCTCCTGACAAACCTTTCTTGAACTTGTTCTGCTTCTTCTTGTCAGTTGAAACTTGCTCAGAAGCATAACGAGAAAGTTCAATGAACTTGTGGATGTACTGATTAACAGACATGCTTCCTTGCTTCAGCCTACGAAACTCATCTGCCTTGAGTTGCATGGTACCTTTTGGAACATGGTAGCGGCGGAATTCTTCCACAAATTCTTCCCAAGTGATGGTTGTGGGATCATCAGTGGCTTCACAGTAGTTCTCCCACCAGGCTAAGGCTGTCCCAGTGAGTTGATGGGATGCCAGGAGAACTCTGTCTCTACCTTCACAGTTGATAGCATCAAGCTTCCTTTGGATGTTCCTTAACCAGTCATCAGCTTCGAGTGGGTCCTCAGATCCTCCAAAGGTTGGTGGCTTAATTCTAACAAACTCAGCCATCTTACTTTGGAAACCATGCATTTGCTGCTGACGGCGTTGGCTGTTGTTGTTATTGTTGTTCTGCACAAGTGCTTCTAACAGACGGGTTTGTTGTGCCATAACTTCCGCCAGGGTGGTGAGCGGAGGGTTAGGCAACTGCCCCTGGTTGGAGTTCTCAGCTTGAACTTCAGCTTCCTGATTCATTTCTTCTTCCCTATGGTTGTTTGGCTGGCGCTGTTGGCGCTGCTGGATCCATGTGGAGCTTTTTGGCGGCATCTGTTTTAGGATAAGGAGGAAGAGTATAAGATTGGAGAAGAATCTAAGGTCTTCTTTATGTTATCATTTGGTTCTCTTTGTTATTATATTTTTATTTTTTTTGAAATGGGCGTAGGGCACAAGGGCCTTGCTGGCACACACGACAAACAATTCACACAAACAAGCAGCACTCACAGATTCATTAAAATAACAGGGGTACAACACTAACGAAGAGCTACTGGCGGTTACACTACGACTACAAGGGGCAAATTAAGACTTCGGGGGTACAGTCTTCCACAGACACTTTCTTGAACTCGGACCGGTAGCTTCATCCCACGATGATTAGATCTTCCTCTCGGTAGACGCTCATGGGTCCTGGGCGTCCATGAGGTTGGAGACGTCTTCCAGGCCTCTAGCTGGGGAACCTTCATCTGAAGCAATGGAGATGTGATCTTCATTCTCCCTTGGAAAAGGCTGGGTCAAAGGGAGGGGCTCTTCTTCTTCTTCTTCGACTTCTTCTTCTTTACCATCTGCTTCAGAGGGCGGTGGTGTAGGGAGGTCTTCTGCGTACTTCCTCTTGATGTTGCTTCCCGCAGAGCAGATAGGAATTCCCTCCAGAACGGGACGTTCTCCTACTCCGGGGATATGCAGAGTCCTGCAGTGGGCACGCCCAGTGAGATAGGCAGTGCCAACTAGCTTGTTGTAGCGGTCTTCTGCTGACTTCAAGGCTTCTGAGGCAGCAACAACACGGCTTTCTGCTTCTGCTTCACGGGCTTTGGCTTCAGCAAGATGAACACGTAGGGTCCTAACTCGTGTCTCAGCTTCTTCAGCTCGAGTGATGCACCTTCGCAGTCTGGCTGCTGTTCCGTCATACAGCTCATCCAAGGCGAGCAGATAACGGGTCATGGCAATCACTGTCGAGTCTCTTTCAGCCATTCTGAGGCCTTCTATTGTCCTCACCCTTGCAAGCCAAGTGGGGCGGTTTCTCTCCATGGGAGGGAAAAACCTCATTGGCGAGCGACCGATGGGCCTCTCGTACATCTGGCACAAGTACCGAAGGGCCTTGCGTGCCACAGCTTGGTAGGTGTCTGGGAATCGTGACCCAGTAGTAGTGACGTTCCAGTGCTTCATCTTTGGGTGGTCATCACTGGCTCCAATGTGAATGGTGACTTCACAGCGCTCAGTGCCAAACTTTTCATACTCTCTTCTGACATACTCAGCAGGCTCCATAATGCCAAGTCTGACCATGGCATCACGTAGCACCTTTGGGAAGCCAAGGGTCTCCAAGCAGTAGTCGGTCACCCATCCATCTTCTTCCATCTGTAGAGGAGGGATTAAATAAGAGTTTTGCAAAAGAGGGGGAAAGAGCTAAGGAGTTTTGCAAAATAATTTTCACGTCCAAGCTACGGTCACGTCCTACAGCCAAGCACGGCTCTGATAAAACCTGAAGCGCCCTGGTTATCCCATGAGCTTAAACACTTTATTATACCAGTCCCTGGATCAGTCGCTGGTACAATCAAGTCTTACAACAGGTGATATTACAAGTCGCGACCTGGCAGTGGTCGATTGATAAGCAACAAGAATATCAATAGATAACAAACAACAAGCACAAACCAGACCCCGATGATAACATCTAGGTCCTCAACCATAGCGGAAGCAACTAAACGGTAGACTTATGCCACAGGCAGCTCGGGTGCGGACGAGACCAAGCTTAATCGTCTTCCTCACCGTCTGCGTCGATGAAGTCTGGATCTTCCTCTGTAATCAGCAAGCAAGAATGAGTACAAAAGTACTCAGCAAGTCGCAACCCTTACCCTACCAGCAATAGATAAATGTATGCATTTGGCAGTAGCAAGGTAAAGGCCATCAGGTTAAACATTGCAATAAAGCAAGTTTTACACATGCAGGGTTCAGTTATAAAGCATTTTAGCAAAAGCATCGAATTAAGATATTAAGGGTTGGTCAAGTTTTACGTTGCCGGACACCCCGTCCACAACAACCTTCAGCGGAAGGCCGGACCTATTCTCAAAACAACTCACACATCAAGGAGATAAGCACCCATCCCATGCTAGTTCTTGGACCGAACCAAAGCCATGTCCGTGACCGTGGACTCGGCTATTCGAATAGATTTTAACACTCTGCAGAGGTTGTACACTGTACCCACAATCTGAGTGCATCACAAGCCACCGCGCGTCGTGGGTGTGAAGACTCACAAAGCCATTACCCATCACAGCATCGTCCCGACTAATCGCCATGGGAGTTGTCCAGGGGTCTAGCCTCTAATCTAGGTCTTCCACCGGGTCGCACACGTCTGCATCACGTCCACCTGCTCCATGGGCTCCCATTGCATCTCCAGCCTCCAGGCGATTAACAGACTAGCTGGCGGGATTTAGACTAAGCCGTGCCGCATACACGGTAGTGTGGTCGCACTGAATAAACGGCTAGGTAGGATGTCACAAGCAACTCGGTCCTTATACGAGCCAAGGCAATCATCTCCACATATATGAACCCACCACAGAGGCGGCATTCTTCTCCCATATCACTTGTCATAAGCACACCACAGAGGCGACACTTAATCTTCCATAAATACCATCAGGATCACCTCAGCTCTAACTCAAGTTCATTCATTCATCTTTCTTTAGTTATCACCCAACCTTACTACTACCACACAACACCAAACACGATTTTCTCATTTGCAAAAGCTAAGTATAAGTAGAGCACTTAGTGATACACGGTCCTAAGCATTTCTATAACAAGGCAATCATCCATGCGTAAATAATGTCATACATGGATATCTTAGGTTTAACAGGGAATAATATAGGACAGGTAATATAAGGCTCAGTGGTCTTAGTCATACTACACAAAGGTTTTGCAAACATCAGGGCAATCATTTCACGCAATAAAATGGCTTCTACGGGTTGTGTTTATAAAACATAGGAGCAGTATGATCAAAGGGAAAACGGATTGTGACTTGCCTTCGTTGACGTCCTCGGGGAGCTCCTGCTCGAAGTCTCCGGCTCCTGGTTCCTGCTCCTCCTCCTCCTCGTACTCGTGCTCGTACACTCTGTTAGCTACGGTTCGCGAAACCGGCACACAAACAAACCAGCAAACAAACACAAATAAATACTCCCTCCTTTTCTTTTTACTTGACGTTTTAGAGTCGGGCACGCATATTAAGGAACACCAATAGTCTCATTTAATAGCACACTGCAGGATGTCGGTTCGGATCCCCTCCTCGCACCTAGACGCCGCACCGTGGCAAACTGCTTTCCCCGAGCGGCGACGGCACCTTCCCTTGCTGCAAGAGAGAGAAAGCTCTAGATCCCCTTGTGCTGCTGCTGCTGCGAGAGCAACCTCTCGTTGTGCTGCTGCTAGCCTACTGCTGCTTGCTTGCAATAGCCGCGGGTGTAGTACAGGTCAGGAGCAGCTGGTTGCAGCGCAAGTGCGCGGTGCCGAGAGCGGCGAGGGCGCGGTGCCGCAGCTGCCGGAGTACAAGCATGGCTTTCAATCGAGGCCGTCGGCACCACCGAGGCAGATCCGCGACGAACTCCGGTGATGGTGGTGGCCTTCCCCGAGCTCCGTGACCCGTGTAGATCCACACGCCGATGCTCCACGAACCTCGCGGCTCGAGCAGATCGACGCGGCGGCGCACTGTCCCGGGCTTGCGGCTGCAGTCCTCCTCGAGCTCCGCGGCCAGAGTAGATCGACGTGGCGGCGCCCTGTCTCAAGCTCGCGGCAGCGGCCTTCCCCGAGCAGATTCGTGGGAGCCGGCATCGTGGACGGCCGCCATGGAGCGGAGCTTGAGGCGGGTTGATGCCGAGGTGACTGCTGGCGCACAGACCTGGCGGTGGGTGGTGATTGGTGAGGGGAGGGGGAGGGGTCGAGGCGGAGAAGGAGCGGTGTCGCTGGAGCGGGGAGGGAATGGGAAGGGAGCGGCGTAGAAGATCCCAGCGGGGTGGCTTCACGAGGTGTACTATGCATGGGAACCGAGAACGTCAAGTAAATTGGCAAAAACCGATCTGTCCAGGACGTCAACTATATTGACAAGGAGGGAGTACAAGGGAAATAGGAGATGAGCTCTATAAAAGATAAAACTGGTAGAACTGGATAGAGCTCGATTTTAGATGAATTTAGGAGGAAGAAACGGGTTAATCGGAGCTCGGATGGTAGAGATATCGATTTTACAGTGGAGGCTATGGATTTATTCCGAAAATAAATTCGGAAATGGTTGACGCGCTGCGCTCGACGAGACCGCTGCGGCAGAGACGGTGCGGGGCGGTGCGTCGCGTAGCGGCGTGCGCGGCACAGGCGACGAGACGAGGCAACAGGCAGAGTAAAGGCTGGGGGTTGGGACGGAGGAGGAGGTGGTAGACGGCTGGGTGCACGCGCTTGCAAGTGGGCATGGCACGGCGTGCGTGGCGTGCCGCTTTGGTGTGAGGAGACGCGAGCTGCAGAGAGGAGAGGGGCCAGGGCGGTGCGTCGTCTTGCTGCTGGACGGCGCAGAGCGACGGGATAGCTCGGCAGGTGGAGTGAAGGCGGTAGGCAGGCAGCTAGCGAGTGAAAGCTTGTCCAGGGATTGGTGAAGCTCTCCTGTGCTGAGGAGGAAGAAAGGGCCGGCTGGGCCAGGTGGCTGGACTGGCGGAGTTGGGCCGGACCTGGGTAAGGAAGAACTCGGAGTGGAAAGGCTGGTCGGGCCAAGAGGGAGATGACGAGTTGAGCTGAAAACAACCCAGGACGGAAAAGAGAGAGGAAAGGTTTTGAAAAGTTTTGAAAACCTCCGATTACAGTTTTGGTTTGTATTAAGATTTTTAGGGTGAATTTTCAGGGCGTTACAACTCCCTCCTCCCACGGCTTCCTAACAAGGTGAGTTACTCGTCATGACTATCTTTGATTCTCGTAGATTACAACCATCAGAGATGTTGTGTAGGCTGGCGCATTAAACATTTTTTACTTAATTATGTTGTTGTTTAAATGTTAAAATGCATATATTTAATTGAATACTGCATCTCAATTCTATGTCATGTCGTGTACCATGATTTGGGTATGAATTGGAAATGTTTGGGTTGATCATCTCGGCTGGATGAGCCAAACAATTGTGTCTTTTGAACTTGTTATTTCTCCAAACACTGAAAATTGTGTGTCATTAGGATGGAACACGCAAAAAATTTTGTGGTTTTGTGCCCCGGATTCTTTCTAAACATGCAAGACATAAATACTTTACACATCATATGGTTTGGCTCTACATACATATATAGTTGGTTATTACTGGAGCCAGTCAAATACCTTAATTATGCTCCCAAAATGTTATGATTTCTTTTTGTGAGGGTAAAATGCGTGATTATGATACATTTAATGTGCTGCTTTTAGCTAATATTCTTAAGCCTCATAATTGACATGCTAGCTTCCAAGCAAAAAATTGATGACAAATGGGCCATGAAAGAGGTTGTCAAAAGTTGACATGATTATATAGGGGCGAGAGTACATGCGTGTATAAGAGTGTCTCCATCTGTACTGTGATTCGCAAAATAACAACAACAACAACAACAACAACAACAACAACAACAACAACAACAATAATAATAATAATAATAATAAATATATATCTATATATAATTTAACCATTTTTCTAGTTTCCATACTAGTTTATTTGCACATTGTTATTATTGATATATATTTTTCTTGTCTTAAGCTTCAATCATGTAAAAAGTTTTCAGGTGTCGTAAACATACTAATTTTTATTTTCATATTTTAATAATACCTTTTTATCATAATACTTCATCCGTTCTTAAATTGTTGTTAACCTTTTGAGTTACGTTTGACCATTCTTATTATTCAAAATATTAGCTCAAATACGCAAAATCATAAGTTAGGTTTCAGATTTATTTAGTGACAGAAAAATCATATCAAAATATATGATATTTTTTATTTTTTTGAATAAGATGCATGGTTAAACGTGACTCAAAATGTCAACGGCGGCACCAATTTAAGAATAGAGAGAATAAATATAGAAAAGGGAAAATAATTAAATATAAAGACAGAGTATCGCTGGCTTTGATTATTAGAATCTCAATTAATAACAATAGAGATTTAAAGTTGCATGTTTGTCTCTTGTTATTATGTTTGTCAATTATTTTCTCCAATGTATTTGCAATGATTCTCTTTGGCACATTTTACACCAGTATAAAAGGAAAAAAGAAGCATAAAGAGGTCCTAAACTTATACAAAAAAAAAGCCTAATTAAGATTATTAAAATTGCTGTAACATGGACGCAATATATATAATTAGTTCATGAATATGAGCCTAGACATGTTAAAGTTATTATCATTTGGTATCATAAATATATGATAATGTTTATTAACAGTTGGTCCTTGATATCTGCCAAGTAAGATAGTATTTCCATTTTTCCCGTAAATTTGAGACAGTGGCACCTTTATGTTGATCTTACTGCTACGCTCAGTTACAAATTAAATTAAATGTCAATCTTTTGTGACATCTATTTATATATTTAATGTTACAACTGTGGTCTCTATAAATATTGTATAGCACATATGGAAATGATACATATTGCAACATTTTCTCACAAAGTCCCTTCATAATATTGAACTGCATTGTTTTTAGATCATTGAGTGTCAAAGCAATTTAAGAAAAATAATGACCATTACTTTAACTTTTTTTTCATTTTTTATGTTCAATTTGATTTTGCAGGCTGACAAGGCAACAATAGTGGGGGAAGCCGTGGACTACATCAAGACTCTCGAATGCATCGTCCAAAAGCTAGAAAAGCGGAAGCTGGAGCGTGTGCGTGCGCAAAACCTTGGTACTGGCAGCAGCAGCGTAGCACCCGCGTCCCTGATGCGCCATGGCACACCCGCGCCATCGGCAAGGGAGTTAACCATGTCAGACATGGTCCAGAACTGGAATATACGGCAAGCGATGCCTACAAGCTCTGCCCAATCGCCCCTTGGGCCTTCTGAAATTTGGCAGTCGTCAAACATCGTACTGACTACTTCTGGCAATGACGGGATCATCAGCTTGTGCATGCCGAAGCAGCAGCACGATGTGCTGTCCAAGGCACTGCAGCAGCTGGAGAAGTTCTGCATCGACGTCGTGACGATGAACATCTCATCTGACTTGAACCGGACCATGTTCAACATCCATGCACGTGTAAGTTGGTGGTCTATTTATTTACATTCCGGAAACCAGTAGCATGAATTGCATTTTTTTTTTTACATGTTAGTTTCTTCTCCAATATCTGTGAGAACTTATATATCAACTCTTCTTGTGTGTTTGGAAATTTGGAAATTGCATATACAGATCAATGTAGCTTCTCCTCACTTCTCGAGGAACATGACGGCTGAAGACAGGTACAAGCTAGCAGTGTCAACGATGCTACAATGCTTCACAGATTGAACTGGATGTTCATGCGCACAACATACAGTGTCCTCTGAACCGAGCTGCTTCTGCCATCAATTATTAAGACTCGTAATAGTAGAATCTGGAATAAAGGTGTTGCTTTTTTTTTTCATCAAATTCAACCGTTGAACTATTGTACTCGTACTATTTTGTGGGATGAATGGAACTGCAGAATAACTTGCTCAAATTGTTCGTGTAGCAGCAATAATAAATGTGAGTCGGATGTGCATATCTGTGGCCCATCCGTAGAATTGTCAATTTAGGGTCATTTCATGGTTACTTGGATACGACATGTTTGAATCCAAGCTCATAGATGGCGGTTCATAGTTAACCCAATGCACCTCCGAGTAAGGCCAACAAATTGTGAGCTCGGCGCTCCTCCAACCGGCCAGCTGAACATGAAAGCTTGGTATTGGGCCGGTCAAATCAGCCACATATGCTGGCGTAGGGAGGCCATGGAAGAAAAAATATAGGTTACTGATTGAGATTTATGTGCGAAAAATAATGTCAATGATTCGCATGGTGGGAGGATGGAGTCGAACTCTAATCCAGATCGATGAGTATATAGGAGGGGGAGAAAAAAAAAGAATTGGTTTTAAATTTTAAATATATTTTTTCTAAACCATAAGTTCACTTTAAATTTCATATCTGTTTGAATCAACCTGTTCGCTACAAATTGTACAAAATGAGGTCCAATATGTGTATATTTTAGACTTTTGTAAACTATTTTAAAAGCGTGAAGGAATGGTTGGGTGGGAAGAGGGAGGGGTGGGGGAGTTGACATGTGGCACTGTTTGGTGGGGCGCGAGGAGGTTTGATTTTCAACCTTAAAATGAAATCCGAAATGAATTTTTTCAATTAATTTTTATAATTTCAACAAATTAAGTATACTAGTTCAGCAATTTCATTGAACACTTAATTTCATAGCAGAAGTTGAACTAGTTTTACTAAATTGTTGAAATAGTTTAGGAAAGTGTTGAATAAAGGCTTTCAAAATGTTTTTTTTTACTCTAGGCTTTCAAAATGTTGAATACAATGCAAGTAAAGATTCTCATCATTCAAATATGTTTTCAAATCATTTGAATATATTATTCAAGATTTTTGCAAGTAAAAATGTTGTAATAGTTGTTCCGAGATATTGAACTAGCTTTTGAAAAATGTTGAACCAAATCTTATAAAATGTTGAATGCATGTAAATAAAACTATAAAATCAATTATGAATGGCTTCTTCGTTCGTCAGCCGAGTGCTATATGGTGCAATAGAGAGCACTTGGGTTTCATATAGCGAGTCCCGTACAGGAGGTCCCCATGTGCTGATGCGCTGGCATCGGCAGAGAACACCCAGTTGGGACGTGCAGACGCCGTGCCCCCATGGTGAAAAGCAATGGCAGTGGAAGTATACTCTCCATGATTGATAATGATCCAACTAGCACCCTATAACACTGTTCGCTTGCCTGGATGATCGGGCTTCCGGGACGATGAAACGGACCATCACCACGAGAGCACCTGCCATTGCATTCCTAGCTACCAAAACCAACAGACCTGATACCCACAAAGAAAAGTAACACCTGATTTTTTCCCCTTACAGATAAAATTAAAGAAGTATAACTCTGTTTCTGTACCCACTCGATGGACAATATCAGCAACAAATATACAAACATTTACATAGGTGGGCTTCACGATTTAGATTGCCACGGTTCCACCATCACATGATCGAGTTGATTGCATTGGCAAGTTGCCAAGTTGGCATGTCATCTTCCTCCCAGGACGCTCGCCAGTTGTTGGGTGTCAAAGGCCGCCACCAGTACATCATTGCATTCGTCCTTAGCTCCTAAGAAATTTGGGGAAATAAAAACCCATCGAAACCCATTCAAATCCGCCGGAATCGACGCGGTGTCGCCGTGGTCGTCACCCAACTGGTTGAGGCAACGCCAACCGGTGGAGGAGCATTTTGACCGGCGGCTAGCGGCATCGTACTTCCCTGGGGTGGATTAACAACGGAAGTTGACGAATAGAGAGCCTATTCAAGCTAGGATAATTACTCAGGGCTAGTCAAGTCGGTCACGTGGTGGTTATCAACTAATGCTGGCAAAGTCAATGCAAGTTGAGGACATCACTGATCAAGCTCCTCGCTCCCATTGGCTTTCATTTTGATTTGGCGAACGATATGCGCGCACCCTCGTCATTGTGTCGTTGTCGATTGTATTAGAGGACAATCCCAATGGTCAGCACTACCTTTCATCCTTTCATCCTCTCATCTTCTGGATGCCCGGTCGGTGACACATTTTTCTGCGTGGTCACGGCCGATGATACTTTTGAATTCAATTACAATGCAAGATCGGCTACGCGTTCCCGTGGAACATATGCTAGCCCAGCCCAGCCGGCCATAAGATTTACGGCGCAATTAGATTGGAATTTGGGGACGCACACATCAGGTCTTCTCCGGTTTTGGATTCCTATATATAGTGCATGGCCCTGTAAAAATTGTCGTATTATTTATGCGGCGTTCTGACAAAGCAGTTTCTTGTACTAACCCGTTACATACGGCCAGTACCTTTGAAAGGCTGAAATGCCCTCTTACCAGCCAATAGACGAACAGATGCAGGGGCACTAATGTCATTGCAGTGTTTCTTCGCCCTATAAATTCCTGGTATTGGGGCCTCCATTTCCACACCTCGAAGTCGTGACCCTCTCCATCGACAAGTTTTCAAGGAGAAATCTTTGTGATCTTTGTTTGACAAATCATCATGGCCGAGGAGAAGCACCACCACAACCTGTTCAACCACCACAAGGAGGAGGAGAACTCCGGCGAGGTGGACTACGAGAAGAAGGAGAAGCACCACAAGCACTTGGAGCAGCTCGGTGGGCTCGGAGCCATAGCAGCTGGTGCATATGCTATTGTAAGAAATCCTTTATTTCCTCTTTGACATGCATGCCAAGGCACACATAATGCAGTTGTGCACAAAATATACTTTCTACGTGAGTTAGTTCTTGATTTTAGTTTGTGTGAATGCAGCACGAGAAGCACCAGGCCAAGAAGGACCCTGAGAACGCGCACGGTCACCGGATTAAGGAGGAGGTGGCTGCCGTCGCCGCCGTGGGCTCAGTGGGTTTCGCCTTCCACGAGCGCCACGAGAAGAAAGATGCTAAGAAGCACAGCGAGAACTGAACGAGCGCCATGGTTTGATTTGGACTGGATCCGAGACGTATCAAGTACAAATCTAGTAGGTTGAATAAGTGCGCGCATATATACAGCACATTTCGTTCGTGCCTTGTACCGGATCATCTTTATTTTCTTCTTCTATGGTTGCGGTTTCATTTTCTTTGACTAATTTGTATTTGAGTTATTTATTTATATAACATGGATACACATGATTGTGACATATACAAGCCTGTAACACATGGATGAAACTTTTGTAACCGATATGCCATTCTATTACCTTAGCATTTGACCAAGAAAAGAAATAATAGTCTAAAATGCCTTCCACATGTTGAGGGCACAAGTAAGGAGAAAAAAACTATGCCATTGTCTTCCACATGTTTGAAAAATTATCCAGCGCCACCATTATAAAAATTAATCCACCATAAGTTTACGAAAAAATATCCCTAAATTCCTAGATGCTCATAATTTTATAAATTAAACATGATTATTTTTATGAAAATGATTAACTGAAATAATATTCGTAGTAAATTAATGATAAGATAATAATAAATTCAGTAGGCACTCAATATTAAATTTCCTCACACTATCAGACACTTGAAACACATCATATTTCCTGACAAAGAAAATCTATTCAACTAAGCCAAAAATATTTTCAGGAATGGCAATTATTTTTTCACTTTCTTAAATGTAGATATATATATATATATATATATTGGAATAGAATAGAGGTTAAGTCAGACTAGTGCACCAGAAATATCTCTTCTTCCCTGTTTCAAGGCTCAGCCATTAGCAGCTTCCCTCCATATTTAACAACTAAAATGCAGTCAAAATTTATGATTGCAACAGAAAATTTAGTCTGTTTGCTGCAATTATACTCGATACGTCATTATTGTTTAGGATAACTGAATGTGCTAAAGCACAAACAAAGGAACATGGGGAGGAAGATAGACTAATGGTGACTAATACAAGGATCTTTTGGAGGCGGTTGAAACTGGTAGTTGTCGTCTTGTCCATATACTCCTAATGGGAGTATATGATTAAAGAGGTAGTCTTCATGACAGGATAGGATATTGCGGTTCTTCATGGCGTAATTGAGGTTTTGATGTGGTGTATGTTCCTATTATGCGACAACTGCATCAGTGGGGGTGTCATTTTCAAGGGGTCGCTTGGGGCTTTGACTCCTTCGTCCTTCCCCTATTATGGAGTGTTGGGTGGGGACAGAGTTATACTTTTTTTTCTTTGTTGTTTGCTCTTTTTTTCCTATGCCATTGTGCGATAAGGAATAGAGATTTTTGTACTGCTGAATAGCTATATATTCATCAACCAATGCAGAGGTCGTTGGAATAAGAATTGTTCCCCTTTCTAAAAAAAAGTGAAGAGAGAAATTGTGAAAAGAAGCAGGAAGTTCGTTTAAGCAAGAAAGCATTCCTCTGTTTTCCTGTTTGTGAACGCAAAAATGCGCTTTGCAGGAATGAAGACTGTTCGTTCAACAGCCCAACAATTTTTTAGGCCAGCACATGGAAATCTGGCAAGTAAAAGAAAGGAAACATGGATGACTTCGGGTAGCATTTTTTATGCTCTCCAAATAGTGCACTTTATAGGATTTTCATGAGGCCCAAATGAGCTCCTTCTCAAAAAAAGAAAGGCCCAAATGAGCTGACAAAGTCGCAGGCCATCCACAAGCCTTGACAAAAATTTGAGGCATCATGCTTTTACGGCACTACGACATCGTTCTATCAAGTGTCAAACAAGTTAACCTCAAAAAAAAAGTGTCAAACAAGTATCATAAAAAACATCTTCCAAAATAAAATGGAGTGAAATTCCGTTGAGGAAAGAGGCAAGCAGTACGATGAAACTCTGCCTAATGGTCTAATGGGATTCCTAGAAGCTTATGAGCATCAGGTGAACTACTTTACGGCATCTGTTTTATCATCGGAGACACACCTGAAAACACTGTTCATAACATATTCCCACAGCCGCATCAAAGATCATCACGCTGGCGGCCTGCCCACATGCCACAGGCCATTAGCTTGCTACTTCACAGCTGCTGGAGCGGTCGGCCGGCATCTGCCAATTGCTGCTGCTGGTCGTAGCATGTATGGCAGCACGGTGTAAACTGTCTGCACGGCGGTGAGCGCGAGGTGGATGGATGAAGGCGACGACCAGGGAGATGATCTCCCAGAGGCCAGAACTTCGCCGCGGTCACTCGTGCGGTCGTGCCACGGCTTCTCCTGGTAGGCGTTCACTGCGCGGTGCACGTCGTGGAGCCTGCTGCGCCCGGTCGAGCACGGCCTTTGCTCGCCAGCCGGTTGAACATCTCGCACGCCGCCCTTGTCGCTGCCGAGCCCGTTCCAGACCACGCCGGCGGCAGACAAAAGCTGTGCGTCCGCCGATGACTTGATGACGTTATCCATGAAGAAAACGTACGCCGTCACCTTGTCGGCGTGCAGCTGCTCGAACGCCATCAGGCTCGAGCAGTAGCTTGTGCTCCGTGGTGGAGTCGTCCACTTTGACGCCGGGATGCAGAGCACGCCGCGGTGAAAGCAGATGTCATTCAGGCTCCGCGTTCTGCTCGGCCAGCTGAACAGGACACCACCGCCGTGGATAGCCGGGGGGTTGGGGGTCAGCTAAAATCCAGCACCATGTTGTTGATCGCGTCGTCGGACTGTTCATGCCTATTAGCTTGATCTGTCATGTCGAGATAGTGTTTCAAATTTTGGTTTAAACAATTAAGACCGCAATGTTTGAAAATCAGCCGGTTTCGGTCCTTTTTTTTCTTAAATTTGAACAAAATTTAGCCAAAATTTTCAAAACGGTCTGAAACTGGCCAGTAAGATCAAATATGGGAGGAGGCCGACAAACCGAAATTTGCGAATACCGCCAAAAATTCAGCCCACCTTTTTTACTGCATTATGGATTTCAAAACATATATACCGCAGCATCTGGAGGACGAGCAGCGGCATCTGGTTCTCGATCAGAAGCATGTCGCATCAGACATATATAGGGGAACATTTACAGCTCACCATGCCGGTTGAAGACGGGTCGTACACGTCGATGCTCCCTAGTTTTCCTCGTCTCTGTCACATGTATAGGTTTCAAAAAGATTGGATGGCATCAATGTACTAGGTCCTTGTCGGTCATTCCTTTTCCTTGTTAAACCTCAGTCTTGTGATTGATACAACTCAATAGGGTATCACAACACGAATTATATTGAGATATGAATTCCTGTAAAATTACAATATATATGCCCATATGACATGCATTGGGAGGAGATCTTGAATGTGAGAAATTGTAGAAGTATGTGTCCGTTATCCATCATCCTGCATAACTTCGGTTTTTTCTAGGATCTGACTCGATATTTAATTATGTAAAATACAACATAACAATATACTTATGTTCTAAGACAACAAATCAATGATATGGACCAGGTAATTTTCTTCTACACTGAAACTTATAGCTAACTCGTTTGCCAACAATCCCCTATATATGTCTGATGCGACATGCTTCTGATCGAGAACCAGATGCCGCTGCTTGTCCTCCAGATGCTGCGGTATATATGTTCTGAAATCCATAATGCAGTAAAAAAGGTCGGCTGAATTTTTGGCGGTATTCGCAAATTTCAGTTTGTCGGCCCCCTCCCATATTTGATCTTACTGGCCAGTTTCAGACCGTTTTGAAAATTTTGGCTAAATTTTGTTCAAATTTAAGAAAAAAAGGACCGAAAATATGGTCCAGGTTCATGAAACTAATATTGAAAATTACCAAAGAATAGCGACTATATTATATTACTGACAACAAATTCTACATGCTAGTATGGAGCGGGTTCATGCACCAGCATACAATGTGCTGTAGAGATCTTATTGTCGGTCGAAGTCATGTTGAATAAGATATTTTTCTTATTTTCATTCCCTACGAAATCACATTGACCAACTTTTGTCTCAAATCATTATATATCTTACAAACACAATATATAATGTTGAGATATTATCTTGATTGCATTACGTATAAATCATACAGTATTGTCATGCACATCTTGTTGTGGGGAAACCTAATAAAGACCATTCTAACTTATATGAGACTATGGGGCCAATTTCATCCAGCAGGACAATCGTTAAGCACGAAATTTTAGCAAGAGTAATCAGTAGGTAGGCTACAGACCCATGGAGAATTTGTAAATACCTATGTGAACCTGGAGAATCTTAACAATGGGCATGTTCCCGAGGATTGATCAAATACTCGCACAACTTTACATTCTCTATGGAAAGAAATCTAAGTTAATATCAACACATCTACCAAAGTTTTTAGGACAGTGTGAATATAATCTGAAACATGTACAAGAACAAATATAAATAGACAAAATAACTCTTGGATTTTAACATAAATATATCTAAATAGCGTAGTCTTGTTTGAACCAAAGAGATGTGTAATGTCATGTGGTTGGTTGCCACTTCTAAACCAGTACACCAAACTTTGAAAAGTTCAAATATTATGCCTAGCGAATCATTCATAGTTGGCTACTTGGTCTAGTTAATTTCAACCCCTAAATGTCATAATTATAGATCAAATGGCAGTATACCTATATTGCCTAGAAAATAGTAGAAAGCAAACATGTCAATCAAAGTGTGAAAAATGGACAACATCCGCTCTGCTCCCAAGCATACCATATTGTGTTCGCACAAATTTGCAAGGTGCGTGATCCCATACTTTGACAATGATAATTATCCTTTACGTGTTAATGATGGAGGTAATTGTGCATCATCACTCAGCATGTGCTTGGTTGATCTAATATGTAACAACACAAAGTATACTCTTACAATGCACACGTTGTCCCCTAGGCAAAGTTTTATATATCTAGCAACATGAAACAAAATATGGTAGATTTGCCTTAGTCTAATTAAGAACTCGATGGTGTATTTGCTTACATGAACACCATTTCCTTTTTAATTTGAAGCCAGGAGATATGTGTAGTATGTTGTTGTCATCAATGGAATAAGGAATCTAGAAGGGACCATTTTGTTTTTAGATAAAATCTTTGAAACAATAGTCGCCCAATTACCATTGACACATAGGAATGCGTATTAAGGAATCCCCCAGTCTGAATAATTGTTTAAAATCCCTGTTAATTTTTCAATAGATCTAAATCATCATTTGAAAACGACAACATCTTTAATACAACTACACTCGCCAAAAAAAAAAATCTGTAATACAACTAGACAACTAAATTTCTTAGTATCATTCTTGCTTGGAAATATCTTGGAGCACCAAACTCTAGCCCTATGTATGGTGGCACACGTGCTATTCCAGCTCCTGGGCGAGCCTTTTCGAGCTCGAGCAGCTCCTCCTCAGCTCGCTCACCACCTCCATCACCGAGCTCCTCGCTTCCACCCTCTCCAAGCAGCACATTGCCGTGGCGTTCTCCCGCTCGATGCCGTCTGAGAGCCGTGCCACGAGGTGGCTCACCGTGTCGAGGTCCCTGCCGAGGACGCACGTCCCCTTCGCCGCGGAGTCGAGCTGCTCCCGCAGCCGCAGCAACGACGTGGCTGTGCTAGACCGCTTCTTCGTCGTCGTCGTCCTCGCCGTGAGCCGCCTCCTGAGGGTGATCGGACAGAGTCCCGCGGCCGCCGGCCCGACAAGGAGGCCGAGGAACAGCAGGTGCGGCGATGGCGGCCGCCGCGGCCGCGCCGCGCGACACGACGAGGAAAGTTTTCTTGAGCTTCTTGACGGCCTTCGCGACCTTGAGCTTCCTCGCCACCTTGCTGTGGCTCGATCTGATTCTTTGAAATGTGGAGGAGTACTTGTTGTCGTGGACCTGCCTCATGCCTGAAGTTGCTTCGTGTCGTCGTGCAGAAAGAATTGCTTCTGATATGGCAGGGAACGGATGGTTGAGTGCCAGGGGAGCACTAGAGCTAGTGCTGGCCTTACCATCGTCTGCCATGCTTGTAAGGAAGCTGTCCATAGATTGGTAGCTGCTTTGGGCGCTCTTGAGGTTTCTCAGCAGCTCAATGCACATCTCCGAGGCCTCGGCGCTGGTGTCGAAGTAACCTGCCAGTGCGAGCTCAATCTCTGAAGAAGTTCTTCGGTGCATCATGGCGTTCTGAAGCTCCGGTGGGATGAGCTCCTGCTGACTCTTAAGAAGCCCTTCCATTTCTTCCTCACGTTGATGCTTGTTTGATACTAGCAGGAAGCAAGCATTGGATTGTGAGCGCAGCGTGTTGTTGTACTCTTCAGCTATGTGCAGGGCTTCTTGTGAGCGCACCGGCATCTCCATCCTTTTCTGCAAAGCGATAGGAACACAATTTTCAGCATACAAACTCAACCAAAAAAGAAATATGGAATCTAGTACAAACATGTGGAGAATTCGATGTTCTGTTCGTGCATCATCTCACCTTGATTGCGCAGGTCCCAGCACTGTAGCCTGTAAACCTTTGAAGTCCTTGATCCTTTGAAGAACTGTTTATCTCCTGTCCAGATCCTTGCCTTGCCTTGGAACTCGCCTCATCACCGGCCCAGGCTTTATATGCAAACCATAACACACAAAAAAACGTGTGGTTTGTCCTGTGCCACTACCCCCCAAAAGCCTCGTCGTCGTCCAAACTTCTGCAACTCGGTATCGATTGCTGCACCGTGAAACCCCTGGATATCAGGCACTTTTCAGCTGCATCCTTCCATGACCAACTCCTGCACTCCAGTTCGGTATCTTGAGCTCTGTCCTTTCCCGGCCGCCATACTGGAGCCCTTTGGATTGTGTGCAGTTTTCTTGGCGTGGTGGCTGAAGCTGCTGATATGATCCAGAAAGAGAATCTCGCAACAGTGAGGTGGTTCAGGTGCGTTAAGTCCCAGAAACAGCTAAGACTGTCTGCACTCGTCGTACTCTATTTCCATCCTCTAAAAGGAATATGCTAATCTGGTCATCGAGATTGTTTCCTCTATATCTAGTTTTCCTGCACCCATCATCCTCTATATCTCATACTCTATATTAACTACCCTATATTTTATTCAACCATCTCTAACTACCATCTCTTCTTTCCTCATTATTTTTATCTATTTTCTTCTCTCTCTCCACGTGGCGTGCAGCTGCTGCTTCTACCGCGTTTAGCGGACGTCCGCGGCGTACGCTGGATTTGGCGCTCGGCGGGCCGTCCGCTTCGGTTGCGTCCCGGATAGCGTCGCCCGGTGCAGCTGATTTTTACGCTATCGCGTACTGCAGCGCGCGATGGCGTACGCCGGTGCGGTCAGTCTAACGTCCTGATTTTTTTTTTTTTGAGGGAAAGTCTAACGTCCTGATGGTCAGGGCCTATCCAACGCACGGCCTATTCCGCTGATGCTACGTGCGCACGTTGCTGGTTTATTGACCATGGTTTGCTTTCTCTGAACAGTCCATCAGAATTCAGAACGCCTAAAAACAAAAGATTTTTTTTTTGCGGTGATAAAAACGAAATAATTTGGCTCACAGTATAATGGATTTGCTAGTTCACGTGAGAAATGAACAGCCCGATGGATCACATGTATTTTAAGAACACGAAGTTACTCGGAACCAATGTATAGTCAAGATTGAATTAAATTCACATGGAAAGTGGAAGAAACTACTGTGTTCAGGGGGAAAGTGGTCTCAGTTTTCGAAAATTTGAGGACCCCAGGAAACAATGGGAAAGAGCGGCCAGAATATGTTGAATTCAACTTTTAAATAGGAAAATCCAACTGTGACTAGGGTTCCAGCACTCCAATATCCAAAACGTGATAATTTGATGTGTTGCAACTTTTAAATTTTAAAAAAATAATGTAAAAAACCTGCAATAGTTTGTTTACTAAATCATCTTTGATATGCAGATTCAAAAAACAGATGTTGTCATGTTTGTTGATAATGAGTAGTGCCAAATTGATTATTTCCCAATTCCCATTTAGTTTCTGACATCTAAAAGGAGTTCGACAATGAAATTTTACATATCTACTTAAAGGTTCATGTGTGCTAGATACATGATTTTTTGACATTTTGTTGAAACCCTTGAACATGCAAAATTTGCTAATGGGGACGGGGGAACCCCTTGACAAATATCCGAAATTCATTTAAATATTTCATGGAAGTTTTTTTTCCCATTGGTGCGATTCAAACAGAAAATTGGCAATCAGATGTGTTACTACTACAGTCCATGTAATTTTGTTTTGACTGTGTAATTTTCTTCTTCTTAGACCCTGGTTTCAATTAATTTAATTCTGAACTCAGAATTTAATTAAAACTGACCTTTTAATAAGTTTATCAAACATCAAAGGAGATCTGGAGGGAAAAATCAGGTTACTACCGCTGATTGTTTCCTGTAACTAATGGAATACATAAATGCGTGAGCTTTGCAATCTACAGGGCTCCTACTTGGCTACTTGCTTGTTGTAACCATACTGGATTCCATCTTTTGTTTTTCTGGTACTTGGGATATGATGTCACTTTGCCACAATGACATTGGAAACACACACTGCTCTTGCTTGCACAGGAGGAGGAGCATCTCTTGCTGATAACACAAACAGAGGCCTCAACAGAAAGCTTGAAGTTGTAATCTTGAAGTTCAATGTATGACGTCAGATGTATCTCTTATATATACACCAGTCCCCACAGGATGCACCTTTTGAGCACATGCACAACGTGAAAGCTAAAACTATGTAATTTGCAAACATGCATCACATATGTGTGCTTCTTCTCTTTCACCTGTAAACCATGCATGGGGATATGGCAAAGCCTGGCCTATACATGTAATTATAGGCTTCATCAATGCAATCTATCACGTGAATTGCATGTAGTGTCATAGTGGTTGATGCTAAATTTATGAGTCACCTGCATTCCTCCTGAATTACTGCATCAAAGTCTTGATTTCAGTAGTATGCCCTGGAATTATGGAACCGGGTATTTCTGTCTAGAGTTTTAACAGACCATAAAAGGTATCAAAAGGTACCAAATACTATTAGAAACTTCAGGTATAGGTAGCGATTGATTGATGTTTATGGAGTATATAATGTAATACTAAATTAAGGTATACCTTTTTTTCTTGAAAGTTATTATAAGGGATGGTACATGTGGTGTAAAACAAACATGGGCCAGGTGTGGATATCTTACGCAATTTGTTTCTTGGATACTCATCTTTTGTTTCTTCTCTATTTATTTTTATTTTACCTCCGATAACTTTATTTGCTATATAGCAATCATATTCGCTACTTGATGTGTTCGGAACATCGTTTAGTTATTTGCAAAATTAATTTCCTTTTTTCAGCGTATGCCAACTTTCGTAATTCAATTTATTTTTATTTGTCGTCTGATTGGATTCTAACCCAGTGGGAAAACGTCAGCTCCAGTACATCAAATAACTTTGAAAAATGAGAATCATCCATGTGTTTCCCGTCAAAAAACCATTGGCTATGAATATCAAAAATCAGGTAAATTATACACTCCATCCTTACTACAAAATGGTAGCTCAAATAGAAATCATGATTGCTTGGAGATCTCTTCGATCACCAATTTTCTAGCCCTATCTATGGTGGCAAGGCACAAGCACACGTGCTCTTCCAGCTCCAAGGCAAGCCTCCTCGAGTTCGAGTGACTCCTCTTAAGCTCGATCACCATCTCCGGCACCGAGCTCCCCTCGTTTGCTCGCTCGGCACAGTACAGCGCCATGGCGTTCTCGCGGTCGATGTCGTCGGAGAGACGCGCGACGAGCTGGCTCACCGTGTTGAGGTCCATGCCGAGAACGTACGTCCCCTTCGCCGCGGTGTCGAGCTGCTCCCGCAGCCGCAACAAAGACCCAGTCTTGCTGGACCTCGTCTTCTTCGTCATCCGCTTCCTGAGCGCGATTGGGCACAGCCCAGAGACCGCCGGCCCGACCATGAGGCTGAAGAACAGCAGGTGCGCCGCGGCGGCGACGGCGGCCACTGCGGCCGCGCCGCAAGCCACGACGAGGCCAACCTTCAGTAGCTTCTTAACGGCCTTCACGAGCTTGAGCTTCCTCGCAACCTTCCTGTGACTCGATCTGATGCTCCGGAACATGGAGGAGTACTTGTCGTGGATCAGCCTCAAGTTGCTTGGCGCGGTGCAGAAAGGGTTGAGTGCAAGGGTAGCACCGTCGTCCGAGAAGCTTTGAGCGCTCTTGATGTTCCTGAGAAGCTCAACGCACATCTCCGAGGCCTCGGCGAGGGCATCGAAGTAACCGCCCATTGCGACCTCAATCTCTGGAGAATAACTTCTCCGGTGAATGGCCATGTCTTGAAGCAGCGCCTCCATGTCTTCCTCACACCGTTGTTTGTTTATTAGGCGCAGAGTGTTGTTGTACTCTTGATCTATGTCCACGGCTGCTTCCTGTGCGCGCGTCGACATCTTCTCTATCCCTTCTGGAACTGTGAAGCACTGAATTCAATAAGCCCTTGATCCTTTACCAGCGCTGTTTGCCTGCCGTAGCTTGGAATGAACCTCACATCACCGGTCCAGGCTTTATATACAACCTTGTGCTTTGTCCTGTTGTACTAGCCTCCAAAAATCTTGTCCAAACTTGTGCAGCTCAGGGTCGCGTTAGTTCTTCCCTGGCCAACCCAACACCAGCACTCTACTCCGGCGCGTTGGACGACGTGTGTATGTATCGTCAGCTCTCTGTCCGTTTCCTTGTGTGCAAGCTTTTTGCAATGGTTCAGGTGGTTCAGGTGCTCATATTGCTAGAAACAGCTTCCGTTCTGATGGTTGTGAGCTGCAACAACGCGTACACGGTCCTTTCCAAATAATTTGTTGCAATATCAGTTGCCTTGCTGAATGCAAACGTATTCACGTGACAAACGAGCACACACCGTTGGGTTAAAACAAAATATTTGGTTCCATGGACACACCAACGCTTTACGGATTGGCTCACATGTCAAATGAACAAACTGATGGATCACATGTTTATAAGAACTCTCGCTCGGACGAAATATTGCCAAGAAAAAATAAAATTCACATGGAAAATTTTAAGAAAAGCCATCAATGCTAGCTAAATGTTGTAGTTTATCGTTGCAAGTGGGAAAGCATTCTCAGTTTCTGATATATATTTTTGACAGGGTTTTTCAAAAAGAAATATTACTCCACAAGCAACTGAGGCAGGGCAGATCAAATATTATAAATTAATTTATTTTTCAGGAACTGGAAAATGAAAAAAAAAACCTACAATATTTACCATCGGCCAGATGTGTTGGTACTATAATAGGTGTCAAATTGTTCATAAAAAATGTGCAATTTGTTTTTGCTATGGCCATGGTTACCCATAGTCTGATTAATTTTAGAATTCGAATATAATAACAGATCATTTGACCAGTTACTTGAAGCTAAAAGGTGACCCTTTTTCTTTGGCGAGGGGTTCAAAAGTGAGTTGTGAGGGAGATTGTAAGAACGACCAAACGTATCAGGTGAATCCAAGTAAAGCGGCAAACCTAGCAAAGATTCCAATCCATATAGGCCCCTACTTGTTTGTTGCAAGTTGCAACCTACTGGATTCCAGATTTTGAGTTTCTGGTACCTCGGATGGCACTTTGCCGCAACTGAGATGCACTGATCTTGCTTGCACAGCGAGACGAGCATCTATTGCTGATAACACAAACAAACAAGAGTCTCCAACAGAAAGCTTGTAGCTGTAATCTTGTGGTTCAATTCATGACATCACATGTATATCTCCTATATAAATTATGAGTCCCCTAAAATCACACCTTTTAAGCACATGTACAATATGAAAAGTAAAATTATGTGATCTGCAAGCGTGCATCACATGTTATTACGAGCCTCACTGTAGGTGTCTTTCGTCACTCGGTGTGGTCCTTGCCTTCCTTGTGCGGCGTCAGGTCGCCGCAGTTGAACCACATTGTGTCTGACAACCTAGTAGATATGAACCTATAGAAGATACAGTCCCAGAACATCTTAACCAAGAACTTAGACGTGCCACTGACATTGGTCCCACCTTGTTGCACCCATCCTGATAGGTAGGCTCCAGCAACCATCCAAGAGACCCGCCACCGCCGTTCCGCTACATACAAGGCAACACCCTCTGCAGGTGTCGCAGACCGTGACAAGGCGCGAGCTAGAACGATGGCATCCTCTAATGCAGCGCACCCACCTTGTGCCATGTCAGGTGTCATGTGGTGGAATGCATCGCCAGCCACTGTTACAGTCCCACGAGCAGCCGTGCCTGTAAGGACGAACCATGGGTTCCGATATAATAATGTGGCCCACAAGAGGTTGTTTAGGTCAGAGTGACGAACCACGTCTAGGAATTCCGCAGGCATATGGCTAGCAAGAATATCTTTGACCTGGTGCAAAATCTTGGTGGGGTCTCCAGCTGCTTCTTTCTCTGTAATTTTATTATTGGAAAGAGTTAATTTTTTTTGGTAAGAAAAGAATGCCAATGAAGTTGTTTGGATATTTCAGTTCTGATTTTCCTAATGAACTTCTCAGTCAAATTTGATTATTTGCTTTTCCTAATATTGTAGAAGATAAAAAACGGAATAACCAAATGATCTTTACTAGTGCTATAGAGGCAAATGTAAATTTTGTAGACCAAATTGACCAACCCACGGGTACGGCGTTTTGCAGTGTGTGAGTGCACGGTAGACTTGCCTTCGGGGACAGTGTTGTTGACGAGGAACCAGTAGACACCGGTGTCGCTGATGGGCATCATGCCCGCCCTGAGGCCCTCCGAGAGAAACTGCCGGAGCTCCTGCTTCAGGCTATGCCCATCGGGGAACACGGAGAGCCCGCGGACGCAGGACCGTCCTGAGCTCGCCGGCTCCGACATGCCCAGCCACCGCGCCACCACCGAGTGCACGCCGTCGCACCCGATCAGGACCTGGCAATGTGCACACGAAAACAAGCACGCCAACGATAAATCCTTCAAATACGGCACGTACTATGCAGTAAGAATGTTACACCACGTCGTGTTGGTGTACCTTGGCTCGGATCGCCGTGCCGTCGTCCAACCGCACGACGACGGTGTCGGAGGAGTCACCGCCGCCCGCTGGTTCGGTGTCGATAGAGACGAGCTTGGAGGAGAAGCGGATGGTGCCCGGCGGCAGCTCCTCCGCGAGAGCCTGCAGTAGCGCCTTTCTGTCCATCGCCCTCAGTTTGACTTCTTCAGAGCTTTTTTATTTTCAGTCCAGCGGAACAAACGATCAGATGGACGTACCAGTTCATTTATGTGGATCTCAATCATACAGTTTAATTCAGAATAAAATCAGCACTCAATTTGCTACGAGTTTCATGACCCACGCGAATCGCTCCGGACTCCAGCCGACGAAGCAAAGAGCCGAAAAATGCCAAGAATTATTAGTGAGGAACGGATGCACTGACCTGGCTTTGTTGCCGGCGAAGCGAAACTCCTGCGTCCCCCCGGTCTCAAGATTGGTCACCCTGGATCTGCACGCAGCGACGGAGTTCAGCTCATCAGCCGTCAAGAAGCAAGTGAATCGAAGCAGCTGGCTAGTTCATCTTCTGCGCGGGGCGCGACGGCGGCGACGCACGTTTCGTAGGCTTCGTAGCGGGAGGTGAGCTTGTGCGCAACGCCGAGCGCGCGGAGCGCGAACCAGCCGTTGGGGAAGATGGTGATCGCGGCGCCCGTGTCGCGCAGCTCCGCGTGCCGCTCCAGCACCACCACGTCGCGCGCCACGCCAGCTCACCGGAGCGCCAGCGCCGTCGCGAGCCCCGCGATGCCACCGCCGGCGACGACGACCTCGGCGTCCACGGTGCCCGTGGCTACCGCCGCCGCTCCGGCCATCATTGGCTTGTCACGCCACTATCTGGCCAGGTAGCTGGTGGGTCCGGCAGGTGAATTGTGATCACGGCACCCCATAATCGATGTGCGTTCCAGATCTTAGAGCACGGGGGCAAGTGGGCGTAAACAAAATTTTTCAGATACATTGTGGAGGTAAACCAATGATAAGGGGAAACAGAGAGACTCTCTTGCTGTTAATCGTCTGGTAGTTGGCATAAACAAAGCACAAACTGATACTTTATTGTTGTGCCATCAACAAGTCCAAAATGCAATGTCAACTGTTTCATCACAACCGATCCAAGCTGTTGCCGCGATGGAGATAAAATGCCGGTGACATGCATACACGGCCCTCTCCGTTGTTGCTTGGGCCCTCGTTTCCATTAGTCTAATTTCGAAATATTAAATTCACATATTAAAACTGTTTATTTTATCAGTTTATCGAATTTCGAAAGAGAGTTGGGAGGGAGAAACCCGGATATAAATGACCGAAGGTTTCCTGTAATTGGATAGAAAATCTTGCTTCAGTGGTGGTGAGCCATGGAGAAATTTCTTTGCTTGTTGCAACCCAGCTACTGGATTCCATCTTTTGTATTTCTGATACCACCTTTGCCACATTGGGAATGCACTGCTCTTGCTTGCAAAGAGGGGGGAGCATCTCTTGCTACTACCACTATCACAAACAAACAAAGAATCCCCAACAGAAACCTTGAAGTTGTAATCTTGTAATTCAGTTCATGACATCACAGGTATATCTCCTATGCATCAGTATAGATATCTTTTGAGCACATGTACAACATGAAAGATAAAATTATATGTGATTTGCATCATGCATTGCATATGTTCTTAGAACAAACCTGATCCTACATATTCCTTTATTTCACTCCAGGTGATCCTTGCCTTCCTTCTGCGGCGTTAGGTCTCCACAATTGAACCACATTGTATCTGCAAGCCTAGGGAACACGAATCTATAGAAGATTCGGTCACGCAATAGCCTAACAATGTACCCACGCACGCCACTGACATTAGTTCCACCCTGTTGCACCCATCCTGATAAGTAGGCCCCAACAACCATCCACGCAACCCGCCATCGCCGCTCCGCCACGTAAGAGGCCACGCCTTCTGCAGGAGTGGGTGCTTGTGACATGGCACGGGCCAGCACGATAGCATCCTCCAATGCAGAGCACCCGCCTTGTGCCATGTCAGGCGTCATCGGGTGGAACGCATCGCCAACCACTGTTATGGTACCACGAGCTGCCCTACCTGTGAGGATGGACCACGGGTTCCGGAACAATAATGGAGCCCAAGAGAGATTATCCAGGTCAGAGTGTCGAACCACCTCTAGATATTCCGCAGGCATGTGTCTGGCAAGATTATCAGTGACCTCATGCAAGATCTTTATAGGGTCCCCAGCAGCTTCTCTCTCTGTAAATGTATTGTTTCCTAGAGTTAAACTTTTGAGTAAGAAAGTACCGTTTTGGTTTTCTTTATTAGGAGGACTTGCCTGCAGGTACGGTGTTGTTGACGAGGAACCAGTAGACATCGGTGTCGCTGATGGGCACCATGCCCGCCCTGAGACCCTCCGAGAGGAACTGCCGGAGCTCCCGCTTCACGTTGTGCCCGCCGGGGAACACGGCGAGCCCACGGACGGCAGACCGGCCCGAGCTCACCGGCTTCGACATGCCCAGCCACCGCGCCACCACCGAGTGCACGCCGTCGCACCCGATCAGGACCTGGAAATGTGTACGTAACCCAGTGATTCATGCTGCAAGCTAGTGTGCCATTGCAAGATTTCTTTTCTTTTGGAAAAGATTGCAAGAATGTTACAGCGCACTGATGCTGCAAGTGTGCCACTGCAAGTGGCACGCCGTATTGGTGTACCTTGGCTCGAATCACCGTGCCGTCGTCCAACCGCACGACGGTAGTCTCGGTCTCAGAGGAGCCACCGCCGGCGGCCGCAGGTTCGGTGTCGATGAAGACGAGTTTGGACGAGAAGCGGATGGTGCCCGGCGGCAGCTCCTCCGCGAGTGCCTGCAGTAGCGCCTTTCTGTCTACCGGCCTCACTCTGACTTCTTCCGAACTTGTTTGTTTTCAGTACATTGAGATTGATCAGTCTAAACGTGGATCTCAGTTTCACAGTTTTTCAGATCAAAATCAGTACATAATTCGCTACGAATTTCTCTAGCTAGCCGGGTTGCTCGCTCCAGTCGACACGACGCGGCAAAGGGCCAATAATTCGGAGGAACCGATGCACTGACCTGGCTTTGTTGCCGGCGAAACGGAACACCTGCGTCGCCCCAGTCTCCAGGTTGGTCACCTTGGACCTGCACGCAGCGACGGAGTACAGCTCGTCGATCAGCGGTGAAGAAGAAAGTAATAATCGAAGCAGCTAGATCATCATTTTGGTGCTGGGCGAAACGATACGGCAACCGGGCGACATACGTGTCGTAGGCTTCGTAGCGGGAGGTGAGCTTGTGCGCGACGCCGAGAGCTCGGAGCGCGAACCAGCCATTGGGGAAGATTGTAAGAGCGGCACCCGTGTCGCGCAGCTCCGCGTGCCGCTCCAGCACCACCACGTCGCGCGCCGCGCCCGCCCGCCGCAGCGCCAGCGCCGTCGCGAGCCCCGCGATGCCGGCGCCGGCGATGACGACCTCCGCCGCGTCCACGCCTCCACCGGCCATCGGCGGCGGGCCGGTTCGCTCCTGGATCAGGCAGCAGCAGCAGCAGACGAGTAACACGCTCTACGACAGCAGATGGCACAACGCTCTGCACATCGATGTGTGTGCCAGATCTTTTGAGCTCGGCGGCAAGCTAGTGGACGTAAAACAACGAGATAGTGGAAATGGAAAAAGACGCGTCTGCCAGTGATCGCCTGGCCGTTGGCATAAACAAGGAGCAAGCTGGTCCCTTTCTATTTTGGAGTGCCATACGTCAATAATACTATGCGACATCAACTGTTGCATCGACCGACGTTGTTAAGATGCCGACGGCGCGGCGGTTCCGTCCAAGATCTTACGAATTCGTCGCTGTCTCAAGTTTCAAAGATGATTTCTGATAATTTTGTACGGCTATTAATTGTGAAGCGTCGACAGAAGTAATTTTTGTATGTGGATTGCTCAGCTGCACCTAGGGGTGGCTAACAAGCCAGCTTGGCTCCTTAAGACTCGACTCGTGAAAGCTCGTTCGAATAACGAGCTGGCTCGGCTCAGCTCCTTAAGATTAACGAGAAAATCCGGCTCGGTTCATTTAGAAAGATCGAGCTGGTTCGTTAGGATCATGAGCCAAGTATATATTAAAATTTTGATGACAGAAATATAGGTCATTTTGAGCATTTTTTAATTATTAGCATGTATCAACAATAAAAAAATCACAATATAAAATATATTACAGAAAAATCTCAATCTAAGTCGATAAAGATGGCAAATAAATGAAATAAAAAATGATCCAACATTGAACATGATTTTTATCTATACTGAATTTGGTTTATTTATTGAATGATAAATTGAGCTTCATCCAACATAAAAACTACCGTCTTATTAGAGAATTAAGGTTAGTATTTCTATATAATAGAGCCTATCGAGCTAATCGAACTGTTCGGGAGCAGCTCACGAGCTGGCTCGTTAACAAACAAGCTATGATAGAGGCTGGGCTTGATTCATTTAGAAGACCGAGCTGAGTCGAGTAACATCAAGCCGAGCTGGCTCGCGAGTCTCGAGCTTTTTTATGCCAGCTCTACTGTAGTGATTTTTTTCCTTTTTCTTATGCCTACGTCAAAAACAAATGACGCGTCATTTTCTTTCTTGTAAAATTGTAGGTATATGTTTCTTTTCTAAGTGAAAAACACGGACAGATGGAGTGATGGACCGTGATGAGCGCTCGCAAAAAGGCTGAACATGTGTCGGAACCAAGTTTTGCTCAAGAGAGGCCCCCGAGGGGGGGGATCTGGGTTTCGGGCATTTTTCTTTCAAGGCACTCACGGTTGGGCCGGGCCCAAGAAGAATACATAAACGCGACAGATTCTGTGTCAAAATTTTGCTCGGGCAATGATCATCTTTCTCAAAATTTCGCTCTCACTTGAGTCCGGTCGCCGACATGCGAGTTCATGCGCCGCTGTACCACATTTAGCGACCATTGCGATCAGAGGAATTACTTCCTCGGAGGAGGAACTTGCAATCATAAGCTGCTCTCTACCATCAGTCATTTGACCCTTTCATGCATTTCAGAAAAGTTTCTCACAAATTATTAAAACAGTCTTGTAAGTTTGTAACCACACAACCGCAAAAAAAAAAATGTAACCACACATCAGCGTGAAACTCCGAGCTCACAGCTGAAACCCCCCAACATGAAACGGACGGAGATCAAATCGGACTATATATGGTGTGGGCTTCCCTCGTGGAAGGTTTCAGCAAGCTAGTACAACCAGGTTTGATCCCCCAGGGCAGCAGGTTTTTCAAAAAAATCAAAAAAAAAAAACTCGTTGGTTAGCAGCGCTTTATCATGTACAGTATGTACTAGCCTCCAAAACGCTTGTCCAAACTTGTGCAACTCAGGATCATATTAGTTGATTAGTTCGCTCAACCCCTCCACACCTGTTTCTCTCCCAAAAAAAAAAAAAAAAAAAAAAAACTCCACTCCACGCCGGCGCGTGGCACGACGTGTGTGTTTCCCGGTTGCCCGTGCTGGAGCTAGCTAGATTGGTTGTGTGTTCAAGCTTTGTTTCCTTGGTCTTGGTGCCTCAGGTGCCCAAATTGCCAGAAACAGCTTCTTCAGTGGTGGGTGTACCAACGCGGTAGCGTTCACGTGACAAATGAACGAACTGCTGGAACACATGCTGATGAAAACTACTCTAGCCAAATGTTGCCAAGATTGAATACAATTTACATGGAAAACTTATGGAAAAGCTGTTCAGACTAAAGGTGGCAATAATTCTTTGCAATTGGGAAATTATTCTCAGTTTATGAATAAAAAAATATCAGCAAGCAACAGATATAGAGCAGCTGTAGTTTTTTGAATTCTAACTTATTTTTCAGGAAATGGGAAAGTTAAAACAATAAAATAGTTGCCATTGCTTAAAAAAATAGTTGCCAATTTTTTTGCATTGGCTATGATGTCGACAGTAGAATTTAAATTATTCAAAAACTGATCCTTTGACCAATTTCTTTAAGATCAAAATGTTAGTTGTGAAAGGGGTCTTGGCCTAATGGTTAAGACATCCAAGTAACACCTCTCAGGTTCTGGGTTCGACTCCCCGTGGGAGCGAATTTCTAAGGATTTAACGGCATTTGTGCTTTCAGTGGTAGGCGACGCTCCTGTCGACAGCGAGGCGCCAGCGGTGACTTCGTATCTCTAGATTTACCGGCTCAGTCTTCGAAGATGCTCATAGGGGTAGGGTTTGCGTTGTGAGTGTCTGAGTTGTACCGTGTAATCTAAAAAAAAAAGATCAAAATGTTAGTTTTTTTTTTGAGAGGGTTCAAATTTGAGTTGGGAGGGACAAACCCGATCTATTATATATATAATTGACCACAAAAAGAAGCCTCCACGTTCGCTCTCAAGGCCTAAAAATTACCACGTTAATTCTACAATACTAGAAATGCCCATGTTAATCCGAGAAAATAAAAAGAGAAAATTACCCACCACTGCCATTATGAAACAATTAAGCAGAAAACCTCTTAAAAATATTTATAAAATAATTAAATTCAAAATAATAAAAAAAGCCAAAAATACCCCTCACACCTATTTCTAAATTACCCACCATACCGTTATGAGTCAAAAAAATAGCTAAATTCGGAATAATAAAAAATAACAAAAAAATATCCTTCACACCTATTTCTAAATTATCCTCTATGCCTTTACAAGTCCAAAAAACTAAATTTGGATTATAAAAAATAGTTAAAAATATCTCTAATTCTTATTTTTAATTTACCAACCATACCATCATGAGCAAATAGCTAAATTTTGGAATAATAAAAATATCAATAAACACTTAATCCCGATTTCTAAATACACCGTTATAAAAATACACCGTGACATATGTCTAGCTAGAACGGCATATTATCTTATTTTTAGCATGACACATTTCCTTCAAAAGATTTATTTGTAGTACGACACATTCTTTTTTCCTACCATGAGATATGTTAGTTGTTTAGCATGCCACGTTTGTACCAACCTCACTTCTAAAATAAAATTAAATATATATTGTTAGATAAATGATGACTCATCTCACACTCAAATTGAGTATGTTAAACTTCTAGAATAATATAAAAATATTTTAAATAGTATAGTATGTCTAGCCGCGCAATTGCGCAGGCAGCCATACTAGTTATTAATAAGAACGACAAATGTATCTAATGAAAAGCATATCAGCTTGCCTGGTTGTGAACCCGAGTAGCATAATTCAGGGAACCTGAGAAATTGCAATCTATATAGGCCCATGCTTATTTGTTGTAACGTACTTGGGGTTCCGTCTTTTGAATTTTTGGTAGGTACCTCGGATGGTACTTTGCCACAATTGAAGTGCAAATGCTCTTGCTTGCACTGGGGGAAGAGCATCTCGTGCTGTGCTGATAACACAAACAAACAAAGGAATCCCCAACAGAAAGCTTGTAGTTGCAATCTTGTCTAGTTTTCATGACATCACATGTATATCTCTTGAGAAAAACACAGCTTTTGTGCACATGCACAACATGAAAAAAGGTACATTTGTGATCATGTATCACAAGTTTTATTGATTAGGAACATGAATCATGTGTCTCAATGTAGGTGTCTTTCTTTCACTCTGCGCAAGTGTTTTATGGATCCAGACCCTGAACCACATGTCTCGTGTGGGTCTCTTTCTTTCACTCCGCGTGCACCTTGCCTTCCTCGTGCGGTGGCAGGTCGCCACAATTGAACCACATTGTGTCCGAGAGCCTTGGGGACACGAACCTATAGAAGATCCGATCCCGGAACCACTTAATCATGTACCCACGCACGCCACCGACGTTAGTACCACCCTGTTGCACCCAACCTGACAAGTAGGCCCCAGCAACCATCCACGTGACCCGCCACCGCCGCTCCGCCACATATGAGGCCATGCCCTCTGCAGGTCTCGCCGCCCGAGACAAGGCACGGGCCAGAATGATAGCATCCTCCAATGCAGAGCACCCGCCTTGTGCAATGTCAGGCGTCATGGGGTGAAAGGAATCGCCAGCCACAGTTACCGTCCCACGAGTTGCCGTGCCTGTGAGGAGGGTCCATGGGTTCCGATATAACAATGGAGCCCATGAAAGGTTGTTCAGGTCAGAGTGGCGAACCACGTCTAGAAATTCCGCAGGCATGTGGCTGGCAAGATTGTCGGTGACCTCGTGCAAGGTCTTTATGGGGTCTCTGGCTGCTTCTTTCTCTGCAAATGTACTGTTGGTTAGAGTTAATTATTTCAGTTTTCAATCAAATTTGATTGTTATTTTCTCTTGCTAGCCTACCAACCCATGCCATCCTTGCACGGTCAACAATTTACAGACATGAAAATTAGACAATCATAAACATAAGAGTTCCTAATTTGAGTTCCTAGTTTTTTTTTTCAAACTATATAGCATGTCTATGTTGCAACAAAGCTTCGGCAGCGCGGACTTGCCTGCAGGGACGGTGTTGTTGATGAGGAACCAGTAGACACCGGTGTCGCTGATGGGCACCATGCCCGCCCTGAGACCCTCCGAGAGGAACTGCCGGAGCTCCTGCTTGAGGCTATGCCCACCGGGGAACACGGAGAGCCCACGGACAGCCGACCGGCCCGAGGTCACCGGCTCCGACATGCCCAGCCACCGCGCCACCACCGAGTGCACGCCGTCGCACCCGATCAGGAGCTGCCAATTTTCACACGAAAAGCATTAAGCACGCACACCATCATCTGCAGGTCTGTATTAACGGCGAGAATGTTATTGCACATCTTGTCGGTGTACCTTTGATCGGATCGCCGTGCCGTCGTCCAGCCGCACGACGACGGTCTCGGAGGCGTCACCGTCGCCGCCGGCCGCCGGTTCGGTGTCGATGGAGACGAGCTTGGACGAGAAGCGGATGGTGCCCAGCGGCAGCTCCTCCGCGAGCCCCTGCAGCAGCGCCTTTCTGTCCATCGGCCTCAGCTTGACTTCATCGGGGCTTTTTTTTTTAATTTCAGTCCAGTCCGGCGGAACAAACAATCAGTTGAAACTGTTCTTACAGTTTTTTTTTTGATCAAAATCGGTAGTAGAACGGTGTACTCACCTGGCTTTGTTCCCGGAGAAGCGAAACACCTGCGTCGCCCCGGTCTCCAGGTTGGTCACCCTGGACCTGCAAGCAGCAAGAAAAAACAGCATCCGATCAGTCGAGCAAGGACAGCGAATCGAGCTGCTAGTTCATCTTCGGTGCACGACGCGACGCACGTGTCGTAGGCTTCGTAGCGGGAGGTGAGCTTGTGCGCGACGCCGAGCGCGTGGAGCGCGAACCAGCCGTTGGGGAAGATGGTGAGCGCGGCGCCCGTGTCGCGCAGCTCCGCGTGGCGCTCCAGCACCATCACGTCGCGCGCCACGCCAGCTCGCCGGAGCGCCAGCGCCGTCGCGAGCCCCGCGATGCCACCGCCGGCGATCACGACCTCCGCGTCCACGGTGCCTTTGGCTACCGCCGCCTCGCCGCCGCCGGCCATCTCGATTGGTGGCAGGAATGCTAACTGGTGGATCAGGCAGGCAGCAAAATCTAGTTACGTACGCTCACGGCAGCAGATGGCACGCTACCACGAACGTGCACGGATCTTTAAGTAGGGCGGTGGTGACGCCGGTGAGCTAGTGAACGTAAACGATGGCGTATACAGCCATACAGGACTAGTCAAACAAAGTGAAAGGAACTTTTTTACGGTGATCGACAGGTAGCGCTGGCACAAGCAAAACAAGGACTGGATCTTGTTTATGTTCTGGTGCTGTCAAAAAGTCAACAGTGCAATATTAACTGTTTGATCAGCCGATGCTAAGATGCCAGCGAGGCAGCAACGCGGCGGCTGCGTCCGGGACCTCACGGTTTCGTGGCTGTCCTCTCCTGAATGTCGTGTACAACCTGCTCGAATGATTTCTTGTTTGTACTGTATCTTTCTACCTGTCGATCGACAAACGCCACCATTTTGGGTGACATATCCGCTGTTTTGAATCTTCCTTCTACCTGTTGACAAACGCCAAGAAATAGACGCATCAGTAGTGACGTCCGCAGGCTGGATAATCTTTAGACTGACTCCAACAACAGATGACCATTTTGGAGAGGCAAATGGATGTTTGCCTCCTGTGCACAGTAAAAAAAGAGAAAGTTTTTGTTGACGTCTCCAACAGCGAAGAGGCAAAGGCAATACCTGCTCGTCCCGCGCGCGCCATGCTCGTCCCCGCGCTGCCGCAGCTGGCCTCGCCGCGCCGACGACGCCCCCGACCTCGCCTCCGCGCCCGCCTCCGGCGCGCCGCGCCGTAGGCTCGTCCTGCGCGCTGCAGATGGCCTGTGCCGCGGTCACCTTCTTGACGGGCGCGTCCGGTTGCTGTTTCGCTGGCGAGCACTTGAAGATCGGGTCCTTGTTGACGCGGCTGGCGTCGAACGAGCTCCGGAAGGAGCAGGTCGCTGAGCCGCCACCTTCTCCACCCGGCGCTCCTCGAGGCAGGTCGGGTCCTGGTTGACGCGGCCGGCACAGAACGAGCTCCTTCGCAGCCCCGACCGGCCTCCCGCGCTCCCCCGCCACGCCCCGACCACGGCGCGTGCTCGCCGCGCGATATCTGTGGAGGAGTAGATTTGCTTTTGGAATTGAAGATGCATCAAGCACGAAATTGCGTAGAATCGTTTTGCTTTTGCCAAATTGCCTGCTTGCGCACCCCAATTTCCATGAATTTTCAGCCATGGGACAGCTGCGCACCCCAATTTTATCGCTGATTCGTCTTCAACTCGCGTACAGGGACCTCGCAAGCACCTGGCCATGGCGTTTCACTTCACGTCCCCACTGGGTCGTCTGCGTACAGGCACCTGACCCAGACAAAGCTTCATGGGTAGCTTGGGTCGCGAATTGGGTCGACCCGTTCTGACCCACCTGCATCCCTACCTCCGCGCGAGCCCGCCGCGCCGCCTCCCGCGCCTCGGCCGCCGAGCGTGCTCGCCGCGACACCTCCGCGCGAGCCCGCCGCGCCGCGTCCGCGCGCCCGGCCGCCACACCCGCCTCCGCCTGCTTGCGTGCTCGCCACTGCGACGCCTCCGTGAGCCCGCCGCAGCCCCGCTCCCTGCTCGCCGCGCCGCGCTGCCGCAGCTCCGCGCGCGGCTGCCCTGCTCATCCTGCCCCGCGAGCCGCGCCGCTGCCCTGCTCGTCCTGCTCGTCGCGTGCCGCGTCTCCTCTTCGGGTCGTCGCGCGCCGCATCCCCTCTTCGAATCAAAGTGCCGAAATCGCCATGGACGGCACTTGAACTCAAACCGGACCAGCGTGCCATCCCCCAAATCAAGCCCGACAACAATTTGAGCTCAATCCCTCTCTTGGAGGCCGCGGCGAGGGCGGTGTCTGCGACGGCGAGGCTGGCGGCGAAGGTGCTGCTGGTCTGCTCCTAGGGGAGGGGAACAGGGAGGCCGCGCCGCCGCGTGCCCCGCGCGCCTGCGCCGCTCCGCATGACCGCATCAGCCATGCGCCGCCAGGGGCGGAACTCGTCGACGACGAAGCAGGGCCTGTCCGCGTGGTACGGCGCGTGGGGATGCCATGGAGGGCGAGCTGGGCGTCGTCGGACCACGCGACGTCGTCGCCGATGCGGACCTGGGTCAACTCCGGCGGGTCGCCGCCGAGGTCGCGTGCGGCTGCCATGGCGCCGACGCCGCGGAGAGGGAGACGCGCACGCGATGGTGTCGGGGAATGGGAAAGAATGGCGCCGACGCTGCGGGAGGGAGAGGGACACGCCGCGGAGGATGCATCGGAGGAGAGAGGGAGCTATCTTTGCATACCCTCTCTCTTCAAAGGGCAAACTGGCTACTGCGTTGCCTACTCTGTTGGAGATAATTTTGGTGATGCACAGTCCACATTGAGGTGCATTTTAGGTTTGCCTATCCGTTTGGCTATCCTGTTGGAGTCAGTCTAAGTTGGTGGTCTAGAATTGCATTTTTTTTACATGTTAGTTTCTTCTCCAATATCTGTGAGAACTTATATATCAACTCTTCTTGTGTGTTTGGAAATTGTATATACAGATCAATGTAGCTTCTCCTCACTTCTCGAGGAACATGACGGCTGAAGACAGGTACAAGCTAGCAGTGTCAACGATGCTACAATGCTTCACAGACTGAAATGGATGTTCATGCACAACATACAATGTCCTCTGAACCGAGCTGCTTCTGCCATCAATTATTAAGACTCGTAATAGTAGAATCTGGAATAAAGATGTTGCTTTTTTTTTTCCATCAAATTCAACCGCTGAACTATTGTCTTGTTGCAACTATTTGATGTAATAAATTGTACTCGTACTATTTTGTGGGATGAATGGAACTGCAGAATAACTTGCTCAAATTGTTCGTGTAGCAGCAATAATAAATGTGAGTCGGATGTGCATATCTGTGGCCGATCCGTAGAATTGTCAATTTAGGGTCATTTCAATGGTTACTTGGATACGACATGTTTGAATCCAAGCTCATAGATGGTGGTTCATGGTTAACCCAATGCTCCTCCGAGTAAGGCCAATAAAGTGTGAGCTCGGCGCTCCTCCAACCGGCCAGCTGAACATGAAAGCTTGGTATTGGGCCGGTCAAATCAGCCACATGTGCTGAAGGGATTCCTAGGCGTAGGGAGGCCATGGAAGAAAAAATATAGGTTACTGATTGAGATTTATGTGCGACAAATAACGTCAATGATTCGCATGGTGGGAGGATGGATTCGAACTCTAATCCAGATCGATGAGTATATAGGAGGGGGAGAAAAAAAAGAATTGGTTTTTAATTTTTAAATATTTTTTTCTAAATCGTAAGTTCACTTTAAAGTTCATGTCTGTTTGAATCTACCTGTTTGCTACAAATTGTACAAAATGAGATCCAATATGTGTATATTTTAAACTTTTGAAAACTATTTTAAAAGCGTGAAAGAATGGTTGGCGGGTGGGAAGAGGGAGGGGTGGGGGAGTTGACATGGGGCACTCTGTTTGATGGGGCGTGAGGAGGTTTGATTTTCAACCTTAAAATGAAACCGAAATGAATTTTTTCAATTAATTTTTATAATTTCAACAAATTAAGTATACTAGTTCAACAATTTCATTGGACACTTAATATCATAACAAAAGTTGAACTAGTTTTACTAAATTGTTGAATTAGTTTAGAAAAATGTTGAATAAAGGCTTTCAAAATGTTGAATACATGCAAGTAAAGATTCTCACTATTTTAAATTTGTGTTCAAATCATTTGAATATATATTTAACATTTTTGCAAGTAGAAATGTTGTAATAGTTGTTCCGAGCTATTGAACTAGCTTTTGAAAAATGTTGAACCAAATCTTATAAAATGTTGAATGTAAATAAAACTATAAAATCAATTACGAATGGCTTCTTCGTTCGTCAGCCGAGTGCTATATGGTGCAATAGAGAGCACTTGGGTTTCATATAGCGAGTCCCGTACAGGAGGTCCCCGTGTGCTGATGCGCTGGCATCGGCCGAGAACACCCAGTTGGGACGTGCAGACTCCATGATTCATAATGATCCAACTAGCACCCTATAGCACCGTTCGCTTGCCTGGATGGTCCGGCTTCGGGGACGATGAAACGGACCATCACCACGAGAACACCTGCCATTGCATTCCTAGCTACCAAAACCAGCAGACCTGATACGCACGAAGTAAAGGTGAACACCTAATTTCTTTTTCCTTACAGATAAAATTAAAGAAGTATAACTCTGTTTCTGAACACAATCAGTAATAACAAATATGCAAACATTTAGATAGGTGGACTTCACGATTTCGATTGCCACGGTTCCACCATCACATGATCGAGCTGATTGCATTGGCAAGTTGCCAAGTTGGCATGTCATCTTCCTCCTAGCACGCTCGATCGCCAGTTGTTGGGTGTCAAAGGCCGCCACCAGTACATCATTGCATTCTTCCTTAGCTCCTAAGAAACTTGGGGAAAATAAAAATCCATCGAAATCCATTCAAATCCGCCGGAATCGACGCGGTGTCGCCGTGGTCTCGTCACCCAGCTGGTTGAGGCGACGGCAACCGGTGGAGGAGCATTTGGACTGGCGGCTAGCGGCATCGTACTTCCCTGGGGTGGATTAACAACGGAAGTTGACGAATCGTGAGCCTATTCAAGCTAGGATATTACTTAGGGCGAGTCGGTCACGTGGTGGTTGTCAACTAATTGCTGGCCAAGTCAATGCAAGCTGAGGACATCCCTGATCGAGCTCCTCTCGCCCATTGGCTTTCATTTTTTTTTAGAAAAAGGGAAATTCTATTTCATCAAGCAAATGAAAAGGTCCCGGCCTCTACATCGTGTGATGTATTTGGCCTCCACATTATTACAGTTTTTCAATATGAGTAGACTCCGTCTACCACATATTGCACACACCATCACGCCAAACAAATGGCGGCACAAAAATAAGCCAATCACATGGCAGGAATTTAACAAAAAGTTCATCCATTGCACAACCTATTGCTAAATTTCCATCCGTGCTTGGCGAAGATATCCATAGTCACTACCTCCACGAGGCGGCATGCATGCAACATAGGAGGACGCCTCTCCTATTGCTAAATTTCCATCCGTGCTTGGCGAAGATATCCGTGATTGGCTTTCATTTTGATTTAGCGAACGATATGCGCGCACCCTCGTCATTGTGTCGTTGTCGATTGTATTAGAGGACAATCCCAATGGTCAGCACTACCTTTCATCCTTTCATCCTCTCATCTTCTGGATGCCCGGTCGGTGACACATTTTTCTGCGTGGTCACGGCCGAGGATGTTTTCGAACTCAAGTACAATACAAGATCGGCTACGCGTTCCCGTGGAAATCATGCTAGCCCAGCCCAGCCGGCCATAAGATTTACGGCGCAATTAGATTGGAATTTGGGAACGAACGCATCAGGTCTTCTCCGGTTTTGGATTCCTATATAGTGGCCCTGTAAAATGGTTGTATTATTTATGCGGCGTTCTGACGAAGCAGTTTCTTGTACTAACCCGTTACATACGGCCAGTAACCCTCTTACCAGCCAATAGACGAACAGATGCAGGGGCACTAATGTCATTGCAGTGTTTCTTCCCGCCCTATAAATTCCTGGTATTGGGGCCTCCATTTCCACACCCAGGAAGTCGTGATCCTCTCCATCGACAAGTTTTCAAGGAGAAACCTTTGTGATCTTTCTTTGACAAATCATCATGGCCGAGGAGAAGCACCACCACCACCTGTTCAACCACCACAAGGAGGAGGAGAACTCCGGCGAGGTCGACTACGAGAAGAAGGAGAAGCACCACAAGCACTTGGAGCAGCTCGGCGGGCTCGGCGCCATAGCCGCTGGCGCATATGCTATTGTAAGAAATCCTTTATTTCCTCTCTGACATGCCAAGGCACACATAATGTAGTTGTGCACAAAATATACTTTCTACGTGAGTTCTTGATTTTAGTTTGTGTAAATGCAGCACGAGAAGCACCAGGCCAAGAAGGACCCTGAGAACGCGCACGGTCACCGGATTAAGGAGGAGGTGGCTGCCGTCGCTGCCGTGGGCTCAGTGGGTTTCGCCTTCCACGAGCGCCACGAGAAGAAAGATGCTAAGAAGCACAGCGAGAACTGAACGAGCACCATGGTTTGATTTGGACTGGATCCGAGACGTATCAACTACAAATCTAGTAGCGTTGAATAAGTGCGCGCATATATACAGCGCATTTCGTTCGTGCCTGTGTATCGGATCATCTTTATTTTCTTCTTCTATGGTTGCGGTTTCATTTTCTTTGACTAATTTGTATTTGAGTTATTTATATATATAACATGGATACACATAATTGTGACATATACAAGCCTTGTAACACATGGATGAAACTTTTGTAACCGATATGCCATTCTATTACCTTAGCATTTGACCAAGAAAAGAAATAATAGTCTAAAATGCCTTCCACATGTTGAGGGCACAAGTAAGGAGAAAAAAACTATGCCATTGTCTTCCACATGTTTGAAAAATTATCCAGCACCACCATTATAAAAAATTAATCCACCATAAGTTTATGAAAAAACATCCCTAAATTTCTAGGTGCGCATAATTTTATAAATTAAACATTATTATTTTTATGAAAATGATTAATTGAAATAATATTGGAAGTAAATTAATGATAAGATAATAATAAATTAAGTAGGCACTCAATATTAAATTTCCTCACACTATCAGACACTTGAAACACATCATATTTCCTGACAAAGAAAATCTATTCAACTAAGCCAAAAATATTTTCAGGAATGGCAAATATTTTTTCACTTTCTTAAATGTAGATATATTGGAATAGAATAGAGGTTAAGTCAGACTAGTGCACCAGAAATATCTCTTCTTCCCTGTTTCAAGGCTCAGCCATTAGCAGCTTCCCTCTATATTTAACAACTAAAATGCAGTCATTGCAACAGAACATTTTGCAATGGTAATTTGCTAGTCTATTTGCTGCAATTATACTCTATACGTCATTATTGTTTAGAAAAACTGAATGTGCTAAAGCACAAACAAAGGAACATGGGGAGGAAGAGAGACTAATGGTGACTAATACAAGGATCTTTTGGAGGCGGTTGAAACTGGTAGTTGTCGTCTTGTCGATATAATCCTAATGGGAGTATGTGATTAAAGAGGTATCCTTCATGACAGGATAGGATGTTGGTTCTTCATGGTGTAATTGAGGTTTTGATGTGGTGTATGTTCCTATAATGCGACAACTGCATCAGTGGGGGTCATTTTTAAGGGGTCGCTTGGGGCTTTGACTCCTCCTTCCCCTGAATTGGAGTGTTGAGTGGAGACAGAGTTATGTTTTTTTTTTCTTTGTTGTTTGCTCTTTTTTTCCTATGCCATTGTGCGATAAGGGATAGAGATTTGTGTACCGCTGAATAGCTATAAATTCATCAACTGATGCAGAGGTCGTTGGGATAAGAATTGTCCCCCTTTCTTAAAAAAGGTGTAGAGAGAAATTGCGAAAAGAAGTAGGAAATACGTTTAGATCCTGTTTGGATGCAAAGTATTTTAAGAGTTTGGAACAATATTACGGTTTTAGTAAATACTATGGTTTTGGTGAAGTAAAAGCTGTTTGGATGCAACCAACCCTGTGGTTTTGAAAACCAAAGTATTCCTAAAACTGCAGTTTTATTGGAGTTTTAAAAACTCTACCCAACACCTCTTTTTTAAAAACTGAACACACGCACGCGCTGCTGTCTTCCTATTGGTGCGCCATTTTATCCAACAAGTGCAGCGGCTACACACCAGAGTGCCTCTTTTTGAACGTGCAGCAATTTTTTTTTTGTTCAAAGGAGTTTGCTGGCTGCATGTGTATATCACCGAATGCTCACGTAGAAACAATTCTCTTGTCCAGTCTATTTATATATCTTCTTGTTGTTCGCGTATATGGTCGATCTGATCAAGATAGATAGCAGCATTTTTTTAGACATCGCATCATTAGAATTACATCGATCCCTCTAGATTGAAATAATGGTACTTGTTGGTTCACAGCTTGTAGGCGAGATATACGTTTGGAACTATGCCTATGTTCTACCAGCCTAATAGCTACTAAAGGAACGGAATACTGAGAGCATACTGCGACTAACCAAACACCACGTGACATTGTGGTTTCTCTAAAAACTGAAGAAAACTATGGTTTAAGAATACTGTAGTATTGCGTGGCTCCGGTTTTGAAAACTATAGTTTTTCAATACCATGGTTTTCCAAAACTGCAACATCCAAACAGGGCCTTAAGCAAGAAAGCATTCCTCTGTTTTCCTGTTTGTGAATGCAATTATGGCGCTTTGTAGGAATGAAGACTGTTCGTTCAACAGCCCAACAATTTTTTGGGCCAAGCATTTGAAGGAAATATGGATGATTTCGGGTAGCCTTTTTTATGCTCTCCAAAGAGTGCACTTTATAGCATTTTCATGAGGCCCAATTGAGCTCATTCGAAAAAAAAAAAGAAGGCCCAAATGAGCTGACAAAGCGGCAGTCCATCCAGCTATCTCCAAAAAGTGCTCTATATGGTGGCCTATACCCAAAATGGGTTAGAAAAATATAAAAACTAGTCTTCAACCGGTGACCCAAATAGAAGAGCCATTGTGGGATGGTTGGAGATTGTGGCAAAGTAATAGGGCAGCACCCAGCGACCGAGCGCGCGTCTCCCCTCCGTTGCGGAGCTCCTCCACTGCCTCCTCCTCCTTCGCGTGCCCCGGCGAGTCCCTTCTCGCTCATCCACGCGCCCCGGCTCGTCCCTCCTCCTCCTATCCTCGCATCTCCGCCTCCCAAGCTTGCCATTGGAGTGCCTCGGGTTTCGCCTCAGCTCGCTCGCCTCACAAAAATTTGGCCTGGCATCCTGCTTTTTTTTTCGACAAAACAACGGGTGGCAAGTTGCCCATCTGAAATATATTTCATGCATCGAAAAGCGACCTCAGAGAGGCCGCGATTACATGGCCGGACATGGGGGTAAGGTCCAGCAGAGTGGTGGAAATTCCGTTGAGGAAAGAGGCCAGCAGTACGATGAAACTCTGCCTAATGGTCAAATGGGATTCCTAGAAGCTTATGAGCATCAGCTGAACTAATTTATGGCATCTGTTTTATCATCGGAGACGCACCTGAAAACACTGTTCGTAACATGTTACTATTTCAGTAGGAAAACTACCCGTTCCCACAGCCGCATCAAAGATCATCACGCCGGCGGCCTGCCCACAGGTCATTAGCTTTCTACTTCACAGCTCCCTGGAGTGATCGGCCGGCATCTGCCAATCGCGGCTGCTGGTCGTAGCATCTATGCAGGGCAGGTGGGCAGCACGGTGTAGACTGTCTGCACGACGGTGAGCACGAGGTGGATGGATGAAGGCGACGACCAGGGAGATGATTTCCCAGGGCCCTGCAGGGGCTCCCCGCGACCCGCGTGGCTCTGGACGAGGCTGGCGCGCCACTCGTGCCACCGCGTCTCGCGGTAGGCGTTCACGGCGCAGTGCACGTCGTGGAGCTGCTGCACCGGTCCAGCACGGCCTTTGCTCGCCAGCCGGTTGATCAAAATCTCGGCCACGCCGCCCTTGTCGCTGCCGAGCCCGTTCCAGACCACGCCGGCGGCGGAGAGAAGACGCGCCTCCGCCGCCAACATGATGACGTTGTCCAGGAGAATACGTACGCCGTCACCTCGTCGGCGTGCAGCAGCTCGAACGCCATCAGGCTCGATCAGCAGCTTGTGCTCCGTGGTGGGGGAGTCGTCCACTGCGAACGCCGGGCTGCAGAGCACGTCGCGGTGGAAGCGGATGTCATTCAGGCTCCGCGTCCTGCTCGGCCTGAACTGGACGCCGCCGCCGTGGCTGGCCGGTCGGTTGGGGGCCAGCTTCACGAAATCCAGCACCATGTTGTTGATCGCGTCGTCGGTCTGTTCATGCCAATTAGCTCGATCTAGACTGGTACACGCTCAAAAATCATTCTTTCTTGGAGATCTCTTGGATCACCAACACTCTAGCCCTATGTATCGTGGCAAGGCAGAGGCACACGTGCTCTTCCAGCTCCTCGGCGAGCCTCTTCGAGCTCAATCTCTGAAGAAGTTCTTCGGTGCTTCATGGCGTTCTGAAGCTCCGGTGGGATGAGCTCCTTCTGACTCTTAATAAGCCCTTCCATTTCTTCGTCACGTTGATGCTTGTTTGATACTCGTAGGAAGCAAGCATTGGATTGTGAGAGCAGCGTGTTGTTGTACTCTTCAGCTATGTCCAGGGCTTCTTGTGAGCGCACCGGCATCTCCATCCTTTTCTGCAAAGCGATAGGCACAATTTTCGGCATACAAACTCAACCAAAGAAGAAATATGGAATCTAGTACAAACATGTGGAGAATTCGATGCTCTGTTCGTGCATCATCTCACCTTGATTGCGCAGGTCCCAGCACTGTAGCCTTTAAACCTTTGAAGTCCTTGATCCTTTGAAGAACTGTTTATCTCCTGTCCAGATCCTTGCCTTGCCTTGGAACTCGCCTCATCACCGGCCCAGGCTTTATGCCTTTATATGCAAAGCACCATAACACATAAAAATCTTGTGGTTTGTCCTGTGCCACTACCCCCCAAAAGCCTCGTCCAAACTTGTGCAACTCGGTTTCGATTGCTGCACCGTGAAACCCCTGGATATCATGAACTTTTCAGCTGCATCCTTCCATGAGCATGAGGTCCATGACCAAACTCCGGCACTCCACGTCGGTATCTTCAGCTCTGTCCTTTCCCGGCCGCCATACTGGAGCCCTTTGGATTGTGTGCAAGTTTCTTGGCGTGGTGGCTGCAGCTGATATGATCCAGAAAGAGAAGCTAGCAACAGTCAGGTGGTTCAGGTGCGCAAAGTCCCAGAAACAGCTAACGTCCTGATGGTCAGGGCCTGTCTCCAACGCACGACCTATTACGCTGGTGCTACGTGCGCACGTTGCTGGTTTATTGACCATGGTTTGCTTTCTCTGAACAGTCCGTCAGAACGCCCAAAACCCAAAGAATTTGGCTCACAGTATAATGGATGTGCTAGTTCACGTGAGAAATGAACCGATGGATCACATGTATGTTAAGACACGAAGTTACTCGGAACCAATGTAGTCAAGATTGAATTAAATTCTCATGGAAAGTGGAAGGAAAAACTGTGTGGGTCGGGAGTGAGAACGTCATCTCAGTTTTTGAAAATTTGAGCACCCCAGAAAACACCGGGAATGAGCAGCCAGTAAATTTTGAATTCAAATTCAAATAGGAAAATTCATCGGTGACCAGGTTTCCTGCACTACAATTCTCCAAAACGTGATAATTTGATATGGTGCATTTTTTAAAGAATTAAAAATAATAGATGTAGTATACATTGAGTTACAAAAAACCTGCAAAAGTTTATTTACAAAATCATCTTTGATATACAGATTCAACAAACAGAAGTAGCCCTGTTTGTTGACAATGAATAGTGCCACATTGATTCTTTTCCATTCAGTTTCTGACATCTAGGAGGAGTTCTATGATGAATTTTATATATCTACTTAGAGCTACACACATGATTTTTTTTGCAAATGTTAAAAACCCTTCAACATGCAAATTTTGCTGTTTTAAACATGCAAAATTTGCTAATGGGACGGAGGAACCCCTTGACAAAAATATAGAGTAAATTGCACTGATGGTACAACAACTTGTGAGGTGGGTGCGTTTTAATCACAGAACTCGAAAATTGTTCAGATCACACAACTTGTTATGGAGGTCCAAAAAGAGTCATTTAAATATTTCACGAAAGTTATTTTTTTTCTTTCATTTTTGCAATTCAAACCGAATGGCAATCAGATGTGTTGCCACTACAGTCGGTGTAACTTTGTTTTGACGGAATGGCGGTGTAATTTTTTTCTTCTTTGACCCTGGTTTCAATCTATTTAATTCTGAAATCAGAATTTAAATAGAACTGGCCTATTGGTAAGTTCATCAAACATCAAAAGGAGATTGGGAGGGAGAAATCAGGTTACTAATGCGGATCGTTTTGGGAACAGAAACGTAAAGTAAACACGTGAACTTGCAATCTACAGAGCTCCGATCCTACCGGGCTACTTGCTTGTTGTAACCTACTATTGGATTCTGTCGTAATCCTAAAATTCCAGATATTCCGAAGACTAATTATGGAAATCTCCAAAGGCTTGCCTTGCACGGCAAGGTTTTAGAGATAGGTTCCGATTTCATTGCTGTTATAGAAAAGATGAGTTGTACTCTCGCTAGGACTCTATAGGCGGTTGTTTAGCTTATAAATATGGATGTACACCCCCGATGAGGAGGTAATCGACACTTTCTGCAACCCTAGCGTGAAGGTGTCATCATAATCAAGATCGGCACTGGACGTAGGGTTATTATCCTTCGGGAGGCCCGAACCAGTATAACCCTCTGCGTGTTCTTAGATCGATCTCTACTTCCCGCGTTGCTCCCTCAATCCAAATATCTGCCGAACGCCCCGTTCAGACGGGCTACGACAGATTCCATCTTCTGCGTTTCTGGTACTTGGGATATGATGTCACTTTGCCACAATGACATTTGGAAACACGCACTGCTCTTGCTTGCACAGGTGGAGGAGCATCTCTTGCTGATAACACAAACAAACAAGGAAGCCTCAACAGAAAGCTTGAATTTGTAATCTTGTAGTTCAATGTATGACGTCAGATATGTATCTCTTATATATTATATATACATCAGTCCCCACAGGATACACCTTTTGAGCACATGCACAACGTGAAAGCTAGAACTATGTAATTTGCGAACATGCATCACATACGTGTGCTTCTTCCTTCACCTGTAAACCATGCATGGGGATATGGCAAAGCCTGGCCTATATATGTAACTAAAGGCTTCATCAATCAATCTACCACGTGAATTGCATGTAGAGTAGTGCCATAGTCGTTGGTGCTGAACTTGTGACTTGTGATTCACCTGCATTCTTCCTGAATTACTGCGTCAAAGTCTTGATTTCAGTAGTATGCCCTGGAATTATGGAACCGGTTAGTTCTGCCTAGAGTTTTAACGGACCATAAAAAGGTATCAAAAGGTACCAAATATAAGAAACTTCAGGTATAGGTAGCGATCGATTGATGTTTATGGAGTATATAATGTAATACTAAATTAAGGTATACCTTTTTTTTTCTTGAAAGTTATTATAAGGGATGGTACATGTGGTGTAAAACAAACATGGGCCAAGTGTGGATATCTTGCGCAATTTGTTTCTTGGGTACTCATCTTTTCTTTCTTCTCTATTTATTTTTATTTTACCGATAACTTTATTTGCTATATAGCAATCATATTTGCTACTTGATGCGTTCGGAACATCGTTTAGTTATTTGCAAAATTATTTTCCTTTTTCAGCGTATGCCAACTTTCGTAATTAAATTTATTTTTATTTGTCGTCTGATTGGATTCTAACCCCAGTGGGAAAAAGTCAGTTTCAGTACATCAAATGACTTTGAAAAATGAGAATCATCAAAACCATTGGCTATGATTATCAAAAATCAGGTAAATTCTCCATCCTTACTACAAAATGGTAGCTAATCATGATTGCTTGGAGATCTCTTCGATCACCAATTCTCTAGCCCTATCTATGGTGGCAAGAGGCACAAGCACACGTGCTCTTCCAGCTCCAAGACGAGCCTCCTCGAGTTCGACTGACTCCTCTTCAGCTCGATCACCATCTCCGGCACCGAGCTCCCCTTTTTTGCTCTCTCCGCACAGTACAGCGCCATGGCGTTCTCCCGGTCGATGCCGTCGGAGAGACGCGCGACGAGCTGGCTCACCGTGTCGAGGTCCATGCCGAGAACGTACGTCCCCTTCGCCGCGGTGTCGAGTTGCTCCCGCAGCCGCAACAAAGACCCAGTCTTGCTGGACCTCGACTTCTTCGTCATCCGCTTCTTGAGCGCGATTGGGCACAGCCCAGCGACCGCCGGCGCGACCATGAGGCTGAAGAACAGCAGGTGCGCCGCGGCGGCGACGGCGGCCACTGCGGCCGCGCCGCAAGCCACGACGAGGCCAACCTTCAGTAGCTTCTTAACGGCCTTCACGAGCTTGAGCTTCCTCGCAACCTTCCTGTGACTCGATCTGATGCTCCGGAACATGGAGGAGTACTTGTCGTGGATCAGCCTCAAGTTGCTTCGCGCGGTGCAGAAAGGGTTGAGTGCAAGGGTAGCACCGTCGTCCGAGAAGCTTTGAGCGCTCTTGATGTTCCTGAGAAGCTCAACGCACATCTCCGAGGCCTCGGCGATGGCATCGAAGTAACCGCCCATTGCGACCTCAATCTCTGGAGAATAACTTCTCCGGTGAATGGCCATGTCTTGAAGCAGCGCCTCCATGTCTTCCTCACACCGTTGTTTGTTTATTAGGCGCAGAGTGTTGTTGTACTCTTGATCTATGTCCAGGGCTGCTTCCTGTGCGCGCGTCGACATCTTCTCTATACCTTCTGCAACTGTGAAGCACTGAATTCAATAAGCCCTTGATCCTTTACCAGCACTGTTTGCCTGCCGTAGCTTGGAATGAACCTCACATCACCGGTCCAGGCTTTATATACAACCTTGTGCTTTGTCCTGTTCTACTAGCCTCCAAAAATCTTGTCCAAACTTGTGCAGCTCAGGGTCGCGTTAGTTCTTCCCTGGCCAACCCAACCTCAGCACTCCATTCCGTCGCGTGGGACGACATGTGTGTGTATCGTTAGCTCTGTCCATTTCCCGCGTGATTGTGTGCAAGCTTTTTGCAATAGTTCAGATGGTTCTGGTGCTCAAATTGCTGGAAACAGATTCCGTTCTGATGGTTGTGCGCTGCAGCAACGCGTACACGGTCCTCTCCAAATAATTTGTTGCAATATCAGTTTGGGCAATTGGGGTGTATCCTTGCCTTGCTGAGTGCTGTATTCACGTGACAAACGAGCACACGCCATTGGGTTAAAACCAAAATATTTGGTTCCATGGACGCATCAATGCTTTACGGATAGGCTAATTCACGTGTCAAATTACCAAACTGATGGATCACATGTTCATAAGAACTCTCGCTCGGAAGGGCCTGTACACTAGTAGTTACCTCAGGTCCTGGTTCGACTCCCCACGGGAGCGAATTTTCTAGGATTTAACAACGTTGTGCTTCCAGCGGTAGGTGAAAACAACTCTCGCTCGGGCGTATTTTTGCAAAGATGGACTACAATCCACATGGACAACTTTAGGAAAAGCTATTCAGATTAACGGTAGCGATTTATCATTGCGAGTGGAAAGCTTTCTCAGTTTCTGATAAAACTTGAGCAGTTTTACTATTCAAAATAATAACATTAGTTTCCCAAAACTAATGGGCATTAGTTTGTTCCGACGGTGTTGATCTATTCTCAGAAATCACCTATTCATAACCAATATTTTATCAAATTAAGGGCGTAATATAAAAAAATAAGAGTCATAGACTTGCTATAAGTAGTTTCATTTTCATAAATAAAATCAAATTAGTGATATGATCAATCTCTGATGCTTATTAATCTAGTAAACATATGTTCATTATTATTGATTCTTATTGCTTCCGGGGCCTAAAACGTAAATTCTTTAATTAACAGTGCAATCACAAATTTACCTTTAAACTAATGGCTATTAGTTTTGAGAAACCAATGTCCATTATTTTGGACAATAAAATTGTTCAAAAAGTTTACTCCACAATCAATTGAGATAGAGGAACTTTAGGAAAATTTATTGCTTTGGTCATGGTTGCCAATAGTCTAATTAATTTTGAATTCGAATATAAAAACAGATCATTTGACCAGTTACTCGAAGTTATAGGGAGCCTTTTTCTTTTGCTGAGGGGTTCAAAGTGAGTTGTGATGGAGAAACCTCATCTAAAACCGACAAAATCTATCAGATGAACCCTTAGTAGAATAAAGCGGCGAACCAACCAAACATTCCATCCATATAGGCCCTGACTTGTTTGTTGCAAGTTGCAACCTAGCAAATATTCCGGTTAGTGACATCTAGGAGGAGTTCTATAATTAAATTTTTATATAAGGTTCATGTGTATAGCAAACTTATAGGTTCATGAGTACTACACACATGATTTTTTTTTGGCAATTTTTTAAAACCCTTCAACACGCAATATTTGCCCAAATAAAATTCTAAATTCCCTTTAAATATTTCACAGAACTTTTTTTCTTAATTTTTGCAGTTCAAACTGAAAATTGGCAATCAGATGTGTTACCACTACAGTCGGTGTAATTTTGTATTTTGACTGAATGTCGGCGTAATTCTTTTCTTCTTGGACCCTGGTTTCAATCTTTTAATTCTGAAATCAGAGTTTAATTAAAACTGGCCTTATGATAAGTTTATCAAAAATCAAAAGGAGATGGGGTGGGAGAAATCAGGTTACTAGCAATGATCATTTCCTGTAACAGGAACAGAAAACGTAAAGTAAATCCGTGAACTTGCAATCTACAGAGCTCCGATCCTACTTGGCTCTACTTGCGTTATAATTAACATACTATTGGATTCCATATTTTGTGTTTCTGGTACTTGGGATATGATGTCACTTTGCCTGGAAACACGCTAGCTCTCCTCTTGCTTGCACAGGAGGAGGAGCATCTCTTGCTGATAACACAAACAAACAAGGAAGCCTCAACAGAAAGCTTGAAGTTGCAATCTTTGTAGTTCAATGTATGACGTCAGATTTGTATCCCTTATATATATACATCAGTCCCCACAGGATACAGTACCTTTTGAGCACATGCACAACGTGAAAGCTAAAACTATGTAATTTGCAAACATGCATCACATTTGTGTTTCTTCCTTCACCTGTAAACCGTGCATGCATGGGGATATGGCAAGGCCTGGCCTATACATGTAATAGTCGCTGATGCTGAACTTGTGATTCACCTTCCTGAATTAATGTGTATGCGTCAAAGTCTTGATTTCAGTTGTATGCCACAGAATTTGGAACCGGTATTTCTGCCTAGAGTTTTAACAGTCCATAAAAAGGTGCCAAAAGATACCAAATAGTAGAGACTTCAGGTCTAGGTAGCGATTGATTGATATTTGTATATAATGTAATACTAAATTAAGGTACCTTTTTTATTTTCTTGAAAGTTACTATAAAGGATGGTACATGTCTTATATTCACTAAATAGAGGCTCCTTTTAGGCCTCCACGTTAATCGGGAAAAAGTCCTAGAAATTCTTACAAAAAAGCAATACAAATAGGTCGTACAAATTAAAGTAAGATAAACGAGGGCCAATAGATCGAACAAGCTCTAAATTACCCACCATGCCATTATGAATATTAAAAAAATAGCTAAATTTGGAATAACAAAAAATAGTAAAAAAACCCACCATACCTATTTCTAAATTACCCACCATGCCATTATTATTTCAAAATAGTTAAATTCCAAATAACATAAAAATAGCAAAAAAAAAAACCTCATCTATTTGTAAATTACCCAACAACATGACATTATGAGTCCAAAAAATAACTAAATTATGAATAATAAAAATATCCAAAAATACGGTTAATTCATATTTTGAATCTACATCATGCTATTATGACTCCAAACATAGCAAAATTTTGAATAATAAAAATAGCCAAAAATACACGTAATTCCTATATCTAAATTACTCACTTTGCAAAATTCTGAGTAATAAAGGAATCTATTTAAAAATTCCGAACATAATTGAAATATGAAAGTAAAAATAAAATAAAATGGACTCGGTATAATTTCCGTTTAAATTTTTGGGGAAATAAACCTTGAAAATAGCCCATAATTGTTGTTTTATCTTTATCTGCCCTATCATAGTCATTTTTTACGAAAGCTTAGTGAAATTAGTAGCATGTATTCTACGATATAGTAAAATGTAAATTAAAATGGTAATGCTCAGTCGGTGCCACTGCACTAAATTAAGTGTATGAGGAGTTAAATTTAATTTTGTCGATCATGCCAAGCATAATGGAAGGTCATGGATAATGGCATCACATACTGACTCTAAAGCTACACTAAGCCATTTACACAACTTCATGTGGGATAAAAAAATAGATCAAGCAAAAAGACTAATACATTGGGTATAAAAGGTGTACTACAACATGCATCTAATTAAAGGATATTGTTACTAGACTAAAGCTAGTTGAAAACTCATATGACGTTGAGATTGCATCTAATATGAAATATAGTCTAACACATACTCATTATTGATAATATAACTGAGATGCGGTATAAAATTTCATAGTTTAAATTACAGATTTAAAACTAAAAAATAGTATTCAATTTACACGATTATAATGCTTGCAAAAGTATTTTCTAAATAAAACTATATCTATTTATGTGACCCTTTGGCAGCTTCGGTACATCAAATAACTTTGGAAAATTAGAATCATCCATGTGCTTCCCGTCAAAAAACCATTGGCTATGATTATGAAAAATCAGGTAAATTATAGACTCCATCCTTACTACAAAATGGTAGCTCAAACAGAAATCATGATTGCTTGGAGATCGCTTCGATCACCAATTCTCTAGCCCTATCTATGGTGGCAAGGCACAAGCACACGTGCTCTTCCAGCTCCAAGACGAGCCTCCTCGAGTTCGACTGACTCCTCTTCAGCTCGATCACCATCTCCGGCAACGAGCTCCCCGCGTTTGCTCTCTCCGCACAGTACAGTGCCATGGCGTTCTCCCGGTCGATGCCGTCGGAGAGACGCGCGACGAGCTGGCTCACCGTGTCGAGGTCCATGCCGAGAACGTACGTCCCCTTCGCCGCGGTGTCGAGCTGCTCCCGCAGCCGCAACAAAGACCCGGTCTTGCTGGACCTCGTCTTCTTCGTCATCCGCTTCCTGAGCGCGATTGGGCACCCAGCGACCGCCGGCCCGACCATGAGGCCGAAGAACAGCAGGTGCGCTGCCGCGGCGACGGCGGCCACTGCGGCCGCGCCGCACGCCACGACGAGGCCAACCTTCAGTAGCTTCTTAACGGCCTTCACGAGCTTGAGCTTCCTCGCAACCTTCCTGTGACTCGATCTGATGCTCCGGAACATGGAGGAGTACTTGTCGTGGATCAGCCTCAAGTTGCTTCGCGCGGTGCAGAAAGGGTTGAGTGCAAGGGTAGCACCGTCGTCCGAGAAGCTTTGAGCGCTCTTGATGTTCCTGAGAAGCTCAACGCACATCTCCGAGGCCTCGGCAATGGCATCGAAGTAACCGGCCATTGCGACCTCAACCTCTGGAGAATAACTTCTCCGGTGAATCGCCAAGTCCTGAAGCAGCGCCTCCATGTCTTCCTCACACCGTTGTCTGTTTAATAGGCGCAGAGTGTTGTTGTACTCTTGGTCTATGTCCAGGGCTGTTTCCTGTGGGCGCGTCGACATCTTCTCTATCCCTTCTGCAACTGTGAAGCACTGAATTCAATAAGCCCTTGATCGTTTGCCAGCACTGTTTGCCTGCCGTAGCTTGGAATGAACCTCACATCACCGGTCCAGGCTTTATAAACAACCTTGTGCTTTGTCCTGTTGTACTAGCCTCCAAAAATCTTGTCCAAACTTGTGCAACTCAGGCTCGCGTTAGTTCTTCCCTGGCCAGCCCAACCCCAGCACTCTACTCCGGCGCGTTGGACGACGTGTGTATGTATCGTCACCTCTCTGTCCGTTTCCTTGTGTGCAAGCTTTTTGCAATGGTTCAGGTGGTTCAGGTGCTCAAATTGCTAGAAACAGCTTTCGTTCTGATGGTTGTGAGCTGCAACAACGCGTACACGGTCCTCTCCAAATAATTTGTTGCAATGGGTCTACCCTGGCCTTGCTGAGTGGAAACGGATTCATGTGACAAACGAGCACACACACCGTTGGGTTAAAGCCAAAATATTTCGTTCCATGGACGCACCAACGCTTTACGGATTGGCTCACATGTCAAATGAACAAACCGATGGATCACATGGTCATAAGAACTCTCGCTCGGACGAAATGTTGCCAAGACAAAATAAAATTCACATGGAAAATTTAAAGAAAAGCCATCAATGCTAGCTAATTGTTGTAGTTTATCGTTGCAAGTGGGAAAGCATTCTCAATTTCTGATATATATTTTTGACAGGGTTTTTCAAAAAAAAATTATTACTCCACAAGCAACTGAGACAGGGCAGATCAAATATTATGAATTAATTTATTTTTCAGGAACTGGAAAATGAAAAAAAAACCTACAATATGTACCATCGGCCATGGTTACCCATAGTCTAATTAATTTTAGAATTCGAATATAATAACATATCATTTGACCAGTTACTTGAAGCTAAAAGGTGACCTTTTTCTTTGGCGAGGGGTCCAAAAGTGAGTTGTGAGGGAGAAACCTTATGTAAGAATTACGAAATGTATCAGATGAATCCAAGTACAATAAAGCGGTAAACCTAGCAAAGATTCCAATCCATATAGGACCCTACTCCTCGGATGGCACTTTGCCGCAACTGAGATGCACTGCTCTTGCTTGCACAGCGAGACGAGCATCTATTGCTGATAACACAAACAAACAAGAGTCCCCAACAGAAAGCTTGTAGCTGTAATCTTGTGGTTCAATTCATGACATCACATGTATATCTCCTATATAAATTATGAGTCCCCTAAAATCACACCTTTTAAGCACATGTACAATATGAAAAATAAGATTATGTGATCTGCAAGCGTGCATCACATGTTATTACGAGCCTCAATGTAGGTGTCTATCTTCACTCGGTGTGGTCCTTGCCTTCCTTGTGCGGCGTCAAGTCGCCACAGTTGAACCACATTGTGTCTGACAACCTGGGAGATATGAACCTATAGAAGATCCAGACCCGGAACAACTTAACCAAGAACTTAGACATGCCACTGACATTGGTCCCACCTTGTTGCACCCATCCTGATAGGTAGGCTCCAGCAACCATCCAAGAGACCCGCCACCGCCGCTCCGCTACATACGAGGCCACGCCCTCTGCAGGTGTCGCAGACCGTGACAAGGCGCGAGCTAGAACGATAGCATCCTCTAATGCAGCGCACCCACCTTGTGCCATGTCAGGTGTCATGGGGTGGAATGCGTCGCCAGCCACTGTTACAGGCCCACGAGCGGCCGTGCCTGTAAGGACGGACCATGGGTTCCGATATAATAATGTGGCCCATGAGAGGTTGTTCAGGTCAGAGTGACGAACCACGTCTAGGAATTCTGTGGGCATATGGCTAGCAAGAATATCATTGACCTGGTGCAAAATCTTTGTGGGGTCTCCAGCTGCTTCTTTCTCTGTAAATTTATTATAGGCAAGAGTTAATTTTTTTTGTAAGAAAAGATAACCAATGAAGTTGTTTGGATATTTCAGTTCTGATTTTCCTAATGAACTTCTCAGTCAAATTTGATTGTTTGCTTTCTAAAAAACGGAATAACAACAAATTTTGTAGACCAAATTGACCAACCCACGGGTACGGCGTTTGCAGTGTGTGAGTGCAGGGTAGACTTGCCTGCAGGGACGGTGTTGTTGACGAGGAACCAGTAGACACCGGTGTCGCTGATGGGCATCATGCCCTCCCTGAGGCCCTCCGAGAGAAACTGATGTGAACTAGGGTTCCCGATCTTCCGAAAGGTTCAGATAAACAACGATTTGGCGGAGAATTGACACAAATCGATCCGGCTTCCGAACAACACGTTCCAAACCCCGCAATCGCAGCACCACCTCTCCTCTGGTTATCGACCGATGTTACACGGTCGACCTCGCCAAGAAGGCTAATCCTTGCCTGCGAATCGAAGAACACAAGCAAGAACAAGAAAGAATGCAACCAAATTGCAGATATATGATTAAACTCACAAGTTGGGGTCTCACAAACCGATGAACGGCGAAACTGTTCTTGACAGAATAATCTAAGCAAAACCCAAGCCCTAATGATGCGGCGGCTGCTGTTTATGAAGACTCTAGGGTCGTGGCTAGACCCCTGGACGCGCCCCTAATGGCTCCAACATGATACAAAGCCCAAAGGCTAAATTACGGTGGCGCAGCATCGAGACAGATTCTGGACGTCAACTTGTTTCGTCGATTTCCGATGACTCCGGATGAATTTTGACATGAGACCGGTGCCATTGGAAAGGTTATCAAATTATCTTTCCGTTCATATAAAGAACGTCCAAATCCAAGCCCGTATGCGACCTGGGTGACCGTTTTAGTGCAGACTGCTCCTGGACTCCGAAACGGACTCGAAGTCGACTTGGATTGGGCCTCCAACTTGACGGACGCCCTCGCTGGCCCTCTACGCCTCGAAGCACCTCTCCAGCTATCTTCTCATCATCTCCATGGTTCCTAACAATAATTAAATTATTAGGTAGTAATTTATTCTCAAAAACATGTAAAGAAGGCATTATTAGGAACAAGCTCACCCGTAAATTCAATTCTCGTGCATGAGATCTAGTGATTGGACATTGCATGTACAACGGAGGAGTGTTGGTTGTATCCGAAGGAGTGATGTCCTCATCATCCTCTCCCTCTTGAATTTGAGTCGTCCTCGACTCAAGGTCACCTCTTTCTACCAAGCATGATCTCAATTCTAGGAACATATTCACCTTATACTCAAGTTCAATGGTTGTATCTGGAAGTTTCATGCTCTTATCATTCTCCCCTTGTTGACAGCAAATCGACCTCGGTTTGACCAAGTGTGGTGACAACCAACAATACTCCCTTTGTGATTGATCCTGTTTCTTAAAAGAAAAACTAGAAGCACTTGACATGACATGTTCAATGTTAGTGCAGCAAGCTAGTTGATTACTTTGTTGCACAACAAAAGGTTCCTTTAGATCAGAAGAAATGTAAACTCTATGCACCATATACATACCATTAAAATCATATTTGCCTATAGCATAAAAATTATTTCGTGTCAACAAAGGCAAATCAGTTTTGGAAAATATTCTCTTCTCTACGGTACTTAGATCAAAAAGAATATCAAATTCAATATAACCCTAAGTATTAAGAGAAGACAACAATTTCAGCTCATCATTTTCAGAGGTAATGGGAATCAAATGATTAATTTCAGCACAGATAGGTGAATCAAAAATAGAAGTATTGTTCCCATTCACTAGTTGTGGCAAAGATATAAGTGAAGCATCAACACACAACTCCTCTTTATCACAAGGACCAGCAGGCAAATCAATTTGTGACAGAGGTAAATCAAAGCAAGGTTCCACTAGATGTTGCTCTATATTAGCATGATTAGTGGAGAAATTCAGCACATTAATAGAATTCTCACCTTCCGTGTGCATAGCACTATAGGCATTACCGTTGACCTCAAATTCAGAAGGAATAGTAGGTGCATGATTAACTGATCCATTTGAACTTTCACATGAGGCCATGAGCATCTCATTTTCTTTTGCGTCATCCTCTTCATCTTTTTGTTCATGCTGCAAGGTATTAGTTCCAACAAGAGGCAAAGAAAAATGTTCCTCTTGTAAAAATTCAGATTTAGATGAAAACGTTGCGTCATATAAACCCGCCCATTCTTTCCTAAAAGGTTCATTCTTTCTTCTCTCGAATCGTTCTAGATCAGCTTCTAAAATTTCAGCAGCAGACATAGGTGCAAGAGTAATTTTGCTGCCTTTGTATTTAAATAAATATCTATTGGCAATCTTATTGTGCAAAACATTATTCGAACAAATCCAAGGTTTACCTAGCATCAAATGACAAGCTTGCATAGGTACTACTTCGAAGTCTGCACTATCCTTGTAAGTACCAATAAAAAATTCAATGCGAGCCATTTCAGTTACCTTTATCTTATCATAAGAATTTACCCATCGGATGTAGTGTGGACATGGGTGCCGCCGTGTGGTCAAGCCAAGCTTCTCAACCAACTCAAAACTTACAAAGTTGCGGCTACTCTCACCATCAATGATCACACGACAACGTCCATTCTTCACAGCAAAGAAAGTCTGAAACAAATTGTTCAATTGATTTTGCTCCGCCTTCTCCATTTGAGAACTCAGCACTTGTTGTGCTAGAGCTCTCAGCAACTCATCAATTTTAGTCGTGTAACCTGTCATGGTTAGTAGAAAACAAGAAAAATACAAGAATATATTTTCCTATCACTACTATAGGAATGTGGAGGCTCTCAACAAGCTATTGGAAACATCTTACCAAGCTCTTACAAGATTCTTACTAGCAAAACAAAGGATACCTGGATAATGATCCGACGATTGCGAGGGTCCAAACCGTGTTGTTCCGAAGAATATATGTGGAGCTAGGTAGGCTAATATTGAGTAGCAAGGAATAACAAACTTCGAAATCAGAAATTGCAAAGTTGAATAATAGTCCAAAGCACAAGTCTATGTTGCTGGCCTAAATCCCGTCGTCGGACCTCGACCAAGCTAGCAATGAAAATAACCAACAGAACCTCAGACTCAAAGGATGCAAGCACTCTGATTTTTTTTCTTTTGTTTTTCCTTGCTTCTTTTTTTTTCTTTTCTTTCAATTCTTTTGTGCGGCTTTTATGTATGCACTTGCCTTTTTCTTTTTCAGAAGTGCCGCAAATAACGAGACAACCCGAACACAATGCAACTCTACAAGCTGTTGGTAGTACCAAAAATCTGTGGCAGCCACGTTACAGTAGCCAAGATATAAGTGAAGCTCTGGATGTGTTGCACGTAAGGATAAAAAGATGAACTAAGATATGTGCGTTTAGCAGTTTAGGTGCACCTATCAATAATTAACAACAAGAATACGCGCACCAATTTTAAAGCAAGAAGACATGCATGCACAAGATACGGCTATCAGAGCCAGATCGACCTCTCCTTTTTTTTTTCCTTCTCCGAACAGCAGGTTGTGGAAATCTGATTGTTTTCTAGCGCAACAAACATCAGTTGTAAGATCTTCCAATTCCCTTCCTTTTTTTTTTCTTGCGCACAAAATAGAAGTTTCAGAAAAGACAAAGCCTTGCACTCCAAAACAGAACCCAACCGAGCTGACCTTGCGCAAGAATAAAAATAAGATGTCCTCTTGCGCAAGGATAACAGGAGCGGACACACAACTTAAACACACTAGGGAACTCGACCAGCAATACGACTCAAACTAGGGACACAAACTCAACAAAGCAAACTGAAACAAAATTTGCGACGGCACAAAAGGTGATAGGACAGCGGAAGATAGAACAAATAAATCTTTTTGTAGGGCAATTTTCTGGACTCTAGGATGAAACGAATTAATCAAAATAAACAAGGATAAGGGCGAACCTAACGGGATACCTGAAGCTCTGATTACCACTTGATGTGAACTAGGGTTCCCGATCTTCCGAAAGGTTCAGATAAACAACGATTTGGCGGAGAATTGACACAAATCGATCCGGCTTCCGAACAACACGTTCCAAACCCCGCAATCGCAGCACCACCTCTCCTCTGGTTATCGACCGATGTTACACGGTCGACCTCGCCAAGAAGGCTAATCCTTGCCTGCGAATCGAAGAACACAAGCAAGAACAAGAAAGAATGCAACCAAATTGCAGATATATGATTAAACTCACAAGTTGGGGTCTCACAAACCGATGAACGGCGAAACTGTTCTTGACAGAATAATCTAAGCAAAACCCAAGCCCTAATGATGCGGCGGCTGCTGTTTATGAAGACTCTAGGGTCGTGGCTAGACCCCTGGACGCGCCCCTAATGGGCTCCAACATGATACAAAACCCAAAGGCTAAATTACGGTGGCGCAGCATCGAGACAGATTCTGGACGTCAACTTGTTTCGTCGATTTCCGATGACTCCGGATGAATTTTGACATGAGACCGGTGCCATTGGAAAGGTTATCAAATTATCTTTCCGTTCATATAAAGAACGTCCAAATCCAAGCCCGTATGCGACCTGGGTGACCGTTTTAGTGCAGACTGCTCCTGGACTCCGAAACGAACTCGAAGTCGACTTGGATTGGGCCTCCAACTTGACGGACGCCCTCGCTGGCCCTCTACGCCTCGAAGCACCTCTCCAGCTATCTTCTCATCATCTCCATGGTTCCTAACAATAATTAAATCATTAGGTAGTAATTTATTCTCAAAAACATGTAAAGAAGGCATTATTAGGAACAAGCTCACCCGTAAATTCAATTCTCGTGCATGAGATCTAGTGATTGGACATTGCATGTACAACGGAGGAGTGTTGGTTGTATCCGAAGGAGTGATGTCCTCATCAGAAACTGCCGGAGCTCCTGCTTCAGGCTATGCCCATCCGGGAACACGGAGAGCCCGCGGACGCAGGACCGTCCTGAGCTCGCCGGCTCCGACATGCCCAGCCACCGCGCCACCACCGAGTGCACGCCGTCGCACCCGATCAGGACCTGGCAATGTGCACACGAAAACAAGCACCACGCTAATGATAAATCCTTCAAATACGGCACCGTGCAGTAAGAATGTTACACCACGTCGTGTTGGTGTACCTTGGCTCGGATCGCCGTGCCGTCGTCCAACCGCACGACGACGGTGTCGGAGCCAGAGTCACCGCCGCCCGCCGGCTCGGTGTCGATGGAGACGAGCTTGGAGGAGAAGCGGATGGTGCCCGGCGGCAGCTCCTCCGCGAGCGCCTGCAGTAGCGCCTTTCTGTCCATCGCCCTCAGTTTGACTTCTTCAGAGCTTTTTTGTTTTTTTCAGTCCAGTGGAACAAACGATCAGATGGATGTACCAGTTCATATATGTGGATCTCAATCATATAGTTTCAGAACAAAATCAGCACTCAATTTGCTACGAATTTCATGACTCACGCGAATCGCTCCGGACTCCAGCCGACGAAGCAAAGAGACGAAAAATGCCAAGAATTATTAGTGAGGAACGGATGTACTGACCTGGCTTTGTTGCCGGCGAAGCGAAACTCCTGCGTCGCCCCGGTCTCAAGATTGGTCACCCTGGATCTGCACGCAGCGACGGAGTTCAGCTCATCAGCCGCAAAGAAGCAAGTGAATCGAAGCAGCTGGCTAGTTCATCTTTGGCGCGGGGCGTGACGGCGGCGACGCACGTTTCGTAGGCGCCGAAGCGGGAGGTGAGCTTGTGCGCGACGCCGAGCGCTCGGAGCGCGAACCAGCCGTTGGGGAAGATGGTGAGCGCGGCGCCCGTGTCGCGCAGCTCCGCGTGCCGCTCCAGCACCACCACGTCGCGCGCCGCGCCCGCCCGCTGCAGCGCCAGCGCCGTCGCTAGCCCCGCGATGCCGGCGCCGGCGATGACGACCTCCGCCGCGTCCACGCCACCACGGGCCATCGGCGGCGGGCCGGTTCGCTCCTGGATCAGGCAGCAGCAGCAGACGAGTTACACGCTCTACGGCAGCAGATGGCGCGATGCTCTGCACATCGATGAGTGTGCCACCAGATCTTTTGAGCTCGGCGGCAAGCTAGTGGACGTAAAACAACGAGATAGTGGAAATGGAAAAAGACGCGTCTGCCAGTGATCGCCTGGCCATTGGCATAAACAAGGAGCAAGCTGGTCCCTTTCTATTTTGGAGTGCCATCAACAAGTCAATAATACTATGCAGCATCAACTGTTGCATCGACCGAAGTTGTTAAGATGCCGACGGCGCGGCGGTTCCGTCCAAGATCTTACCATTCCATCGCTGTCTCAAATTTCACTGATGATTTCTGCTAATTTTGCACGGGTATTAAGTGTGAAGCGTCGACACAATTAATTTTTTGTACGTGGGTTGCTCAGCTGCACTTAGAGGTGGTTAAGATTAACGAGAAAGCTCGGTTCGGTTTATTTAGAAAGATCGACCTGGTTTGTTAGGATCATGAGCCAAGTATATTAAAATTTAGATGACAGAAACATATGTGATTTTAAGATTTTTTTAATTATTAGCATGTATCAACAATGCAAAAATATAAAACAATATTGCAGAAAAATCTCAGTCTAAGTCGACAAAGATGAAAAATAAATGAAATAAAAAATGATCCAACACTGAACATTATTTTTATCTATACTGAATTTGGTTTATTTATTGAATGATAAATTGAGCTTCATGCAACATAGAAACTGCCACCTTATTAGAGAATTAAAGTAGGTATTTCTATATAAATTATAATCGAGCTTATCGAGCTAATCAAACAGTTCGCGAGCAGCTCATGAGCTAACTCGTTAACAAACGAGCTATGATGGAAGCTCGGCTTGATTCATTTAGAAGACCGAGCCGAGCCAAAATTAAGATCGAACCGAGCTGGCTCGCAAGTCACGATTTTTTTTCTTTTTCTTATGCCTACGTCAAATATGAATGGCGTGTCATTTTTTTTTTTTTTGATACTCAATCTCGCCTCAATTTATTCATCAACAGCTGACCCAGCAGAGTCGCGGGCCGCATCATTTTCTTTTTTAATAATAATTGTAGGTATATATTTCTTTTCTAAGTGAAAAAGAAAGGAGAAACGGACAGATGAACCGTGATGTGCGCTCGCGAAAATGCTGAACATGTGTCTAAACAAAGTTTGGCTCAAGAGAGGCCCCAAGGGCGATCTGGGTTTTTGGCAATTTCTTGCAAGGCAATTGCTTCCTCGGAGGAGGAGGAACTTGCAATCATAAGCTGCTCTCTACCATCAGTCATTTGACCCTTTCATGCATTTCAGTAAAGTTTGTCACAAATTATTAAAAAACAGTCGTAAGTTTGTAACCCCCCAAAAAAAAAAACGTAACCACACATCAGCGTGAAACTCCGAGCTCACAGCTGAAACCCCCCCAACATAAGACGAACTGAAATCAATGTTCTAAAAATCCCCAACATAAGACGAACTGAAAAGTCTGAAATCACACGGAGAACTCTCACTCTGGCCAAATGTTGCCAAGATTGAATAGAATTTACATGGAGAACTTATGGAGAAGCTGTTCAAACTAAAGGTGGCAATAATTCTTTGCAAGTGGGAAATTATTCTCAGTTTATGAAAAAAAAATCAGCAAGCAACAGAGACGGAGCAGCTGAAATTTTTTAAATTTTCACATATTTTTTCTGGAAATGGCAAAGTTAAAATAATAAAATTGTTCCATTGACCAGATGTGTTGGTACTACAATGTGCGAATGCAAATTATTGCTTCAAAAATAGTTGCCAATTTTTTTTGCTTTGGCTATGATCATGTCAGTATAATTTACGCCTAAGCTAATGTCGATCCAAAGAAGCCATTTAGATCTGAGTTAAGGAAGGAAGTTAATTTAAGCAAGAGAGCGATAGCATAGATATAACTCGAGATCAAATGGTTAGTTTTTTTGTGAGGGCTCAGAATTTGAGTTGGGAGGGAGAAACCCGATTATTAAGAACGGCAAATGTTTCTGATGAAAAGAATACCGCGGCTTCCCTGGTTGTGAACCCGAGTAGCATAAAGCAGGGAACCTGAGAAATTGCAATCTATTTAGGCCCATGTTTATTCGTTGTAACGTATACTTGGGGTTCCGTCTTTTGAATTTTCGGTAGGTACGTCGGATGGTACTTTGACACAATTGAAGAGCATTGCTCTTGCTTGCACTGGGGGAGGACATCTCTTGCTGTGCTGATAACACAAACAAACAAAGGAATCCCCAACAGAAAGCTTGTAGCTGCAATCTTGTCTGGTTCGATTCATGACATCACATATATATCTCTTGAGAAAAACACATCTTTTGTGCACATGCACAACATGAAAAAGGTAAATTTGTGATCATGTATCACAAGTTTTATTGATTAGGAACATGAATCACATGTCTCATGTAGGTGTCTTTCTTTCACTATGCGCAAGTGTTTTAAGAATCCAGACCCTGAACCACGTGTCTCTCTGTAGGTCTCTTTCTTTCACTCCGCGTGCACCTTGCCTTCCTCGTGCGGTGGCAGGTCGCCACAATTGAACCACATTGTGTCCGAGAGCCTTGGGGACACGAACCTATAAAAGATCCGATCCCGGAACCACTTGATCATGTACCCGCGCACGCCACCGACGTTAGTACCACCCTGTTGCACCCATCCTGACAAGTAGGCCCCAGCAACCATCCATGTGACCCGCCACCGCCTCTCCGCCACATATGAGGCCATGCCCTCTGCAGGTCTCGCCGCCCGAGACAAGGCACGGGCCAAAATGATAGCATCCTCCAATGCAGAGCACCCGCCTTGTGCAATGTCGGGCGTCATGGGGTGGAAGGCATCGCCAGCCACAGTTACCGTCCCACGAGTTGCCGTACCTGTGAGGAGGGTCCATGGGTTCCGATACAACAATGGAGCCCATGAGAGGTTGTTCAAGTCAGAGTGGCGAACCACGTCTAGAAATTCCACAGGCATGTGGCTGGCAAGATTATCGGTGACCTCGTGCAAAGTCTTGATGGGGTCTCTGGCTGCTTCTTTCTCTGCAAATATATTGTTGGTTAGAGTTAATTATTTCAGTTTTCAATAAAAACTGATTATTGTTCTATCTTACTAGCCTACCAACATGTGCCATGCTTGCACGTCCAGCAATTTACAGACATAGCTACATATAGTATAGTTGTGAGTGAGTGCGCGCTGGACTTGCCTGCAGGGACGGTGTTGTTGATGAGGAACCAGTAGACACCGGTGTCACTGATGGGCACCATGCCCGCTCGGAGACCCTCCGAGAGGAACTGCCGGAGCTCCTGCTTCAGGCTATGCCCACCGGGGAACACGGAGAGCCCACGGATGGCCGACCGGCCCGAGCTCACCGGCTCCGCCATGCCCAGCCACCGCGCCACCACCGAGTGCACGCCGTCGCACCCGATCAGGAGCTAGCAATTTTCATATGAAAGCATTAAGCACGCACACCATCATCTGCAGGTCTGTATTAACGGCAAGAATGTTATGGCACGTCTTGTTGGTGTACCTTTGCTCGGATCGCCGTGCCGTCGTCCAGCCGCACGACGACGGTTTCGGAGGCGTCACCGCCGCCGCCGGCCGCGGGTTCGGTGTCGATTGAGACGAGCCTGGACGAGAAGCGGATGGTGCCCGGCGGCAGCTCATCCGCGAGCGCCTGCAGCAGCGCCTTTCTGTCCATCGGCCTCAGCTTGACTTCTTCAGGGCTTTTTATTGTTTCAGTCCAGTCCAGCGGAACAAACAATCAGTTGAAACTGTTCTTACAGTTTTTGTTTTCGGATCAAAATCGGTAGTAGGAACGATGTACTGACCTGGCTTTGTTCCCGGAGAAGCGAAACACCTGCGTCGCCCCGGTCTCCAGGTTGGTCACCCTGGACCTGCACGCAGCAAGAAAAACAGCAGCCGATCAGTCCAGCACGCATAGCGAATCGAGCTGCTAGTTCATCTTAATTCGGTGCACGGCGCGACGAAATGGCGACGCGACGCACGTGTCGTAGGCTTCGTAGCGGGAGGTGAGCTTGTGCGCGACGCCGAGGGCGTGGAGCGCGAACCATCCGTTGGGGAAGATGGTGAGCGCGGCGCCCGTGTCGCGCAGCTCCGCGTGCCGCTCCAGCACCACCACGTCGAGCGCCACGCCAACCCGCCGCAGCGCCAGCGCCGTCGCAAGCCCAGCGATGCCACCGCCGGCGATGACCACCTCCGCGTCCACGCTGCCTCCTTTGGCTACCGCCGCCACGCCGCCGCCGGCCATCTCGATCGGTGGCAGGAATGCTAACTGGTGGATCAGGCAGCAAAATCTAGTTACGTACGCTAACGGCAGCAGATGGCACGCTAACCACGAACGTGCACTGATGTGCGTGCTGGATCTTTAAAGTAGGGCGGTGGTGACGCCGGTGAGCTAGTGAACGTACGTAAACGATGGCGTATACAGGACTAGGAAAACAAATCGAAAGGAAATTCTTTACAGTGATCGCCTGGTAGCTGGCAAGATTGGATCTTGTTTATGTTTTGGTGCCGTCAAAAAGTCAATAGTGAAGTATTAACTGTTTGATGTACCGATGCTAAGCTGCCAGCAAGGCAGCAACGCGGCGGTTGCGTCCGGGGCCTCACGGTTTCGTGGCTGTCCTCTCCTGAATGTCGTGTACTACTATCTGTGTGTTCAACCTGCTTGCTTGAATGATTTTCTTGTTTGTACTAGTATCTTTCTACCTGTCGATCGACAAACGCAACCTTTTTGGGTGACATCCGCTGTTTTTGAATCTTCCTACGACCTGTTGACAAACGCCACCTTCTTTGGTCTTTCTACCTGTCGACAAACGCCAAGAAATAGATGCATCAGCCGTGACGTCCACGGGCTGGATAATCTTGAGACCGGGGCGACGCAGTCAGGCCGAGTAATGTTTGTGTACTGCAACAGGTTCTGAACTGAGGTGGGTTCAACAGAAGGCTCACACCAGCCTCACATGGTTAAAAGGTTTACGCCTGCGTGTTAAGCTACGATCGGTGGATGCGCATCATCGCTGGATTCTCTCCTGCGTGGCTGATCGGAATGCTTCTCTATCCAAAGGTTTGATCAACTACTAAGGAGTGGTGTCCGCGCGTGTGCTCGGTCTGGGGTTGCATGCTTAATTTTCAGAAAATTTGGTCTCAAACTTATTCAGAGTTCGGCTTGGTAGGAGTACATCGTAGTAGCATCAGCAGCGAAGCGAGAGGTCTGCCGTAAAAGTGCTCCAGTGAAGCTCCCTTGTAGTATTAAGTTTCAAGAGAGCTCGGAGCAATGATGCATGGAAGATGAGCGATAGCATCATGTCACATGAACTTGAATCGAATCTGGCTGCACGGTGTGTGTTCCCCTTCGGTCCGTCGTCGTGCAGTGTCGCGGCTGCATGCTCCAGTCCCAAGTCCACTGCCGTTTGACCACCAAGCCCCATGGCAGCAGCAAGTGTCGGGGAGCAGGCGCACCGGTGGCCGTGCCGCCAATTGATGCTGCAATTACCGGCACCAAAAGCAGAGCGCGAGCGCCCCGAGTCCCGCAAAGCGCAAAGTCTCACACTTCTCACGCCTCCGCCCGGGTCATCCGACACCACGGCACCGTCGCCGACGAGGCGCACCATCCGTCCGTCTCCAGTTCTTTGCACTGAAAAGTCGCAAGGGCGAAAAGATCACTCCATGACATGTCCACACGAAGAAGGTTATTGCGAGTAATCAGCTGCTAATCCCTACTCTGCTGCTGCTGCTAGCACGAGCTCTCTTCTCTACCACAACCAGCCTTGAAAAGTTGGATTCCTTGCGGCCGTGTCGCGCCCGGCTCGAGAAAGTGGGGATCGAAAGACGCCCGCTTTGTCGCAGCCTTTTCGTTGTTGGGCACAGGCGCTGGTACTACTAGCCGGTAGCCAGCCACTGCAGCCATATTGGCCTTTGCGCTTTTGCTTCTTCGCCTTTTCTCCACGGCGCTTTGTGGTGCACTGCTTCCCTGCCCGGCAGCGACCGCGGTGCAGGAGGCACTGCTGCTGCCGAGTGCTGACTACTGCAGCGCGCCCCACCAAAAGCCTCCGGCTCACCGCCAACGGCGCAGTCACGGGCTCAACGGCCTCAACCGAACACCAGACCAAACGGCGCCAGTCACCAGAGCACGCTCGCTGCGGAGTGCGCTGCGCAGCACTGAGTTGATCCGGGTCGAGCAGGCAGCGAGACAGCGGCGAGCGGCGGAGCAATGGGAGGAAGAGGAGGAGGAGGCTGCTCCTGGCCGGGCGAGGCGCGGCGCGCGCTGCTCCTGGCGCTGGCGCTCGGCTCCCTGCTCGCGCAGCCGTGCCGCGCGTCCTTCTTCTCCTTCGGCGTGCGCACGGCGTACACCGTTCAGCTGGTGAGTGTGTGTGTTATTGTGTTATTATTACTCCGACCGCGTCACGTCGCGGCATTCGTTTGTTCGGTGAGCTTCTCCTGAGCAGCTGCGTGTGTCCGGTTCCACCAGCCTCGCGACACCGGCGGCGGCCACCGCGAGGAGAAGGTGCCCATGACCGTCGTCGTGCCGGACTACTCGCCGCGCCCGGCGCCGCTCGCCGCTGCCGCCGGGGCGCCCTCGCCGGCGCCAGCGCTACTCTCTGCCGCTGGGGCGCCCGCGACGGCTCCGGCGCCCGTGCACGGCGCGGGCGCGGGCACGGACGCCGGCATGCCGAGGCTGCCGTCCGAGCGGCGGGTCCCCCGCGCGCCGACCGGCGCGGTCGCCGGCGCGCCGGCCGGGGCGACCAGCACCGACTTCATCAGCAGCAGCCCCGCCGTGCCGCTGCCCGCCGGCGTCACCGACTCCGCCACCGTCCTGCCCATGCCCACACCCGGACAACAACACCGCCGGGTAACCACTAACCAGCCCTCTGCTTCTTTTTTTTCTTTTACTCTGTTTTCTCACACAATGTAACCCTCTTTCTGAATCATTACTGCTGGTGATTAGCTTAGTTTCTACTACTCTTTCCTACGAGAGCTTTTCTTGCTTCTTTGTGCAAGCACCGCTTTCCCAGTGCATCGTGCCATCGGCCAAGCTTTTCTGCTCTGACTTCTTTACCTCCATTGTTGACGCTTTTTTGCAGGACGACGTGGGGATGGGCGCACGGCAACTTCAAGCCCCGGCGGTGCAGCTCGCCGTTCCTCTCCTCATGATGCTGTCTCTCGTGGCTCTGTGGTAGACTTGCTGTAATTTTTCTTTCTCCTGCAACCACAAGTGACCTCTCTGTGTAGTCTGTAGCTCGTCCTATGACTTTCATCTGTCACCATGCCTGTTCCCTGAATCCAACTTCCTCTGTTCTTTCTGATTTCCTTGAGTTCATGAACTGATGCATCACCTGCGGAGAGATGCAAAGCATGAGTGAATCAAGAACACAGATCACGATGCTATGAGGCCCTGAGTGAATCAATGAAAACTCGCTATCTTATTCCCACAGGGGATAAGTACAGGCCCATCATACTATTATCGTTTGGAAAAGTGAAACGTAACCGATGGATGCTAAGTCCTGGATTCCATTGCTCCATGTTCCTGTGGAGGCGAACCGCCACTACTACTGACTGAAGTGTACCAAAGGGGAACCGTTGCAGCAATTGAGTTATGTATGGCGCGGATTAACTTCCCCAAATTTAGACCTACTCCTACATATACATCTAAGATTGCACCAATTGACTCAGGGAGTGCGCAATCAAATCAACAAGCATGGAGTGGAACCATGACCTGGATCACTTTTGCGTGATTTTTTTGCACCTGCAAACAACAAACTGCTTTCAGCAATCTTTTTGCGCTTATTGCAACCTACCATTGAACTTGTACGGTTCCTAATCCAGTGGAGGCCCGTAAAACTAAAAGAAAAAAAAAGAGATAGGCTGTAATAAGTGCAAACCTTTTGCTAAAAATAGTTTGTAATCACAAAAAGAAAATGTAGAAACCGTTTTATTTTGGAATTTAATGTATAATACAACTATGGCTGATACGTTAGCCAAATATCTTACAAAAATGCAACCTTTCTGTTTGCAGCATTTTCACCATACATGACTATAAAGCTGGAGTTTGTGACTCCTGCCACATTTTCTTCCTTCCGGTTTTTGCAAAACGGGTGGTGTATTAAGGAAGTAGCGGACAGATTTTAAGGGATCAATGGAAACTTGGGAAATATTAATATCAAATATATACTACTTGATTCCCACAAGTATAGGTTTAAGTAGAAAGTTCAACGGGGCAGTCAACCCCATGGGCGCCGCCGGCCCCCGAAGGTGGAGGAGGGCTAAAGGGTTACGGTTTTGGGGTTATCGACACCTCTCTCTAGCATCCATTAGGTTGGAGGCCATGTGTTGTTGTAGCCACGGGCACTGAGAGCTGGGAGGAGCTGGGAGGGGCCGGGCAGATGACGGCGGAAACCACATTGGGTGGCACAGGCCGACAAAATGGGCGACTGTGGTCAACATTGCGAGGAGGAACACATCGATAGGGAGATGATTGTGGCGCTTTGGGAGGGTCAAACGATGTCGCATGATGGGTCGAGCGGTAAGGCTACTCCCAATAGGAGTTTTATTTGCGATAAACATGGTGCCACATAAGCCAAATTGAGAGGAGTTGATGTTACACAGTTTTCACCCGTTGAAGTAGCTGGGTTTCATTTCATGAGTTCCTCGACCAATACGGCATAGGAATTAAATGCTTTAATTTAATTTTTCTGTTAAACAACAAAATAAAATTGTACATTGGAGGGAATTGTTTTTCAAAGTATTTAGATAATGTGATATCTTCAAAACAACAATTGAAATATGCCATTGGAAGTAGCCTAACTTCTTTTTTTTTCTTTTTTCTTTTTTTTTGCGAGGAGGAAGTAGCCTAACCTCCCCCTTGGAGAAAAACAAACAGCTGAGCTTTTTTGTCTGGATTCGTGGACCAAAATCATTTTGGCATCTGCATCCAACTCGAGGCCATGCATATACTGAAATGCAAAAGTTTGCTTCTAACTCTTGTTCACCAAACTAAAATTATATATGGACCTCTCGATGTGTTCTTTTTCTTAAAAAAAAAAGTTTGGTGAGCATATCTCAATATGTCCTGTAGCTGCAGCTGTGCCTAGGCTCTCAAAATATGCACACTAGTCATCTATGTCGTCCACAGTACGTGACGTGTGCACATACCTGTGAAGCGTACATTGACGCAAGGCTCCAGTTATTTCAAGATATACAAGGCGACAAATCTTGCTTGTTCTGCACCCTGCATGTATGTTTTTTAAGTCTGTTTAAATACTTCCGTTTCGTCGTAGTTACACCACACAACGTAGTACTCCTGTTTAGTCCGCTGTACGGGCAGCTTTGCAAGTACCGGCGGGCGGCGACATTTGTATCTAGTGGCAACACGGATGGAAACCTGTGAAAACTTCACCGAAGCTCTCTAAATCATAGAGGGCCAAGAACGACGAGATCTCTAATCGGTAAGACATGCAATCACCAAGGCATCTGGGTCCGCATCTTGGAATATTGCATCACGCACCGCGTCAACCATTTTGTACTTTATAAATGTAACGCCCTGAAAATCGACCCTAAAAATTTTAAATAAAAATCGAAACTTAAATCGAAAGTTTTCAAAACTTTTCAAAAATCCCTCTCTTGTTCTGGACCACCAACTGGATTTTCCGGTCTGGTCTATTTCTTTCCCTTCTCTATCCTTGCGCGCTAAATTGCCGTCCAGCGCGTTTTTACCTTCACCTACCCAGTGACCGTCATTTATTCCGTCGCATAAGCTGGCACATCGCTCGGCCCCGCACGAGTCATCTCGTCACATTAATTATCTCGAATGACCTGACGACACTATGCACTATGCTTGAGTCGTCTCGTCGTCTTGAACCTTGTGCCAACACTATGCACTATGCTTGAGTCGTCTCGTCGTCTTGAACCTTGTGCCAACACTATGCACTATGCTTGAGTCGTCTCGTCATCTCAAACCACGTGACGACACTATACACTATGCTTGTGTTATCTCGTCGCGTCTCGTCGTTGTCTCATCAGCCCAAATCCACACACCAACTCCTGAGTCGTCTCGTCGTTGTCTCGTCAGTCTAAAACCATACGCCACGCCTTTGGCCCCGCCATCTTGTCGCTCTGCATCGTAAGCCGCTCGTGCCCACTTGCATGCGCCGCTACTGCCCCAGCTGGCCACTTTCCCCACTGCTGCCCAGTCCTGTCGCACTGCTGCGCGTGCCACATCGCGACGCACCGTCCGAGCCCCACCGTCGCTATTCATCCATGCGCACCACTGTGTGCGTCAACCGCGCCGTCACTTCAGCGCTGCAGCCTCTCCCTCACCTTTGCCACTGCATGCTGCCTGCCACTACCTAGCCTCGCGCCGCGTGCCACCGCCCACGTCCCGCTCTGCGCGCGCAGGAGCGGCGACTATAGCACAGCAGCGCCATCGCCTCAATGTCGCTGTCCACGGTGATGCTCCTCTCTCTCCCTACTCGAGTTCATCCCAGGCTATAAATAGCCCTCCCCGCGAGCTCCCTCGCCATCGCGCTGTCCAGCCCAGCTGCAGGTGAGCGTCCTCCCTCCGCTTCTCTCTTTGATCTGGTGTTTAACCAAGCACCGCATTGATCTTCCTTCCCGACGCCGTCTCGCCCCGACCAAGCTGCCGTGGAGCATCCCCAACACCACTCCACCTCCCCGGCCCACTTAATCTACCCTTTTCCTTTGTCAACCGAGCACCACCAGCAGCCCAAGCACTCGTGTGCTGCTCGACTTGAAATATTCCCTCGAATTTATTTTCGGAATTAATCCATAGCCTCCACTATAAAATCGATATCTCCACCATCCAAGCTCCGAATGATTCGATTCTTCCTCCTAAATTCGTCTAAAATCGAGCTCTATCCATTCCTATCAGTTTCATCTTTTGTAGAGCTCCTCTTCTATTTCTTTTGTATTTATTTGTGTTTGTTTGCTTGTTTGTGTGCCGGTTTCGCGTACCGTAGCTGACGGAGTGTACGAGCACGAGTACGAGGAGGAGGAGGAGCAGGAACCAGGAGCCGGAGACTTCGAGCAGGAGCTTCCCGAGGACGTCAACGAAGGCAAGTCACAATCCGTTTTCCCTTTGATCATACTGCTCCTATGTTTTATAAACACTACCCGTAGCAGCCGTTTTATTGCATGAAATGATTGACCTGATGATTGCAAAACCTTTGTGTAGTATGACCAAGACCACTGAGCCTTATATTACCTGTCCTATATTATTCCCTGTTAAACCTAGGATATCCATGTATGAATATTATTTACGCATGGATGATTTCCTTGTTATATAAATGCTTAGGACTGTGTATCACTAAATGCTCTACTTATACTTAGCTTTTGCAAATGTGAAAACCGTGATTGGTGTTGTGTGGTAGTAGTAAGGTTGGGTGATAACTTAAGAAAGATGAATGAATGAACTTGGGTTAGAGCTGAGATGATCCTGATGATATTTATGGAAGATTAAGCGTCGCCTCTGTGGTGTGCTTATGACAAGTGATATGGGAGATGAATGCCGCCTCTGTGGTGGGTTCATATATGTGGAGATGATTGCCTTGGCTCGTATAAGGACCGAGTTGCTTGTGACATCCTACCTAGCCGTTTATTCAGTGCGATCACACTACCGTGTATGCGGCACGGCTTAGTCTAAATCCCGCCAGCTAGTCTGTTAATCGCCTGGAGGCTGGAGATGCAATGGGAGCCCATGGAGCAGGTGGACGTGATGCAGACGTGTGCGACCCGGTCGAAGGCCTAGATCAGAGGCTAGACCCCTGGATAACTCCCATGGCGATTAGTCGGGACGATGCTGTGATGGGTAATGGCTTTGTGAGTCTTCACACCATCCGCGCAGTGGCTTGTGATGCACTCAGATTGTGGGTACAGCGTACAACCTCTGCAGAGTGTTAAAAATCTATTCGAATAGCCGAGTCCACGGTCACGGACATGGCTTTGGTTCGGTCCAAGAACTAGCATGGGATGGGTGCTTATCTCCTTGATGCGTGAGTTGTTTTTGAGAATAGGTCCGGCCTTCCGCCGAAGGTTGTCGTGGACGGGGTGTCCGGCAACGTAAAACTTGACCAACCCCTTAATATCTTAATTTGATGCTTTTGTGCTTTATAAGCTGAACCCCTCCATGTGTAAAACTTGCTTTATTGCAATATTAAACCTGATGGCCTTTACCTTGCTACTGCCAACTGCATACTTTTATCCATTGATGGTAGGGTAAGGGTTGCGACTTGCTGAGTACTTTTGTACTCATTCTTGCTTGCTGATTACAGAGGAAGATCCAGACTTCGTCGACGCCGACGGTGAGGAAGACGATTGAGCTTGGTCTCGTCCGCACCCGAGCTGCCTGTGGCATTAGTCTACCGCTTAGTTGCTTCCGCTATGCCGTTTGATGACCTAGAAGTCATCTTCTGGTTTAGCTTTGTGTTTACTGTTGCCTATCTACTAGTGCTCTTGTTGCTTCTTAATCGACCCCTGCCAGGTCGCGACTTGTAATATCACCTGTTGTAAGACTTGATTGTACCAGCGACTGATCCAGGGACTGGTATAATAAAGTGTTTAAGCTCCTGGGATAACCGGGGTGCTTCAATAAAGCCATGCGTGATGTGCAAACATTTGCTTGCCAAGAACTTCGGGTTCCTTTCTTCAGTTCCTCCTCCAGCATCCATCCTTGTTCGTGTACCAAAATGGGGGGATGGAACCCGAGTTCGAAGACCAACTCGGATCCAAACTCAAAGACCACGAAAGATTCGAGTTTAAACATCGCGAAAGATGTCACTGAAGTATGTAAAATGTTTTTCACAAATGTGCATCTTTCTTTGTTCTCAAAGCAACTCATGTCTGTGCACCTGAACTGACCTGCACTACCAACTCTGAATTGTGCCATGTTGCTCTGCTTCAATGGCAGTTGATCGGTAAGACTCTAGTGTACCTGAACAAGGTTGTAGCCGGGTGCGAGGCGCGTGTCGCCGCGAAGCTCGAGATCATGGGCCCCTGCTCCAGTGTCAAGGACAGGTACTAACGATCAATCTTCCCATTTCTTTCTAAAACAGCGTTACTAATCTGTTATGATGGTTGGCAGGATTGGCTACAGCTTGATCGCGGATGCAGAGGAGAAGGGCCTCATCACTCCGGGAAAGGTGACGGCGATCAGTAGCAGATCGATCATGCTTGCTTGTCCACGGCACAAACTGAATGTTACTCCTGTACTGTTCCATTTGCAATTGTTGCAGAGCGTAGGAACACCGGCATCGGGCTGGCGTTCATGGCGGCCGCCAAGGGGTACAAGCTGGTGGTGGCGATGCCGGCGTCGGTGAGCACGGAGCGGCGCGCCGTGCTCCGGGCGTTCGGCGCCGACGTGGTACTCACCGACCCGCAGCTGACCATGGAAAGCGTGGTGCGCAAGGCCGAGGAGATCGCCGCGAGGACGCCCGGATCCCACGTCCTCCAGCAGTTCGCCAACCCGGCCAACCCCAGGGTCCATTACGAGACCACCGGGCCGGAGATCTGGTCTTCAACGGCGGGCAAGGCGGACATCCTCGTCGCCGGCATCGGAACAGGTGGCACGGTCACCGGCGCCGGGAGGTACCTCAAGGAGAGGAACCCTGCCATCAAGGTGACACCTAAATACTTGGACTGAGCCAATGGTTTCTGCGTCGATGATGACCTGAAGCGACTGGTGGCTCGGTTGGCTTTTGTGTCGTGAAGGTTTACGGCGTGGAGCCGTCGGAGAGCGCGGTGCTGTCTGGAGGGAAACCGGGTCCGCACAAGATCCAGGGCCTCGGCGCCGGCTTTGTTCCCAGCGTTCTTGACGGCAACATCCTCGACGAGGTGTTCCAGGTGTCCAATGAGGAAGCCGCGGCCACGGCAAAGCAGATCGCACTGAACGAAGGCTTGTTGGTGAGAGCATATAGCTCATCGCCTCTGTTCCAAACTCTTTGACGGCATTATCCATGGGCATGACATTCCTTGAGCACAGATCAAGAAGGCGTGCACATCCAGCGATGACTTGTGCGTTCACAATGCTTTGGTTTCTTGACCGCCTCGATCTCTTTCGTTTTCTTTCAGGTCGGGATATCGTCGGGCGCTGCTGCAGTCGCCGCCATCAGAGTCGCCAGGAGGGCAGAGAACAAGGGCAAGCTCATCGTTGTAAGCTGCGTCATTAGAAAACCTGTCACAAAACGGTGGTCTGCTAGCTTGATCTATACTGATTTAACCTTTTCTCCTCGATGGTTGCTGCAGGTCATTTTCGCGAGCTGCGGCGAGCGGTACTTGTCGTCTTTCATGTACGAGTCCCTTAAGAAGGATGCTGAAAACATGGCCGTCGAGCCAGAAGAACAGAAGTGGCCATTTGTTCAAGAATACACTCGCTGCATACGAGACGTCGCGTTTTATTCTGGTGCTGCCTCGGATATGAACATGTGACTCTCTGGCATTAGAGATTTCTTTTGTCAGAAAATAAAAGGTCACAGTTTCCTAGCTAGATTGGGGGTTGGGTTGATACTTGCTCGGTATAGAAATGTAAGGACTTGTTAACTTTCAGACATCACATTTGATAATTCATCTTATTCAAAATATTTATCAAAATATATATAAAAAATAAGTTATACTTAAATATACTCATAACATTTATAGTTAAAAAAGGTAAGGAGTATCTAGTGATAAAAAAGTCGTAACAAAATAAATAATATTTTCATAAAGCCTATAGATAAATCATATAGTCGTTAAACTTCATGCATGACTACAGGATGTAAGCTTTGACTGCTTTGTTAGGATTTCTGTGTGGCCAAGCTTAGACATTTTCATTCCGTTGAAATAAAAAAAAACTTAGAGGATCCTTTCGACACCTCCCAAGCGCATGCATATCGTAACAAACTCTCCTCATCATGTCCGATAGGGTATATAGATGCGATAAATTATGTACTTTTCAAAGTTTCATGAGAAACTAGTCCTCCCTTGAGAGAGGACTATTGTGCAAGATATTCATCCACCTCTATCAGCTTGTGTCATTTGTGTCTGTCACTATCCTTAAACTAATATGTGCACCATATTCATCCAACATAGTATTATTTAACGATGGATGGTTAACTAGTGTCACACAAATTACATTCTATTTGTTGGCATCCGTATGCATGTGGAGAAGCTGACATGTTCATTCAATCCTTCTTGATACTCTAGAAATGGAGAATCACATCAAATAAACTAAAAAGATCTAACTGAATTCTTGTTGAAATAGTCTCTCTTTTTTTATTTTCAAATTTCCCAATAAGTTACACTTAAAACTTACTACGTGCACCTTCTGATCATAAGCGTGACGGTATACAACATAGATAGCATAGTTAATTATGTCTGTTAGGGTAGTGCCAACCATGCTCCACAATCCCTTTTGTCTATAGACCATTCTACATCTGAGTAATAAGATGATATGTTATCTATTTTCATGTGAAAGATGCGGGTAGGATCCCTTTGTATTTTGTTCTCAACAACGCCTTGCCAGAGAAAAGTATTTTAGCTAATTGTTGTAACAAAGAAACATCGTGGTATGTTGGAAGGATTGCCATTTCGTCTAGAGAAGAGCCATGGATTGAAAGAAAGAGAGAGATGAGTCGTGGCATAGGAAGGAGAGTGGAGAATGCAAGAGAGAGTAGGTAAATGGAGGAAGCACCATTGATTTTATATAAAAGGAGAAATTGTTGGAAATTTCTCATCCACCCATCGATATTTTTTTTTGGGTAAAGAATTGACCAGAGCCATATCCCTTCCACAATGTAGCATTTACTAAACTCTTTTATACTACTCACTACAGCACATAATGCACTTTGACACTTTAGGTTTAAAAATTGTTATTAAATTTCAGAAGTTTTTGAACCAGAATATGCACGGTTATACACTTCGTGGGAAAGAAATTAAAATAAAATCCCAAAAGAAAAGAAATAAAGGACATGCAAAAATATCCCGACACAAAAACAACAACCAAAAAAAAAAAACTCCATCCATGAGTATTGACCCAAAGAAAGAGAGAACTGTCTTTTATATTTATATTTTGAAGCTCAGTAATCCAAAAATAATATGAGAGGGCGTGCCGATTATCGTCTCTGGCTCCCGGCAGTGCCACTCTGACAAACCGCTGATTCATGTGCTCATTTTGTTTCACCGTCGGCAGCATCAGCAGGAGTGGATCCCTTTCCCAGTTCCTCATCTTTGGCCACGCCGCCGGCTTCTTTTTCTTGTGCTTCCCTCGCTTTGCCCCAGAGCACCATGTATAGCCCGCCCACGATCAGGACAGCGCCAAGCGCGCTGCAAATATGGCACGTGTTCAGTCTATTGCCAGATTGAGAACCAACAGAACCTGGATGGCATTTTTTTCAAGGTTTGCGAGCAAGTGAGAAGAGGGACATCACATTCCGAGGTGTAGCTGTTCGTCGAGGAAGATGGAGCTGAGCACGGCGACGAAGACGATGATGAGCGGACCGAACATGGCGACGTAGAGGGGCCCTCGCTCCCGCAGGCACCACGACATGAGCGGGAAGGCGCAACCGGACGCCACCAGACCCTGCACAAATTAATAAGGAACATGGCGTTACGTGACATTGACATATGCCGGAAGCTAGCTAGCAGTAGTGTAGGTGTCACTTGATTATATACGTACGGCGTACGCCGAGGAGTAGAGCCTGACGTTGAGGCCGAGCCTCCAGTGCGGCGCGTCCCGGTGCAGGCAGAGCGCGAGCGGGGTGGACTGCGCGGCGCCGAAGAGGCACACCAGCGCGGCGATGGAGTAGTGGCACGGGTACGCCTCCCCGACCTTGGCCTGGATAGACAGCCACACGGCGTAGCTGAAGCAGCTGCTGATGGCCAGGAACGACCCCACCACGCCGGCGGCGGCCGACGGCGCCGCCGCCCGGGCCAGGCCGCCGTGGGCGGCGCCGTCGTGGACGAGCCTGGTGCGCGCGAGGCGGCGGAGGAACACGAGCTCCGGGCCCCTGTAGAACGTGACCACCATCGCGCCGCCCAGGCCCACCAGGGTGCCCGCCAGCTTCGCGCGCCCGCTGGCCTTCCCGAGCTTCACCGTCTCCAGCCTGAATGTATGTGGAGCGTACGTAGTACGTTGATTGATGGCATGATCATCACCGATTCAGTGATGTTACTACGTATAATCTGTTGGTCATGGCTATAAGGTGGTAACCGATCGACAATTAACCTGCTCAAGATCGCGACGATGAAGGTGGACTGGGGAGTGAGGTTGCTGAGAGCCGTGACGATGGTCGTCGAGTTGGTCAGCTTCATGGCAAGCACCAACAGGTTCTGGTTTATGGTGATTCTGCATGTAGTTGTACAACACTACGTACTGAGAATGGTTCGGTCGTTGTATCTGGTGATCACTCTCAACTCAACTAGTAGCAGAAGCACTTGTTTAATTTGGCAGGTCCGTGATCTTACCCAAATAATCCACACAGGAACAGACCAAGCGCCACCTTCATGGTTAGTGGTGGCCGTTTCTTCCTGGATCGATGCACACACAGCGTTCACCAATTAGTAAAAAGAAACAGAAAGATCAGCGATATATTACTCCCTTCTTGCATGCACGGTCGTGCACTCGTGCGTATGTAGTGACAGTAGTGTTACCTCTCGACGAGGAAGGCGAGGGGCAAGAGGAACGCGGCGGCGAACATGAGGCGGTAGGCGACGAGGATTCGCTCGTCCATGCCGTCGTCGAGCGCGAGCTTGATGAAGATCTGCAGCGCCGAGAAGATGAACTCCACCAGCACCATCGCCGCCGCCGGCTTCGCGCCGTCCACCACCCCGCCGCCCGCACCTCCTCCGCTCCCCATGTCAAGTTATTTACGAGAGGAAGCATAAACACAACAACGTCGACGTGATGGAAGAACGAAGCACACGCAGCAGAGAATGCGGTTCGGGCACGATCGCTGCTGCATAGAAGCAGCAATCCTGGGCGTCCTAGTTTCCGAGAGGCGGCGTTTTAGGCGCCAGCTGGTCCGGTTTCCTCGGTGTTGTCACGACCGAGGTGCGCAGCGCAATGCCATGGCAAGCCGCGAGAACCGACGAAATGGTGCGTCATTGCGGACGTGGCCCTCGTTGGCTTTAGCTGGACCGGGCTGCAAACATATCTCTGGGCCCTACACCTTAACAAGTTGACAGACACGCAATTTCCTGTGTTGGCTTTTCAATGGTCGCGGGCGGCTTCTTGGCGCCACGAGTGAGAGCGATCCTACGACTACCGCACGCTGTCAGCAGACTCAGCACGGCCACAGCCTTCATGCTGCAAATCTTCTGAAGTAAATGTGACGACTTCATGTTACCATTGCCAGAAAACCTCGCACAATAACTCGGTTTGGTGCCGCAGGTTTCTTTGTTGCAAATTGCTAATGGTTTATATATATCACATATTTTGTCTTTGGACCTCCTAGGCTCTACACACGTCGAAAAGAAACATAAATTTTTAGGAGTGCGGTCAGCTAGTGATCACTTCAGATCGAGGGCATCCTGTATGTGCGCTCATTGGATCATGTCTTCCAAGAAAGGATGGTTGAACAATGATTATGTATTCGAAACAGAACAGCTGTTTGCTTCCTCTACGGAGATCGATTGCCAACTCTCTATGTAAGGAAACACATAGAAAATGTCTGTCCAGCTTGCACAACAATTTTCAGAGAACGGATATGCTGTCCTATGCCCAACAAAAAAAAAATCAAAACGAATATACTATGGCTTGTAAGCAAAAGTAATGAGTCATGTGGAGTGTGGATGATCTGCATCGAGCTGTTAGTAGCCATGTGTTCTGTCGGATATGCAGGATATCTTTTTAATGTGTCCCATTCTTCGTCAGAACGATGATTGCGAATATGTGCAGGTAAATTGCATTGCAGTTTGTCAGACTTCTGATAGGTCTGCTCTCTCTAGTACAAATATATTTTCCTTGTCATCTCTTCCAATCCGTAAAGATTCATCAACATATCTGTTTGAAATTTGAGGAACACAATGCATTCATATTGGTGATTGATTGAAGAACTGGAAGCATAGCAAAGAACAAACTAGTCGCTATAGAATCCATGACGACAAAAAAAAAATTTAAAAAGGATACGTTATCTCTAGCCAACCCTCTGGGTTGAATATGGCCAGGAGCAGATCGTAGTTCTTTTGAAATATATTCATCAACTGCGTACACAAATGTGATGATATAAGCAATCACATTTAAAGTTCATGATGTCCATGTTTTTGGAAATAAGTAGTACAAAGCCTTTACCTGATCCGGAGTGATAGTTGAGCTCTCAAGCTTGATATCCACTCTCTGAAACAAGCAGTTATAAGTTGTGAGGGGGTTCCGGTCATTCACGATCAGGATCAGCAGTAAGACTGCGAAGCAATTTCTAACCAAAATCAGTAACGAGCAACAGAGAGAATACTTACCGTTTTGCTAGTAACACTGTACGAAGCTTCAATAGTGAGCTTCCCCGACAATATCTTCAATGCTCTTGCGCTGAACTTGATCACATTTACCGCCTTTTCCTTTGGGTGTAGAGAAGTGACGCTAAATCTCCATTTATTTCAAGTGATAGGAAATATCAAAATTTACTTGGCTTGCGATTAGAATCAGATAAGACTCCAGTTCAGACGTCACGACTACTACGTCATGAAAATATTAACCCCAGTTCAATTTGTCGTTGGCCAAATAAGTTTAACGCCTCTGCTTTTGTGTGCGACTGACAATTTCAAAGCATTGATATGCGATCCAATGCGCAGGTCTAGCTTTTAAAATTTCACTATCCAAAATCTTTGTGTAGGTGGATCAAAAGAAAAACAAATACCAGTTGCAAAAAAAATACAAATTAATTAAATCTCGGAGTCAAAGTGGGCAGACCAGATAAACATTGGCATTCCGTGGGTAACCTTGACTTACCTCTTTGACATCAATGATTTGGAGGAAATCTCCTAAGCTGATGAAATCTCTCAGTCCTAACTTGGTCCTTTTCTTTCCCAGTATGGAAATCGTGCTGTAGATGAGCTTCCAGCACCCATCCACCTATCAAAGAATCCCCATGCATCCAACACCCCACTATCAGTTAGTTACAGAGGAAGTATTTCTGCACATTATTTTTACCGGTACAACTGCTTTCATCAGTATATATATAGTTTTATCATATTACCGCAACAGTTTGTTCAAGTATGAGTGAATCACTGAATTGTCCACCTTTCCTTAGCATAGGCATCTGAATGAATTGGTGTGAGTGAATCACTGAATTTACCGAATCAAATTGCAGTCTTGACTCCTACTACTATTTAACGTCTTCAATCTTCAGCCTAGGTTGGTGGGTGCATATATAGTAACTCAATCCAGTACTGTACTAACTATTAGCTTGCATTTTGATGCGGTTAAGAATAAGTATCGTAAGACATTTTGAACACTTCAAATGACAAATGCTCGGAACGCTAGCTGTTATGTCCGTGGTAGCATGCTCTTACCTTGTCCTGCAGCTTGGCCGTAGGCTCCGGCGTGGGGTTCCGGGACTCGAGCAGCTCCACCAGGCCATGGACCTCCGACCGCTTGGCGGACGTCATCCCGAATATCGCCCTGTTTTCGCCCTCCAGCGCCCGGTACAGCGCGGCCTTGACATCACCCGCGGTCTCGTACCCGGCGAGAGACACGGTGCTCTTCTCGGGAGGCACGGCCATGGCTCTGCCTGCCACCACGCCGCACGATCGCCAGCCGCCATGCCGTCGCTGCGAGGCAGAGAGGGCGCAATGCGAGAGCGCTCCTCCTCCTCCCCTCCCGCTCGTCGTCGCCGCCGCCGCGTGGCACGGCGCCGGAGCGAAGAGGACTGTTGCTCCCATGGCTGGCTGGCTGGCTGGCTAGAGAGCGTGCTCACACGGCCGGTCGCAGGGCGGCCTCCTCAGCGCCATGCTCTGCTCGGCTTAGCTCCTCCTCCTCGCCCCCGCGCGCGCGTCCATGCGAGAGCCCAACAATACGTGGGGTGGGAAGCTGGCTGCAAAACTCTGGCCACATCTACCAAGATAACGTTGCGGCCACTGGGCACTTCAGTCAGTGAGCGTTGGCCAATCGCTCGCGGCAGATCACATGCACCCGTCATTTCTTTGCTCGTTCCTCAACGGCAGCTAAGACAGGGCGCTGATCAGAAAATCATGAAGCACGTGAGCCTCGCGATACGAAAATGGAGTCGGCCAGCGGATCCGGAGACCGCGACATGTGCGATGTAGTAGTATAATGTAAGACACATTCAGGTACGGGTAGAACATGCACGGAGAGACCGAATCTGGAATAAACTAGGGATAGGGAGCCATCCGCCTGCTAACGGATAATGAAATCATGTCCATCTGCATCGAACACTCAACAGGGATTAAGGGTCCACACCAATCATCGGCATCTCGAGTGCAATTCCGATTTTTCACTACAAAGTGCAGCCACAAGCGTATGAATCAAATGGTAGCACATTCCGGCTACCAGTTCAGATAGTTCTGACACAGGGTATTACAGCAATAATTCTACCCAACTCCAAGAGAATGATGACAGGATATATATTACAGCAGATTCTGTAACGCATATCATTTCAATTGTTACAGCGACCCAAGTCCACCAAGAGAATGGTAACTGCTCAAGAATCAAAGAATGACGAACATTATTTTTACAGCACCGACGGTAAAGACAGAAAGAGACGATTACAGGCCACCAACTCCAGATTAAATGATAAATAAAATAAAATGGTGGTGGAAACTTCAAGAAAGGTGGAAACAGCATTTGACTCGTGGACATTACAATTAGATGGTCCCGTGTTACAGCACCTGTACCCCCCTTTTATCATACAACACCAAAAGAATGGATCAAAATTCATGATGCATTACAACAAAATGATAATTACAAGAAATTAACAGAAGAACAAAAAATAATACAGGCTGGAGCAAAAGAGAGAAAAAAAAAAGATGTGAATTTCGGGAAGAGGCCAAGTCGATGACAGGAATGATTCTCTCAGCATTTCAGGTCACCGCCGCCGCCTTGAGACTACAGGAGAACTAGAACCAGTCTGCTGCCGTCTAAAACTAGGGGAGGACACTTGAACTGGTGCATGATGCACTGCTGCCGCCTGGTAAGAAGGGTACGCAGCAGGCTTTGAGACTGCTTGTGCAGCCGTTGATTGAAGAGTCGACTCCATGAAGCATGCTATATTTAACCGGGTTCTCTCCAGCTCCCCTTGCAGCAGATCACTACTGTACTGCTGAGCAAGCGCCTGCAAAGAAAACAATGAATTCTGTGATTCTACAACTGTAAAAGTATCTACAACAACGACAACCAAAGGTTTCTGTAAAGATAGTTCCATCTAACATGATGAAAGACATAGTAGAAAGCTCCAGTTATTAATTAAATGACACGCAACCTTAGCAGATGCATTCATCTACCATAAGATTGTACAGCACAGTAAGTCCATATAAGTAGCACATTCTGGGGTAACTTACAAGCAAATCATCGGGTGATACTGATGACACTTGTCCATCTGATGCAGCATCTTCACTGCCACGAGTTGGACGACGGTGGTGTCCAGGATTCTCTAAGGCTTCTGCCATAGTTTCACAGGCCTTTTCCAACAAATTCTCTTGTAAGGATTTCAGAGCCTGCTGTGCCTCAGGTGAGAAGTATGAGTGCAGTACGGTCTCAAAATATTCGAGCTGCAGGCAAATAACACAAAAGGTGGTAAATTGAACAGACTTGTTGAAGACCAGAGAAGAATCTACAAGTAACTCAGCACCTACCTCAAGCATGAGCTGACAAAAACCATTTGCATCCAACAATCTGATGTCTTTGGTCTTATTCTCATGAAAAACACTCAGAAAGATGTCGACCAAAGCCTCAACTAAAATTTTCATCGTTTTCTCCAACAAAGGCCTAGCACCAGCATACACCTGGAATGCAGGAATAGAGATAGTTACATCTTACTTCTACAAGATAGACGTGAGGTCACAACTAAAAAACACCCTTAAGACACAAGACTGACGATATAACAAGAAATGCACAAGCAGATATATCAAATATATGCAGTAACAGGCTGTTCAGCACTGGCAACCAGGAACCACAGAGGGGTAATTCAAAATTAGCATCCCAGGAGCCTCGGACATTTCATTAACCTCTCTTTAACTAAGAATAGAGCGTTTTGTATGTTAAGTGTGATATTTCATGCAGTATTAATTTGTGAAAAGAGCGCAATGCACTTATTGCAGAGCTTCCCGACTATCCAGATCTAAGAGTAGATGCTGTCACCTACAAGCGCTCTCTTCAGCACAAAATACCTTAAATGACTTGTGGTAAAAAGACTGGTAGTTGTTGGAAATATGGGTACAGGCGATTTCCACAAAATTTGTACTAAAAAACAGAAGAAGTGGCTGGGCTGGGCTGGGCTGGGCTGGGCTGGGCTGGGTGGGTAGTGGTGGTGTGTTGGGGCCTGGTCTTTCTGCCGATAAAACTGGGTATACAGCAGTTTGACATAGAACTCGTGGGCCCAAATTTAACACCTAAAGTTATTCATTAATTGTTTGTTTGCCCAATTTTATGCATATGCTTAGGGAAGTCAGTGATGCCATGAGAAAGAATTAAATAAGAAGAATAAAAATAAATTGATGATACCTCTGCATGTACTGCTACAAGGATGTGCAATAAGTCAAGGGTCGCATCCCGAATGCCCTGCAGGGAGAAAGCAAAATATATTGAAGATGGTAATTTCACAATACAAGGCATTAGTAGTGGTACAACAAACATAAGGATGTCATTCAGTAGAAGCCACAACATATGTGTCACTGTTATTGCAGTAGATAGCAAGATGCTACACAACTTGGATTGTATCTCAAGATGGAAAGTCCAAACCTAAATCTAGCGTATCATTTTGTTGTTTCAAATTTTGTTTCAGAGACACATACGCCAGAACATAAGGGGACTTGGTGATCACTCTACACTACATACCTTTACAGCTGGTGCTGCTCCCCAATGAACACTAGAATCCAAAAGATAACTCTGTACAGCGCTTCTGACCAAGTTTGACTGATGAAACGGTAACAAAAGAAAATCAGGATATATGTATATATATAAAGCAAAGGCAAATAATGTACATTATGTAATATGAAAATTCTAACATATGACAGTAAAAAAAAATGTCCCCAGCATCAATAAGGATCTACGAAATTTTCTTAGCATTTCTTTAAGAGCTAGTTGCATGTGAAACTACCATCCAAGCCTACTGGATTTACAGTTGTTGAAGCATGAAACAATACGACAAAATACCAAATTGCAACACATGGTAAACAAAGAAATCCAATATTGCCACAAACAATATTTCTTCGCCATTGCATCAATATGGTAAAGTAACTGAAGTTGCATGAAAATAGAAGTTTGTTAATTCACATGAGTTAATAAGTTACTTTGGCACTTTAGTAAGTATTTTAGAATTATTACAAGTATGTTGCAGATACTAACCAAGATATGAAATGAGGAAAGCTATTATGGCTATAATAAACACGATGTCATCGATTTTGATAAACTGCTAATCAGGTATGAACTGGCTAATGAACACCATGTCCTCAATTGTGTAACATACCTTTGCAAAAGTATATTGTTCCACGACTTTTTCCTCAAGTGCAGAGAAAGAAGTAACTAGATCACGCATGTCAGAACTACGCTCATCATTATCCCTGTGACAGAAAAGTCCAATGAAAAACAGTTGACATATTTTGAAGATACCTTATAACAAGCTGAAGACTACTGAGGTACCTGACAAGACACCAAATATGCCTATATTTGTTATACAGTTCATCTGACAGTTCAGCTTTACAATACCCAATGTTACTCAAAACAACAAGCAGCTTCTTGTGCAAATCTCCGTCCATGGTAGCAGATGCTTCTCTGCTAGTACCATTTACAAAACCATTTTGGACAAAACTGTTTTCTTTGTTTGATCTATTCTGAACCAATTCTGTTCCAAACCTCTCAAGATAACCTAATGAGTTGACAAAGATTGTGAATAATGATTAAAGAATGATCAATCATTATAATACAGTATGGAATATTCCCCTAACTAAGTTTAAGAGAAATTGCATACCAGCAAAATCCAGAAACGAATTTAAAAATGCAAGTCTAACAGACTCATTGATTTCCTGAAGTGGTTGAGAAATGTCAAAAGACTTTGCAGTCTCGGTCCTCAGATTAAGAATCATACTGAAATAAACAAATATATATCAAGAGCCAGTAAAAGAGTACAAAAATGAAGGCAGAAAAAGTAGAGTGCAGGTTTTGTGTCCAGAGGTACCGGCCTCCCTATAGGTGAATTCATCTTGTTGCAATGTTTAATACTGCCTCCGTTCCACTTTAAGTGTCATTCTAGCAGCACCCAGTTTTTCCAAAATAAGTGTCATTCTCACTTCCCGATGCAGGTTTCTCTCTATCTATCTCCTCCTTCACTGCTCATCGTTTTCAGCGCGCTCTCTACTTTTTCATCTCTCCTTAATTCTAGTGCCCGAGGCTAGAATGACACTTATCTTGAAACGGAGGGAGTAATTTTCAAAAACTCGTGTTGTAAACATGAAATTTCCGTATGGCAAGTTATATTTATTTGAATCTAGAAATACAGATTTCACAAGCAGTACATCACATATAGAATTAGGTGTATGGTCACTTCGAAGCATACTATGCTGAAGAAAATTTCCTATTTTTCACAGAAAGAGACATGGGTTGAGACACAAGCCATGAAACTAACATGAAGGGCTCAGTTCATATCCAGGACAGGAAAATAACCGGGAAAAGAAACATAAGCATGTACTACATCTAAAGAACAAACCTAACAAGTTCTTTTAGGGGCGAAAGCTTATTCTTGATCATTAAAACAATAATAGCTGCGATAATAAGAATTACTCAACAGAGGTTCATACTGGCAAAAAGGAGCCGTCACTTTAGTGCAGTAGTAACCAATAAGAAGATAGACCTCAAAAAGAAGGCCAATTGCAAAGTAACAATGCAACAGAGTCTATGTTTTTAAGGCGGTAAGGCGAGGCGAGGCGACTGACCCCCCTCCAATCGCCTAGGCGACGCCTAGGCGTGCATAAGGCGAGGTGAGGCGACGCCATATCCTATAAGAAACACACCATTCTTGTGCATCCTGGAGGAAGAAAAAGAAAAAGAAGAGAATGCTAGAAGGAAAGCCCAGCCCACGACCAGCCCACTAACCATTAGTCTGTAATCAGCCCACCACCACACGTATACAACCAGAGTCGTCGTCTTCTCTTCATCGATCTCCCAGCCAGCAGCGCCGCCATGCATTCTCTCTCTTCTCTCTTTCAGCAGCGCCGCCGTGCTCCCGCACTCCCCTCCTCCCCTCCCCTCCCTCCCTCCCTCCTCCCCTCCCTCCCAGCGCCGCCGTGCCCCTCAGACGCCCGCTCAGATGGGCTGCTGCCACCGCCTCTCTCCTAGATCTACAGCCACCAAGCAAATCGGAGGGAGGTTTGCCAACCAGAGGCACCGGAGGTAGCAGGGAGAGCAGCGGCGGCAGTTGATTGACCTTTCTAGCCGGTTCCCATCCCGTTTTCCTCTCTTACTTCCTCCCTCCCTCACTTTTGATGCTATCTTGGCAAGGCGACCGGGACGCCCAGAATTTCTGAGCGCCTTCACGCTTAGGCGACGACTAGGCGACGCCTTAAAAACATAGAACAGAGTACAATTTTCACAGGGTTTTTGAAATTATGCAGCCTAAGAACTGAGTACAATGGTGAAAAAGTACAATTCTACAGAAATACAGAAAGTCTTACGAATCAATGCGGTCCATTGCCGAAATTGTTATGTCACGGAACTCCAAGGGCATGCACGAAATTGCATATGGAGACTTGTTTCTTTCAAGGGTGGACAAAGTAATCCATGTCTCATCTTTTGAAATCTCCTTAGTAGTTGCCCGCATCCATGAACAAAGCCGTAGAATGTAAAGCTTTGTCATTTCAAAATGAAGAGCACGCAACATTTTTACTGCCATGATTTTCAACAGATTAAGAATATGAGATAAGTTTGCAGTTTTTCGAGAAACGCAAATTAAGTTGCCATACCAGCAGTTGGAGACGAATCCTTTCCTTCAAGAGTCTGACAGGCCTTAGCTATTTCTTTTATCATATCACCCATGTACGGACGTAGAATATTGCATTCCTCAAAATCACGGAAGGTATTCTGAACCTATTGGTGTCAAAGCGAATACAATCAAATGTGAACTGCTATGTATCATGGTCCAAGGTCAAAATTTCAAACCATTCACTACTTGTACCTTGGTATCGAAAGCAGATATAGTAGCCTGAACCATACTAGCGACTTCATCAAGAGTATGGTTTGTGTACTTTGCTTCTCCACTTTTATCATCAGTTTTAGCTGGACCAGACTTTGAGTTCATGTCAGCATCAGAAACCACATTCCCAGCAGCTGCCTACAAAAAACCTATATGGTTAGCAAAAACATATAAATCATTCTATTTTTTAAGACAGAAAACAGTACAGTACAGCTCATTCTCATATTTACGTGGTGATTAAGCCTGCATTATATTTCACATCCACATTATCAGATATACACTTCACTTTGAGGTGGACGGCTTCATAAGTTTTGGTGGCTCAGTGCAGTTATATGCTTTGCAACAAGAATTAATAAATGTTGCAAGCCATCTAGTTACATCATGAACTATTTGCATTTTTTTATGCAATGCAACTAATGTTCATACCTTTGCAAATTTTCCACTGAAGACAGACAACGCTAATCTCCAGAAAGCTGGAACATGCTGTATAAGCACAGCAGTTAGCCTACGAATGTAGGTAGCCCTTAAACTATCAGCCTCTTCCGCCATAAAGTTTGTTGATGATTGATCAGCTTGTGTGGAATCATCAACAGGAGCATCAACTTTCAACTAAAACATACAAAAGGAACGAGGTGCATTTTAACATAAGAAAGGTATAAGTGTCATTCAAACACCAACAGAAGAATACACAATATGAGCAGCGCTGAACAATAGAAAGTTATTTTACTCACAGATTTATTGGAGTCTTGTTGCAGCTGCCTCCACTTTGAATCAGATAGCAATTTCTCCTGTATTTTATTTTGCAAAACCTCCATTCTTGCTTCATGATCTAGAGTGCACTTTTCAAACAATCCATGAATCCTGCTATTCTGATAGGAAATATTGAAGATATAAGTATATAGATGATACATTGATACAGATAGAAGTGTTGTGGACGAGGTTGGGTCACAGAAAGGTGAATTAACAATAAGAAACCTTTAGTTAGATTTAGCACATAATTTTAGGTTTAAGCTTAACCTGAATACTTAGATAATGCCACACTGGATCAGTCTCAGGTTCCAACTCCAACAGTAGACGAACAATGTTCTCAAGCTGAATGACGAGGAAAAGTCAGTAAGCAAACAGAATAAAATCATTGGATTAACTTCACATTAAAAGCAATACAGATAGTTAAATACTATGTAATTAACTTCTCTGTTTTAGGGGTGCAGTATCCCAATATCATGTGGTAGATGTCCTACATTACTGCAATGCAGCGTCCTACACTCCTACTTCTGATCAAGCGTCTTTAAAACTAAATTTGCATGTTAAACCTTCTTTCACTGTAAACAAAAAGTGTATTTCTAGACATCCCAGATATAACATTATAGGCATGTTTCGCTAACCTCAGCAAGATCAAGATGAGGATCCTCCATTGACTTATAAAGCATACCCCTGAACTCTTGCATCACCTTTTCGACTTCCTCAAGTACACGTTTTAGTATCCCCACCTGCAGGTTGTTGAAAAGCATACATTAAGCATATTAAATATACCAAATCTTACATTGTATCTTATGGTGCCTACGAACGAATGATGAAACCATGAGATACAGTGTTGACACTAATGGGTGTACTTCAGATTGGAATCATCCATAATGCACCAAGGACTTGAGTATTTGTCAGGTACATCACTAAACCTAATGTTTCTAGGAGCTTTTCGTGAATCAACAATGCTCAGTGAATACTTGCATAGAAAGTGGATATTAATTCTATGATACATATGTACGAGATTGGGCATAATATAAAACATAAATTTTCATTTAACACTAGACTAAATTTGTGCAGTAAAAGAGTTGAAACATGCATGTCGAGTTGTTTACTTCCATTCAGCTACAAGAAATCATAAGGCTTATGATCTTCCATTAATCCTTCATCATCTAGTAAACCATGCTTTAGCCCATTACCGATGTTGGTATGAAATCTGTAAATATTAGTTTATGTAGAAGAATCTAATAGAGCGGAGGAATACTTTATAGACAAGGAGCAGTCCTACTGTCCTACCACTAGTGAAAATAACAAAATGACCCCACCAAGGCCTGTTAAATCCATGTGAACTGTAGTTTCTTGTGGGCACTTCAGGTACAATAGGTAAGATGACTTCCTCGTATACACACATATGTTCAATGCATTTTACCATTAAATATGTATGTTCAATTTGATGTTCTACTTTTTATATGTTTTGGCTTTCTGCAGCTCATGGCCTATGCCAATATGTAGTGAACTAGTATTAGAGGGGCAAATAGGAGAGTCAACAGCGAAAACACCTTAAGAATTTTGTAGGGACCACTCGTTCGTGGTGCCCAATAAATTCTTACGGTTGTCAGATAAAACTGGCACTGTGGTTGATTATGGACAGATTTATAACTACATAACACAGATACTGTGCTATCCTAAGCGCTATCGGATGAAAGGGCACATGACATAAATTAAGAAGCTGGCATACATGGGAAGGAAGAACAATTGACTTTGCTTTTTGGTACTCTCTGACAGCAAGGTCGTATTCTCCCTTTCTAATGTTCCCACGGATAGCACTTGGTAGGTTAAACAATGTCCGGAACCTCTGAAGCATTCCCTGAACTGATCTGATCTTTTCAGCTTGTGCCTGTGCCAGGAGGTAAACTTTAGTGCACTCAAGAAGGAATGCAACAGTAATATTGTCAAGCTCAATAAGTGGTAGTTCTATACAAAGCTCAGTCTTTATACCTGCCTCTCGAATAGAGGCTCAAATGCACGATTTGCCATGCCGCTAATTTTTTGTGTGACTGCATGCAAATGGGCAGTACCTGCACCTTCCGGATCTTCCTCTATCTGTCTGAGTTTTGACTCAATGTCTGCAGAAAAAAATCGAGTGTATTACAAAGAGATGCAAATAATTCAAGAACATAAACATTTAGCTGCAAATATGAACATATCTAACAACTAAATGAATACCATCTATTGTAGTTTTGCACGAGACAAAACAATCAAAGTTCTCCTTGACTAACTGCTTTTTCTGCTGTGTTCTCCCTTTGAGATCAGTTTTCAAGGTGAGAGCACCAGCCTCTAAGTCAGCAGCGCTTGTATCTTTGTGAACCCAAGAAAGGAAAACCTTGGGATCAAAATTTGGCGAGGAATATATAACTTTATCTGCAGAAATTCAAAAATAGGAATCTTATTAAGCATGAATAAATAAAACACTAAAAGATCCATAAAATGTCAAACATACCTCGCATACTGGGGTCCAAACCTTGAGACTTCTCCCTTGAAACCGGAGAACTCACTGAAGCATCAGTGATCAATCGTAGGGACTTATTATCCATCACACTGTTAAGATAACAAATATTATTCAATCATTAAAGGGAAATGGACAAGGGATGCTGATCAACTTAACTTGGTTTAGTTAATTAACATTATCTCCCATTCTACCGACTGTATCACATGGGCAAAAGGTAATGCGCAAGGCTAAAGTAACAATGCGTACGAGGATAACACTTGTAATGAAATTTCAACATGAAAGAATATGTTTATTTCTTTGGTAAGAATCGTCAACATGTTTTCGAAATATTTCACATAGAAAAAAGATCAACTAAAGTGCTACATAAGCGAGGCCTTTTGGCCCCAGGTATAGCCCAGCTTCTCATACTACAACCTGAAGATAGACTGAATAGCCCACTTAACCACTTGGCTTTTAAAGTAGCAGATGTTGCCTCCATGAAAGAAAGCCAAGAGCCGAAAAGGTCTCCAGGAGAGGAATCAGTAATCTAGTGAAATGAGCTGAAAAGGATGCAGTTTCTGCAAAATGGTGCTCTAACAGACAAGAAAAAGAGTATGATGAGGAGCATGTTTTCCTTACAAAGTGTTTCTTAGGTAGTAAACAATGTGGGTGTTGATCAAAAGTTCAATGATATAGATCGTTACCCAAGGCCCAATGGATCCAAAACCTCTACTCCTTTTGGTAAAGTCTGAACACTTGTGAGTGCCTTTCGAGCTGCCGCTGCCGCTGCCGCCGCTTTCGGATCAAGTTCTTGCACACTAGGCGCTGCCCTTGCTTCACGCATTCCTCTAACCCGGCGAGCAAGCTGAGTGGAGCGAAGGCAGAGAAACATTAGACATGTTCAGCATCCGTATGAAAACTTACAAGGTGCACGATAGCTGGTTAAATAAAATATTGTATCCAAAGCATTAGGTACTTATCAGACAAGGCAACTAAGTAGAGAGACTGTCAGGGGGATAGTCCAATGGTCCACAATAACATAACTGTTCTAAGGTGTGGCATTCAACATGATTCGGAATTATTTGATCCATATCATTTATATTAGCCAGATATGCAATGGGTGTAAGTGGAGCATTGTGTGTCAAACAACCAAAGCGACTCAAACACAGCTCTATAATATTGTTGATGCATGATTAGCTTCCAATCTCGCATTGGTATCAGGCAGTGCAAATCAAATGGACTGCACCGGAGCAGCATTCAGTCCATGACCACAGCCAAGTTCAAACATTGTCCATAAATTCAGCCTGCCAAACAGCCAGGCGTCCTCTGCAGTGCCATAACTGGCACAACTCAACTAGGCAAAGGCATTCAAATTGGTCAAGCTCGCAATTTAAATCGGAAGTACCTAGACATGCCTCCCACGATCAAGGACGACTCTAGCAAAATTTCAGCGATCAAGGACGACTCCAGCCCGCTACACGAACGCAATTGACCTGATCATCGAAATGCGCGATCTCCACGAACTAAGCTAGGACAGCAACCACCACCCCAGAGATCTCGATCTCGCCAAGCCCCCGTACCTCTGCCTCGTCGACGCGCTTCCAGCTCCTGGGCTCTTCGTCGTCCAAGTCTCCGTCGTCCCTGGAAGCCGCCCTACGCGCTCCCGGGCGCCCGGCCCCGCCACCGCGGGGCGGCGGGGGCCCGCGGTCGCGGGGGGCGTTGTCCTCGTCGCCGGAGGATATGGAGAGCAGCTCGACCTCGGAGTCTTCGTCATCGTCGCCGCCGCGGCTGGGCTGCCGCGTCTTCGCGGGGGCGCCCCCGCCCCGGGCGTTGCCGCCGCGGGAGTTGGGGGCGGGCGGGCGGACGAGGTTGACGACGGGCTTGTTCGCGGCGGGCGGGCGCTGGTGGCTGAGGTCCCGCGCCGCCTGCTCCTGCAGCGCCATCTGGAGGAGCTCGTCCTCGTCGACGTCGCTGTCGCTCGCCATGGCCGGGGGTGGCGGGGCTCGGATCTGGCCGGGAGGAGAGCGCGTGTTGTGTTGATGATGAGGGAGATTTCAGTCTGGACCTGGACGAATGGTTTGGTCTTGAATCTGCGTGAATCGGAAGTCGGAACGGGCTGGTACGGTTGGACCGGTCGCCAGCAGAAGGCGCGACAACGGAAGCGGTGGTTAGCCCTTTTTTTTAATGATGGTTAGCCTTGTTGGAAGCTCTGAAATTAAGCAAGAGCGAACAAGTACTTTTTTTTTTTTCGTTTCACAATACTTATGATTTAAGTATTGGGCACGCAAAATAAAATATTATAAGGATGTATTGCATAGAAAACAAAAATAAGAGATATAGAGAAAGAGATGAGGAATGATATTGATGCATTGAAAAGTGAGAATCAAAAAATTTGTGACAAAAAAATGAAGGTTGGAATCACAAATATTGAAACAGAAAAAATAGATTTTTACCTTCGATGCGTTCAGTGTTTTGGTTGCGACCTTCGTAGGGGGCAAGGGTTATAAGGAAACATTAATATTTGCTTTTATAGAGCAATACCTCTACACTTCACATTTTTTTAATCAAGGTTATACATAATATACAACCAAAAGATCTAACATAGGACATCGAATCAAGAGTTAACGTGGGTAGCCAACTTATTTATTCTTTGTACATGGTTTGATTCAAGTTGTCTCAATAGCATAACTAATTGCTAAATCAAAAAGTAACCAATCCGTTAAGCATACAAAAATCAGTCACATTCCATATTTTACATTACATAACGTATTTAGGGCCTGTTTGTTTGGGCTGTTACTTTTGAGCTTTTGAAAAAACTGGCAGGTTGAGTATAGGGCTGGACGTCGAGCGAGCCGAGCTCGGCTTGGCTTGGCTTGGTCTAGCTTGTTTGTCTAGCGAGCTAGCTTGGCTTGGCTTGTTATCGAAGCGAGCTGAAAACTTAGCTTGGCTTGGCTCATTAAGCTTGCGAGCCAGCTTGTTTGGCTCAACGAGCTGGGCATTGTAGATGATCAGTGTAAAATTATATATGTTATATTTAAATTCTTGTTGGTTAAGATGCAAATAATCATAGTTATGCTACAAATAGAAATTAACGTCTCACTTTAGTATTTGGAACATTCACATAATAATCTTGAGAACTAAGATTATTGAAAATAGGACTTAGAACTAGATCTCTCAGCTCATTTGGCTCACGAGCAGCTCACGAGCTGGCTCGAGCTAGCTTGTTAACCAGACGAGCTAGATCTTTAGCTTGGCTTGTTAGCATTTGCTTTCGAGCCGAGCCGAGCCGAGCCGAGCTAGGAGCGAGCTGAGCCAGCTTGCAAGCTGCGAGCTTTTCGTCCAGCCCTAGTTGAGTAGCTGAAATGCTGGCTGTTAGATTTTTTAATATTGACTTTTGTAACATATATTAAGCTTCTCAGCATGTCAAAAGTCAGAAAAGCAGCTTTTAGCAAGCTTTTCAGTTTTTAGCTTATTTCACCAGAAGTCAGCTTTTCAGCATTCTAAAAGCAAAGTCAGAAGCTTGTTGTTTGTTTCAACTTTTCAGCTAGTCAGCTTTTCACCTAGAAAAGCCAGCTGAAAAGCTGAAACAAACAGGCCCTAACTAGTCGTTTCACGTGGTTAATCAGATATAAAAGTGATGGGTGGAGCTAAAGGTTGGACAGGGTGGGCCGCGGCCAACCTTGAGATTCAGCCAAACAGGTATTTTTAGCACTGTAGCAAGCTTTTTCTTTTTTTTCCCCTGTTTTCTTTATCTTGGCCCACTCATTTCAGCCCAATTGGTATTCGGTCCACCCTACCACTCAGGCCTGGCTCCGCCACTGATAAGACCATAGACGAGTTTTATGTTTAATATTTCATAAAATGTGAAGAAGGTTATGAATTAGGTATGCAATAAATATATTAGTTCAGTGCAAAAGTGAAAGTCTGAGAGACAACAATTATTATACAAGGGCATTCATATCGCTTTCATATTAAAATAAATAAATATTTTATCTTACACATTTACTAAGAGTTTTGGTTAGATGTCATTCCAGTTATCGAGAAAGAATATTCATACATTTTGAACTCTGACAAGACATTTGATACTTTGGCGATATCAAACGAAACAAAAGAATAAATTTGTACCTTTTTGTAACTATTTGTATTCTATGTCATGTACTTCTAATCATCATGTAATGGGTTGTTTCATATTTAGTATACCAAATACGTAGACCCATCATAACTTCATAAGGCACGTATAAAAGTTTGACGCTACTATATTATCAAAGACCAGCTATTTAATGCTCGTTACACTTATTGGGACCCAAAAATGCCTTACGCTACATAAGTTATAAAATACTTTATTGTATAACTGTCTTATGGATGTACTCTAACTCAATTCTATCGACCAACATGCCAACTACACTTAGTATGACCCAAACATCAGTAATCCTTGAAGAAAAACCATTTTTATCTAAAAAAACTAATTGAACATACACGATACTAGATGAGTTGATTGAGCTAGATGCATCATGTGATGATGATGCTTGCAATTGGTGATCAGATGCTCATATCCGAAAAAAAGGAAGCATAGTAGCCTCTAGAAGCAGTAGTTTATAATCGACATCAATAACATGCTCAATTTCTTTGCTTGGCTACCCACTTTTGTGGCCATTTCTCTTGTTCTTCTATCATCTCATTCACCAGGCATGACATATTGCACTCGACTAGAGAGCACTTCTTCCGTTCACTCTTGACTTTTTTTTTACAGTGTAACGAGGAGAGACGTTCTTTACTTTTGTCTAAGCAACATTCAAAACTACTAGCTAAATTTGCATCAAGGAAAAAGGAGGGAGGAGGTGGGGGGGGGGGGGGGGGGGGGGGGAGCTCTCTTTCGCCAACACTAGCTTTGTCGCGTCTAGAGGGCGTGATGTTTGTAACAAACAGACCTAACTTAGTATTTTTTAATGATGCTTCACATGTCTAGAGGACGCGACGTCTGCAACAATGGGAGTTTTTCTTTGTCTCAACTTTGAGGCTAAAATGAGAGTGAAGAATGGACAAAAAACTAGTACAAGTTGCGATACTCGTCAATCCGACGGCGTATGCCACTTTAGCCTCAATTGCGTAAAACCGTCCATGGAAGGACAAGCCTTGCGTAAAACCGTCCATTGAAGGACAAGCCGGAAGGACAAGCCGACGAGCGTTTGCGGCGGAGGGCTATTCTCGTCACTTCGACGTCCAGATACCAAAGCAGGCAAGGACCGCAAGGTAGCTCAGGCAACCTACCACCGTCACTCAAAAACATTCTGCCATCAGTCAATGGGGAAAAGATCTGGTGCTCCCGCCTCTTGTGGTGCTACCGTGCTCCCACGCACTGTGGCACCCAAAACATTCAACCAAAAATTGCAACAAAAATATGAATGGATAGCTCATGTAACGATCTACAATTCATATTTTTGGTTGAGGTGCAACCGAAGCTCGTGCAAGAAGATAAAAAAAGAGAAATCAGACTGTGAATAGTGCAGGTTGCAACTGTTCATCACGAACCCGCAACCCGTTACTATTCAACGTCTGATTTCTCATTTTTATCTTCTTGTACGAGCTTCGGTTGCACCTCAACCAAAAATATGAATTGTAGATCGTTGCATGAGCTATCCATTCATATTTTTGTTGTAATTTTTGGTTGTATATTTTAGGTGCTACAGTGCGTGGGAGCACGGTAGCACGGAACCCGCGGGAGCACAGGAAGTGTTCCCTCAGTCAATGACACGCAAACTCACATCCAACCCGTCCCCACAAGTCATCAACTCGTCTGTCAGAACACCAAATCCCAGCCGCAGGCGCGTGCGGCGCGGAGAGCAGCGCCCAGAGCAGTGAGCGCTTCGCATCTCTGACACGGCCGGGCCCACCGCCTCCCCGTCGCCTCGCCGCCGCGACGACCCGACCGACCAGCCCCTACAAATACGCCCGCCACCTCGGCGCCGCCACTTCCCTGATCCCGATGCGCCGTACCCAGATTCCACCTTCCTGTCGCGTCGCTCCCCTGTTCCTCCTGGCTCGCGGCCTCTGACGGGACGGGGGCGGAAGAAGCGCCAAACCCCCCGCTCGACCTAGGGTTTGGGTTCGGCCCGGATCCATCCGCTAGAGTTCGGCGCCGGTGAGCTGCTCCAATGGGGGATCGGGAGGAGGACGAGGAGCTCCAGATGGCGCTCCGCATGAGCCTCCAGGGCTCCCCGCCGGCGCAGCCCGAGCCCAAGCGCAGCAAGCCGCCCACGCCGGAGTCGCCGGAGGCGGAGGCGCGCCGGAAGCAGCGCGAGCTCATGGCGGCCGCCGCCGAGAAGCGCCTCCGCTCGGTCGGCTCGCCCGCTGCGAAGCTCGCGCTGGCACGGTCGCCCTCTCCGCAGCCGCAGGGGGCGGCGGCGGAGCCAGCACCCGTCCCTGTGGTCACCAAGGAGGAGGAGAAGGCGGAGCCGGAACCGACCGAGGTACCTATGGAGGAGGCGAAGGGGGAAGTGAAGGAGGTGGAGGTTGAAGAGGAGGATGGGGGAGACGAAGGGGAGGAGTTGCCTCTGGACGTCGCTGAGAATCTGTGGGCAATGGTGTTTGGGAATGGAGTTTCGAAGGCTGTCTTGGCGCAATGGAGCAATCAGGGCATCAGGTGAGCTTTTCTCGGTTGCTGCTGTTTCTTCATACGAGTGTAAGAGATGGCTTTTGGTGCGAGACGTTAGTGGCTTTCATCTGGTTGTTAGCTAGAACTGATAAGACTGAACCCTGATTAGTATTTCCTGTTCTGAAGTTATCGTCAATCTGCCACATGATTTCAGTATGCTTGTTCATGTCGTTTCTATTTCTGATGGAAATGGGGAAGGGCGTTTAGGACTGAGAATTTATAGTGTTCCTGTAGACTGAGTCTGGTGTCAGTGTTCTGTGAAGGATGCTTAGGCTGCAGTTGTAGCATGTATGGGCAGTGGTTGTTCTTGTGTGTGTTGTGCTGATTACTGAATGTTATGTATGTGCCTGAGATGATCTGTGCTGGGCTTGTACCATTACCGCCTAGGCATGCTTAGCTTCTCTCAAGTATAGGTCTAAAATGCAACTCTACTATCGTCGGTGGAGAACAGAGACGTTGCATGCCAGTAGCTGCACCATGCATGTTAAATTATTAGGCACACATTTTTTTCTATTGTTGCTGGTGTGCACCGTGCGCAGACTCGCTGATGTTTTTAATGCTTTGCCCTTTTTCGTATCTATAACTAAGTACACGTGTGTATTGCCTAATGCAAACTATCCCCGTTTCCGTAAAAAAGGGATCAGTTATGATGGTTGTTTCAATTGTTTCGTTGACTTTTGTTTCCCTAAACTATCTACTTTCTGGAGTGTGGGACCACAGTACGGAAGCTGAGTCATCTACTCGTTCGTCGTTCCATGTATCAAGTTATGGATTTAGACATCTCGAATAATTCGTATTTGATCAAAGTAGGTTCATTCCCACTTAAACATAAGCAGATCTCTCTATAGAATGCCATGGTGTAGGAAATGCCTTCTTGTTTTACCAAGTTACGAATAGGCCGCGGTACCTTTGTGTTTATTTTCAGTACTAGATTCTACATCAGGATAAGCTTCGACTTCGACTAGGTTTATTATCTAGTGGAGGATGTCAAACTGAGAGATGATGAGAGGGTGCTGGTAGTTTCCAAATTGGTGCTCTTGTGTGGAAACCTTAAAATAACGAGTCTTAAGTAGCATATTAACTCTCCATAATTTTTATTTGTAATGATTTGTTTGAAAAGTATCTAGAAGTATGGGCTGTTTTGTACTGATGAAGGTTCTGAATACATACATAGTTTAAGCTGAAAGTCAGCTATCACTTACTCACTTATCAGCAGAGCAGGTTTACTGTATATAGCATCATTGGTTTCAGAGCCTAACACAAAGGGCCATATAGGAAGGCAACTTCAAGCATTTAGGATGTTATTAACCTTAAAATTCAAAAATGAAAATGGCACCAGCCTAGTTAGATTGATATCGTAGACCAACGCGACTGATGTGGATACGTTTCGCTGTAACTAATTGATAGTACAGGAGTTAATCGTGCCTTTGATAGAATGGTGCCCACTGCTGGCTCTAGCCAAGAGCTTGAGACTTAATCAGATTTACGAGGGCAATTTCACACATTTACAATCTCCGCCATAAGTTGTTTGGATATAAACATTCCCAACCATATTATGCCTTCAATGCAGAATTGAATGCTGTACATATAATTTTTGTCTTATTATTGCCAAAAATGCATGCAGGTTTAGCTCTGATCCAGAAACAACTATGGGACTCGTACAACATGAAGGAGGCCCCTGTGGTGTCTTAGCTACTGTGCAGGTTCAACTTTCTTATTTTCCCTAACGGCTGTTAATTGATTGCGGCTTTCCATTGTTTCCTACCTTTTAAGTTTCCATTGTGACTTACTCCCTCCGTTCTCAAACTGATGTCGTTAGGATAACAAATCTAGTTCAAAATTGAACTAAACTTGTTCTAACGCCAACAATTTAAGAATGGAGGGAGTAAACTGTTAATTTTTAACTTTTGAACTACCTGAACATTGATCACACATTAAACCTCATAGCATCAACTGTAGCTATACAGATGATGGGCATCCAAATTATCTTTGATATATAATTCGTCATCCCAACAAGCGTATGCTAATAGGTCGAGCATTACTGTTACACAAAATTTTAGATACTTTTTTTTTTGCGAGGAAAAATTTTAGATACTTTGATCAGAATGGTTAAACAAAACATGTACCCTTTTTTTTATACAATGTCACTTTGATCTGATTTTTTAAAACTCTTTGACTTTTTTTTTAAAAAAATCTAACTGTATATTTCTTTTTATTATTGTAAGTTCCTTTTGTTTAGCATTTCTGATAGTAACTTCATTATAATTTGTTTGCAGGCTTATGTCCTTAAATACCTTTTGTTTTTCTCTGATGAGTTGAGTAATCCAGAGGTCAGTGACCCTTTGTATACTTTGGGACAAAGACGCTTTTATCAGAGTTCTGTTGCTGCGGGGGACGATTTTTCTTCTCTAACTGATGAGAGAAAGACAAGGTGGTTTCTTGTGCTCCTTATAAATCATGCTGATGTCTTGTGACTACTTTATCTGTTTGATGTTTGCTATCAATCACTTATCTTAATTTGTGGATTGCTGAAACTATGCACCTCTTATGAGAGAGCAATATTTGAAATTATCAATGCACACAGGTTTCTCCAATTATCTCAACTGTGATATGCTGATAGCTACCTTCACTTACCAACTGATACTATTAGTATCAGTGGACTATCGTAATTACGAGGCATTACATTGATTTTATAATAGCAGCACAAACACTCTAGATGTTTGTATCATGTAAGATATACATCAACATACTTTGAGATTTATTCTTTACACTAATTCATTGTTATTGATTTTTTAGAGCATTGGTTCATGCTATGGTGGAGATTCTATTTCTATGCGGATCTGGGGAAAGAGCCGTTGTAGCATCCATTGCATGTGTCAACCGTAGAGTAAGTACTACTTAGCGGTGGGGCTCATCAGCAGATATAAGGTGTTAGATGATTGGATGGTGGTTAATACTCATTTAAAACTTTCTGCAGAAAATGGATGCAGTTTTGGAAGGTCTTTCTGTTGAATCAGCAACGGATTTGCAGAAAGTTCTAAGAACAAGTACAGTTACCTCAAGGAAGGAGGCGTTCAACATCCTTTTGGCAAACATTCCTCTGTTCGAAAGTCGATTGGGAGCCATGTTATTTCTTATCTCCGCTCTATTCTCACGAGGACTGGTATGTCTTTTGTACACACAAATTCTCAGCCTTTTGTGCATTATTAATTCCTGTTTGCCCAGGTAAACATATTTATCTCTTAGAGATCCAGTGGAAACTTTAGGCACACTGTCCTGCATACCGACTATTAATTGGACAAAAGTCTGGTTGCATATTGTGGTTACAGTTGCTAATGAAGTAAAATTAGACAGATAATTAAATGAATTATTTAAACCGATGTTAAAATGTAATAACTATAATCCGAAAGATTGTTGGGCTGTTAGCTGCTTTGTGGGTCCTTCTTTCTTTTGGGTGCTATCCCGTTCAGGTTATTCTGGATGGCTAATTATTATTCGTTTTAGAAAGAGATCATTTAAATAGACGTGATAGATGGATATCTCAAAGCATGTGAACGCTCTCTTCATTTTCTTATTATGTATGTTTGGGATACAGGAACATATTCAAGCCGACCGAGATGATCCAAGCCAGCCACTGGTCACTGCCCCGTTTGGGCATGCTTCACAGGTATATCTTAGTCATTCATACATACATACTTAGCATATTGGAGCCTAAGCATATTGTGATACTGAAACTTATTTGCCAATATTACTCATATGTGATACGCTGGGATTCTTTTATTTAGTTCATGTGCATTTTTCATCTTGTGAAATGCTGGTCAACTAAGATATAACCTATTTGATCTTTCACAGGAAATTGTGAATTTATTACTCTGTGGAGAGGCTGTCCCGAATGTATTTGATGGCAAGATGGATCTTGGTGGTGGCATGTCCTTGAAGGGCATACCAAATAATGTTGAAGTTGGTTTTCTTACCCTTCTGGAATCACTAAATTTGTGCAAGGTTGGTCAGTACCTGAAGTGTCCCAAATGGCCAATATGGGTTGTAGGAAGTGAAAGTCATTACACTGTCCTGTTTGCCCTAAACCCCAATGTTCAGGAGGAGAATGAGCTGGAAGAGCGCGAATCCAAAATCAGGAGGGCCTTTGATGCACAAGATCAAAGTGGTGGTGGTGGTTTTATTAGTGTCGAGGGATTCCAACAAGTTCTCAGGGATACCAACATAAATTTTCCTTCTGATAAGCTCGAGGACCTATGTAACGCTGGCATTATAGTATGGAGTGAATTCTGGCAGGCACTGCTACAGTTGGATAAAAGAGCCGGAGGCATGAAGGATCCAACTGGACTTATGGGCAAGAAGCAATTCACAATATATCACTTCAATGGAATTGCCAAGTCTGTACTGAATGGGAATGCAAATATAGGCGGTTCGAACCCTATACAGAGACCTAGGTTGTGCAAGCTAAACGTCACAGTCCCTCCAAGGTGGACTCAGGATGAGTACCTAGCTGATGTTGTGAGTGCATCAACCAGCGGCAGCAAGGATGATAGTCTTCTTTCTCTAGCTCCACCAGTACAGACCTCTCAACATGCTCCTTTAGTGGACTGCATTAGGACACGGTGGCCCCGAGCAGTTTGTAGCTGGGCTGGAGACGTGCCTAGTATTGTCTGACACAGTGAACTCTGATTCTAAGACAAATTCTGAAGAGACTACTCAGAGTAGGCCGCTTGAGCATCCAGACTGTTAAGATCGTACCCTTCAAAATTGAGGAAGATGCTGCTGGTGTTGTAATCGCCCCAGCTGATGAACATATGATTTTTTTTTCTTCAACATGAGTGATGCTTTAATGTGTGATTTTTATCAGGAACCGGAACATTCTTTTTCGTTAATTGACATTAGATGTATACTCAGTTTATGAACATGTTTCCAGTCTTGGGGTACATTCTTTTCTGTACACAGTTTTGTTGTGTTTTCATATATGTTCTGACACAGCGAGTTGTCTTGGCAGAATGCAATTGAGTAAACGATAATGAATGATCGTACCATGGTTTCATTATTTGAATGTTAATTGATTTTGTTATTATTTCATTTTCAATGAAACCTGTGAATACCATGTTACTGCAATGGAACTGCTAGTGATTTACTGGTTCTGCAGGTAAGTTTGTACTCCAGTTACCTGAAGAAACAACCAAAAGAAGCTGACCTGTTCCAGTGTGATCTGCTCCGACCTGTGCCTAGGTCATTTCCAATGAGCAAAATTTCGAAAATGGGCGGGGGGCTTAGTTTTTTGTTCCTTAAGAAGTTCAGTACATCTTGCTTTCAAAATCCGCTTACCAGGCAGCTTTATCGAAGGTGTAGATTTCACACACGATACTTAGTCGGCGGCAATGATGAGGCTGTGTTCATCCCCGACTCAGATGAGGAAGATGGTGCTTACAGATTCTTCCAACGATCCTTATATTGACAAAATCGTGAGAGAGACGACGAAATCGTGCTAGAGATGGAGCCGCAAAAATTTGAGGTGATGGCTCTGTTCAGCCATGCTGGTGACGAGGATGAACGTCATGCTCAATAGTAGTCTTTTGGGCAGAGAACAAGGGTCCTAGTGTGACTCCTGTGTGGTTCCTTCATGTGTGCGTGTGTTCAAATGAGGGCATAATAGTTTTTTACCTCTTGTTTTGTGTACCGATGTGCAAGAACGACAGCTTAAACAGGACGGAATAAAGAATTCTAATAAAGTACTCTGCTTATTGTGATTTTGCATATGTTGCTTAGCTCAAATTTGAGCTAATAAACGTCAATAGAAAATAAAAAAAATTAGTAGTATAATTTTCCGTATTGAACAATAGTACCGTAGATAAACGCATTTTGGATTTTCACCATCCAGCGTGAAAACAGAAAATATTGTCAGCACGAACCACAGGGAGCCGACAAGCGACAGCCGTTCTTCGTCGCCGCGCCGGAGATGAGCTCTTCGGCGGCGCCCCCTCCTTCTGAACCCCATACCGCCCCTCCTCCGGCTGCCGCTCAGCCCGTCGAGCCAGGTAGACAGGCCTCCCTCCCCTCCCCACCAAAACCTAACCCCGCAGTCACCACCCCGCCGCCGCCCCAGAAAGCCTCGGCGGCCACCACCGCCGCCGCCGCCGCACCGTCCCAGAACACCCCAGGGCCCACCTCCGCCACTACCGCACCACCACAGAAGGCCTCAGGGGTTACCGCTGACGCGCCGTCCCGAAATGCCGCGGGTGCCGCCTCCGTCACCACCGCGGCGCCGCGTCGAAATCCCTCGGAGGCCACCACAACTGCGGCCGCGGTGTCTCGGAACTCCTCCGCCGGGGCCGCCACTACAACTGCGGTGTCTCGGCAGCCCTCAGCCGCCGCCGCTGCGTCGCCCCAGAACCCCTTGGGTGCCGCCGCGGCCGGCGGCGCGACCCGAGGTGCCGCCCCTACGCGCCCGGAGGACTACACACCGCAGATGGGGATGGAGTTCGAGTCCGAGCAGGAGGCGTACGAGTTCTACCGCTACTACGGCTGGATGGTGGGGTTCAATGTCCGGAAGGAGTACGGCAACAGGAGCAAGAAGACCGGCGAGATCACCTCCCGCAAGTTCTCTTGCTCGCGCGAGGGCTACAGGGCCGGCAACAAGGCCGGCAAGCAGACAAGGCTGCCGATGCCGGACTCGAGGACGGGCTGCAATGCGCACCTCGTCATCCGGCGCAAGAAGCCCGGCTCCAAGTTGGAGGTCTACGCGTTCGAGCCGCGGCACAATCACCCGCTATCCCCTGCATCCTCCATGCCCTGCCCATTCCAGTCAACGGCGACACCCGCTGCTGTTCCACCACCTGATCATTTGGTGAATGATGACGAGCCACCGGGAGTGCGGAATTCTACAGAGGGGGACAATGCTGTGAGCGCAAGGGAAGGGCGGAGGCAGCCTCTGCGGACGAGAAGGCAGTGGGAGATGAAGTATGGGGAAGCTGGTGCCTTATTGAATTACTTCCAAGAGCAATCTCTGGCTGAGCCCTCATTCTACCATGCTGTGCAGTTGGATGTTGAAGATAAAGTGGCAAATATATTCTGGGCTGATGGGAGGATGCTTGTTGACTACACTCAGTTTGGTGATGCTGTTGCATTTGATGTGGTGTCTAGAAACAGTATGAGCCTTCGCCATTTAGCCTCTTTTGTTGGTATTAACAATTTTGGTGAGCCTATTGTTTTTGCACTGGCTCTCATGTATGATGAAACTGCTGAGTCCTTCCAGTGGCTTTTTGAGACGTTCCTTCATGCAATGTCTGGACAAGCACCAAAGACTTTCTTTTCACATCACGACACAGTTATAACAAAGGCCGTGTCACTAGTGATGCCTAATACAAGTCATGCTATATGTGCATGGAATCTTAAGCATGCTGCAACAAGGATTATAAATCAGCTTGGTAGGGGTGAAGGTGACTGCAATTTCATCAAGGAATTCAAGGCTTGCATCAATGAGTATGAGGAGGAGATGGAATTTATCACTTCTTGGAATGCTATGATCAATAAGCATAACCTTCAGGATAACACATGGTTGCAAAAGATATTTGAAGAAAAAGAGAAGTGGGCCAGACCCTATGTAAAAGGGATATTTTCTGCAGGGATGAAGGGCACTCAAATAAATGAATGCCTGCATTCTGATGTGCGGGATCATTTGAGAGCTGGGGTGGATATTATTTTGTTCTTGAGGCATCTCCGGAAGGTGATCATTGAAAGGAGATTGAAAGAAATGGAAGTAGAGTATAGCTCAAGGCTTAAATTACCTTACTTTAAAATTAAAGCTCCTATGCTAACACAAGCTTCTGAGGTCTATACCAGTATGATCTTTCAGCTCTTCCAAGAAGAATATGAAGAGTTCCAGTCAGCTTACATTGTGAACCGTGATGAAAGTGGCGCATGTCGTGAATATACTGTTTCAATCGTTGAGAAAGAGAAGCAATATACAGTTTATGGAAATCCTACAGAACAGACTGTTTCTTGTCCATGTAGAAAGTTTGAGACAAAGGGTTTCTTATGTAGCCATGCACTTAAAGTTCTTGATGCTATGGATATAAAATATCTGCCAGATAGATACATCATGAAGCGCTGGACTAAACATGCTAGGTTTTTGACATCATCTGTGGTCCCAGATCAATTATTCGTAGCAGACAAGTCAATGGAATCTTCTAGTCGCTACCAACAGATGTGCCAGAAGTATGTTAGGCTAGTTGCTCGAGCATCAGAATGTGAGGAAACTTACAGAGTACTAGACAAATTCTGGTTTGAACTTGGCAAGAAAATTGACGACATCCTACAAAAGCAAACAAGCATTGATGCATCTATGATGGAGCCTGATGTCCAGAACCTTATGATATTCTTATCTTCTATCACAAATGGTTCGGGGCAAGAAAATTTCACAGACAAATCAAACAAAGCAAAAGCAAAAGAATCAAAGAAAGGACAAAAAAACAAAATCCAACCAAGGAACTGCATTGAGAAAGGTCTGCGGAAGAAGCAGAAGGTGCAAGCAGAACAACCCCTGAAGCCCTATACTCTTTCTGATGCTTCCGCTCAATCTGGAAATGCACTATTTCTGGTAAAGTGATTTCCCAGATTTTAAGTTTTAGTTGACTTGTGCAGATTACCATTTTAATCGTAGTTTGCATATATGTCTAATGCTATTTAATCTTAGTTTGCATACACTTCTAATGCTATCTACTGAATGTCGCCATGTGGCTGTTCCTTTCTATGTCGAACAGTTATTGGCTGGGGCATTGTATATGGCCGGCCTGAAGTTCTGTCTGATTCCATGTTCCTCTGTGCTCTCCAGATTAATAATTGATTTACAGGAACAACTTATGTTAATGAAACAATGTTGTAGAAGTATTACATTTGTTGTAACCTTTGAAGCTGATATTGCATCACTTGTGTGAAGTAAAAGTTCTGTCTTTTTGCATTGTTAGTAGCTGAGGATAGTATTATTAGGTTTGTTGGGCTCATCAATCTTGTTTCTGTAAATTTTTTTCATATTGTTTAACGTTTATGCTTCTTTGTTCAATTAGTAGACAAAAGTCACAGTATTTTAATATATTCAGGGCTTGGAGGCACCTCCGAACACTGTCCCGGTGGGTAGCCAAGTTCAAGCCTATAGAACTTGCAGGTTATGAAGTTATGATCTGTTTTCGGTCATGTTGTGTCAGATATTTAGTTATTTTTGTCCCATCCAGGGGATTAACCTTTCAAATTCTACGGGACCAGTCAACTATGAAGGAATGCATTCTGGGCTAAATTTGACTTTCACTCCGGTATTAACTGACCTGTTGTGTTAACTCTGTTAAGCCTATTATATTATATAATAGAAATTTTAGTTTTAAAATTGTCAATGTTGCAGGAACTAGGTTTTGCCACTTATCACACTTCTCAGGCACCAAGTAATAGCCAGCACAACCAGGCTAATGAAAATGGGGTACACAATTTGGCTTTGTTCACTCTCTTTTGTGTAAAACAAGATTAATTTATATTATTGTATTTGTTTACCCTTTTCAGTTCTCAATCTAATTAGGACCAAACACACCAATCTCCATTCTTCATTGACAGGGTTTGTATAAATGAATATCTGTCTTCAGAGTGAAAATGATGGGCTACGAAGGCTTGTTCAGATAGTTTGAAAGCTTCTTATGGTGTCTATATGTTATCCATCAACTTTTTATGGTCTCCACGTCAACTGTCACGATCTGCTGTAATCTCTCTTATTGCTAGAAACCATAGTTGATAGACATTTATTTTAGTTCCATATTTGGCATATGATTTTTCAAACTTTAAACTTACACATATTCCTCTAATATACATCATAATTTGCCAATTATAGGTGAGTGGTCAGGCTACTGCCTTTTCGTTTGCCAGGAGCTTTTAGTGCTGCTTGGGTATTTTCTGACTCACTTCGGATTTCAGATGAGTCGATGGATCATAGTAAAAGAAGGATTCATCCTCTCTACAGCCTACAGGTGGTTCTTTATGTTATCATTTTTTGTAACTGTATGAGTAAGTGCTATATCATAATTGACCTGGTGTTTGGCTGTCATTGCTCCTTGCAAGTTCCAAGGTACGTGTCATCAATTCAGAATGTGCAATAATGTAGTCTTTTGTGCCTCCAACAAAGTCTAAGGGCAATCTGGCCGCTGTTTGGGATTTTTTTTGGAGAATGTGCAATGCATGTATTTCAGTAAGAAGAGGAGAGTTTCCAGCTGTTTAGAGTTGGGGCTGCTAGTTTCATTTGCTGGGGGTGTAGATGTATACATTTCACCATTGTTCCATACAGGGATTTTGATCATAAGGTGTTTAGCGTTTTCCTTCTTTGTTGTCTTTGCTAGTTATTCCGTAAACAATTTGTTGGCAACTGACACACCACAGGGTTTCACATGCATTGGCTTCTAGATTGCAGATATGGATTGAAATGAATATGATACACAATAGATGCCGGGCTATCATAACACATAGGTGCTTTTCTATGTACTTCCAAACTGAACTGACATCTATGATTATTTTTATAGCCCAAAGGATCGCTGTAGGTATTAACCCTGTGTTCAAAAATATATAACATTTCGGACAAGACATGGTAGGTAACATTAATTATCAATCTATACAGTATTATAAAAATGTAACCTGATATACTTTCAGTGGTGGTATTGACCGTGGTTTCACCTTTGCTGAGTAAGTACTGTGAAAGGAAAAGTTGAACCTTGCCCCTGGGATCCTTTCTTTTTATCGATGACGTTAGGGCAACATGTTTAGTATGAGAAAATCAAGTTGTCCTAAGATCACCAATTAAAAACGGAGTGAGTAATCGAGATCACTGCCTCTTTGCTCTGCCTTTCTCGATTGCCTGACCCGACTCATGTCCATGTGTCATAAAGAAACAGCCCTCTGTGACCTAAGCCTCCCATCAGCACAATGGACTTCATCATCTCGCGTTCACATATGGAAACAAGTATCTTGTCGGTTATGTGTGGTGATCAAATTCAGCCTCATCAGTGCCACCTGCTTCCAGTTGCTTGCGCGCTCATGTGGGTACTTGCAAATTATCTAACCCACATGTTTCTTGAAGCGAGTAGTTCTTTTGATTTTGCAGGACTTGTGAGAGAATCACATTGTGGTAAAGTTTCATTGGAAACAACAATTGAGAGGTGATTTACACTGACTTCTAACTTCCTATACTTCTGGGGGTTAATTCCAAGTTTTAAGGTCGAGGGGTTGAAATCCAATCTGGATTTTGAATATAGAATGGGGTAAATTATATTTTTCTTTGTAAGAATGCTAGAACCTATGGATGCACGTTGTCGAGAAATTGAAGAATACAATAAACAACATACCTGAAAATAAAAACTTGACCCAAGGGGAAAGACATCCTGAATGCATTGCACTAAAGGTCGAGAAAGAGCTCTGAAGGTAGATACCTTAGAACTAAGGTACCAGCCCATGTTGGTAGCCTTTCTACAGGTGGTCTTACCACCGCACTACAAGCACATTCTCATAATGGGGGGAAATGTTGAAAAGGAGAAAGGATAAGGAATACCTCAATACCTGAAATATTGATTTGGTGATTTCAGTAATTGGCATGAATCCATATTTCATAGCTCTGGCTTGTTCCGACATATGCATATTGCATAAACACGACTGCTTCCACTTAGTTTGAGCTGTAATCTATTTTTTTTAAGTACTTGCGTGGCCTCCGGCACATTGAAAGGCAGTTTGTAGTCTACTTGTAGGCTGGCAGTTGTGATTGAATTTGTGAAAAGGGCAGTTGCATTCTTATCTATACTTTTAGAGTGAAATTGAGATTTTTATTCTGCTTTTTGGACATTGTGATTTTGCTCCTGTTTATTTTTTTTCCAAACTCTAGATTTTCTTTGCCCCCATTTTGTTAAGAAGACTTAACGATGTGAAATGAGTTATAAAAACACATTTACGCCCTTGTAAATTACCTCATCTTGAGATTGCATGTGGTTTGGTGGATACTGAATACTGAAGGTGGGAAAGCTCTCGTTTCAGAGGCTCCCCATTCTCCATCAACTATCAGAATTGGACTTCAAAGCTAGTAATAAACTATTTGTTCTTGTGTGATGAATATATTTGTATCATGATTTGAATATATTTATGACAATATTTCATCACAGTTTATGAAAATTATCGTCATGTATCATCTGCATTTTATTACTTCTCATTTGTCTTCTTTGCACGTGTATTTGCATTTGCAGATTTGCATCAGTGCATCCCATGGTAAACGGCCATTATAAAGCTGTTATAGTATTATTAGAGAACTATCAAGTAAATAAACAACCTCTAGGGCACCGAGAAGAAAATCCTTTGTGGAAAAGTAAACTTTCTCATGACATCATTGTGATGGAATTCACATTATATGGTTATAAAGTTGCATCTTTAGAGATTTAGAAGTTAGAAGTCGCACATTTGACGTTCCTTTTGAAGTCCTCCATTTGAGGTTTGTGGCACCACACGTGCACAACAAATAGTTGAAAGCTGAAATCTTACTTGGAGCTTTTGAATTTTTTTTTTAAAAAATTGTCTGAATTGGAAATAGGTCTAGCTAGTTTCAAAAGCGATCTCCATATTTAACAATTTTCACCATTTTCGAAGAAAGTAATGTGAAAGCACCAGGAGTGATGTGTAATAATCGCTCAGTAGAGTTCCTCCATTTATTCACTTATGTCTATAATTTGCTGCTGTTAAGTAATTCATCATGCCAGAACAAGTATCCGCCATAGCTACAGGGATTTATCACACGAGCAATTTCTTGAGCAAATTGTTTCTCACAGTCACATTTATCTTCTATGGTAGCAGCTTCTATGTGGTAGGCGTTTTAGTCTTCATATTGTACACCCATCGCAAGTCAAGCCTGGTTACCTATTTCATTAAATTTCATTAATATGAATTCCTAATTACGGGGACTGACGTTTCAGTTGGATGGAGATCTTACAGACAGTAGTTCCACTGGCGTTCAGCTGCACAGAAATACTGTAGCGGATGCTGAAGAAATAACTGCGAACACTGTAGTGATGCTGAAGAAATAACTGCGAACACTGTAGCTGCTGATAAGCAGTAGGGCTGCCGAACAGGCTGATAGTAGGAAATTATATACTACAGTCTTCTGGTACATCGTCCATGTGAACCTGTAAGGTTACATTGAATGCGGGCCTTTTGTAATAGCTTGAAGCAACCTTGGCATCGGAGGCATATCAGGTTCAAATATGCCCTCGAGAGACCGTAGTACCTCACCATAGTAGGTCGATCAAACTCGTTATCTTGAATACACCAGCATGCAACTTTGCAAACCCTTTCAACCTCTTCCAAGTTCATGTCGCCACGAAAGGTTGCATCCACAAGGCTGGTAAGATCTCCATGAAGAAGCTTGCGTGCAACTTCCAGTGGAAAATATCTTGAACCATTCTCACTGGATAATTCTGTACCTGAGTTTCTCCTTCCTGATATGATCTCTAGCAAAACCTTACCATAGCTGTAAACATCAACTTTTGATGTGATAGCTGTTCCACTAATCCATTCAGGAGCAAGATATCCAATAGTTCCTCGCATTGTAGTGACAACATGGCTGAAATCCCTCCCTAGAAACTTTGCCATCCCAAAATCTCCAATTTTTGGAACAAAATTTGCATCGAGAAGTATGTTTTGTGGTTTGATATCACAATGTATTATGCAATCTTGACAGCCATGATGCAAGTATGCTAGCCCTCTAGCAACTCCAAGAGCTATTTGGTATCTAATGGTCCAAGCCAAAATTGTTCCATGACTTTGGAAAAGATGAGAATCAAGGGAACGGTTTGGCATGTATTCATATACAAGTAACCTCCTTTCACCGTGGCAGCAAAATCCAATCAATTTCACTAAATTTATATGCTGGACGATGCCAATTGAATTCACTTCTGCACTGAATTGCTTCTCTGCTTGCTGCGCACTGTCTAACCTTTTCACAGCTACTGCTACCGAGTTACTTAGACACCCCTTAAATACAGAACCGAAATTGCCTCCTCCCAACTTCTCTGAGAAATTTTTAGTTGCACGTTGCAGATCAATATATTTGAATGCAATGATCCCAATGCCATCATGGTTAGTCGCATGCCTAGACTGCTTCCTATTTCTCTTTCTCCAAATCACTATTAGAATCATGAAACTCAAAAAACTTGCACCAATGGCAATACCGAGGATCACTCCATTCTTGTTGATTTTCGAACTCTCCACCTCTTTTGCGGCAAGGCGAAGGTAAAGAATTTCTCCATTATCATCAACAGTTACATCTATCAACTCAGCATGCCAGATAGCACTACCACCTATGCCATAAGAGTACGTAACACAAGAGCAATGACTTAAACATATTCGTGCACATTCACTCACACTTGATGCATTGGATATACCTTTGCCATTCTGTGGCAGCCTAATGCCCTGCATAGGGTAGAATTTGTCTGTCACAGTCTCATTGCCACCAGATGCCAATGGAGTTGTTCTGACGCACCCAGCCGTTGTGTCCTCTAGCTCCCAATCGTCGGGTGATCTTATTGAGGACCCCTTCATGCAGCTGCAGAATGTATTTCCATTATCCGAGCAGATTGTGAAAGGTCCACAAGTAGCATATACATCACATCGATCTTTTGGAAGGTTGCCAATGGTGAACCATTCATGCCCGGTCCATAACTTGGTTTTTTTTTTTTACCAGAGACATCCAACACATTGATGATGTTCATGTTCTCATTCAATAAGGTGTAGGTAAAGTAAACTTCTTGGCTGTTGTTCACAAAAGTATAATTGCACAGTGAAGAACCTGCAGACATCTCCGGTATCAAGTCGAAGAATCTACCATTCCACTTGCCAGTTGACCAGTATACTACAGATGAGTTCCATGATAACCTGCCGATCCCATCGAGGCCCAGCTCTGATGAGTATAAACCAGCAGCTTGATCAATTGAATTCTTTCTTGAAACAAGACGGCGATTCAGACCGGTGACTTTGTTCTGACCAATCTTTGCACCTGATAGACCGGTGTCTGTCGGGTAGTCAAAGCTTTGCCAGAATATGTGTGAGGAGTTGGATGAGCTCCGTAGAACAAGGTTGCCATTGTTCAAAAGTACAACAATGGTGTCACTGGTTGTGATGTTGGCCTTGGTAGACCAGATTATGGTACCTTGAAATAAGATGACCAAGTTACCTTCGCCGGAAATCATGAGCTTTGGTGAAGCGGGACTAGGGACCGGCTTATTGCCGTTGGCAGTCCGCACCGGTGTCAACTTGGGGATTCTGTTGAACCATATGCCAAGGTACGAGTTGAGAGTGCCGTTGGAGGACTTGCTGCCAGGTTGGAAGAAACCGAGAGCGAACTTTCCATTGCTAGAGAAAAGTCTCTCGTCCCCAACTAGTGCATGACCGCGTGAGAGTGTGTCGGTCGTAGCAGAGCACGAGGGAGTGTGCAGCTGGGAGAATAGGTGCCCAAGAAGGACGACGAGGAGGAGATGCATGCCACGAGAAACGGAAGAAAAGGGATCCATGGGAGAAGCTCTGCTAACTACCTAGCGCCAGTGCAAGCAAGGAGACGTTGTGACTAGATTTTTAACGAGTTGGACTTGGAACGCCGAGATGTAAAAGTAAACGAAGGGCACTGACAACAGTGACGGGGGAGGGGGCATCCACCTCCCATTTTTTTTTACTTTCCGATGGAAATGCACGGTAAGCCGGCAACGACTTCAGCAGTCAACTCGGTTTGGAACCTGTTGCATGTTGTTGGTTTTCTTTACCAACGTCCTCTTCATGCGCAAGGGTTTTTTAATGTGACCCGCCGGCAGGAATACCACGGTATCAGCGTGTCTGGTATGAATAAATGGTTTGATTAACACAGTTACCATAGGTCTTACTAGCAACTACTACAGATCAGAAGTTCAGTTGGAAAGGAGAAAGGCGAATCCTGGATAGGATCGCTGGCCCATCCAAACGAAACTGAAGCATCAGTGATATATAAACTCATCGTGCGATGCCATCTTCTCTACCAATCGATCGTTGCTAATTGCTGCCCTGAGCGCAAGCAGTCGAGCTGCCTAGAAACGCAAGCAGCCGAGACACGGCAGGACTGAACGCTGTGGAGTGATTGAGCGGTTCCTGACGTTGCAGCGCGGCCGCGGTGAGCAGGCTAGGCTTATCGTGATGTGGACGATGTTTATCCTTCCTTCTCTGGTCGAGAACTCATCTCGTTTCCAGTGATTGCGAGAGCACTTAATTGGGAGAAAAAGGATGTTGCAGACTTGGAGGTACAGATCAGTGAATGCAAGTGAAAAATACTCCTCGACCAACGGTCGTGTATGCTTGGCGATCATCTGGCAGTACTTTTTTCAGAGATTCAGCCTTTTCTTTTTCTTATCTAATACTCCTTTTGTCTTTGAATATAAGAGATTCTAAGTTTGGTTAAAGTCAAACTTCTTAAATTTTGATTGTTAATAATAAAATATTGAGAACATTCACAAAGTCTAAATTACATTATTAGATTTACTATAAAACAACTATCATAATACATAGCTCTTTTCATTTAAGATATTTTATTTTTATCAAAGTTTAAAGAGTGTGACTTTCACCAAACATAGAATCTTTGATATTTATAGACGGATGGAGTGTCTACCAAGATCTTTCTCATGCGACTTGAGAAACCAGACAACCTGGTCATGTACGCTGCAGTAAAAGAAGAAAGCGAAATTTGGAGGTGGCTAACAGGAATGTTGAGATGAACTTCATCTTGCAACTTTACCTGGTCATGGCCACCAAATGGCACTCACCATTGGATTGCCTTGGCCTGCAGCCAGCAAAAAAAAAAAGGTTATCTGCAACGGATGGAAAAAGTGCACTCTCCTGGATCGCAAGGCAACTGTGACTCAAGAAAATTAACGGGACATGAAAAAGAATATTTTTATCACATGTTGAATCAGCTGAAAGTGGCTGTCGTCTAACCATATTTTGACACTGAAGTTTTCAAACGCATTCAGTGAAAACCTTGGAAAGAATTTCCGACTCATGGGCTCATGTAGACCCGTGTTGAGCACGGGGAGTCCGTACTAGAGGGTTCAACGGTACCAGCAGTACCAGCTGCGGAATCCCTCCCGTACTTGGAGTTGGATTACCAGGCAGCAGGAGTCAACACACGCTGATCGACCGGCAGGCCCGGCCCGGTGTACGCGGACTTCTCGCCAAGTACCATGTGACGAAAGATTCCGATAAAAAAGGTCCAGATTCTGCCAATGACAACGCCGGGTAATGCAATCACGTACTGATGAGAGCTTTCTAAGAATTTTCAACAATCTTGAACAGTATCTTTTGATCGGAAAAGTCTGCGGAAGACGTCTTGCTCGTGTAGCAGACCTGAAGAGTGGCGTCGTACGTACGGCTTGGACGACCGTCACGTCGGGAAAATGGATCCACCAAGGTGGTCGCCGCGGTCAGAAATTCTATTACCTCTGACCCGAGAGATTTCTTGTTTTAGTCTGACCTTAATGTCCAATTTGTAACAAAAGCGATTCAACAAGGTGTATGGCACCGTTATATTATTCAATTGTTTCCTTGCACCGTCATCATAATTGGCATCAACATTTGGGCAATTGGAAGTGATTCATAACTTCGAATATCTCCCATGTAAACCAAATCAAACACAAATGTGGATCGATTGAACCTAGAGCTACTTACTAAGGGTTTGCTTGGTTCACAACCTCACTTCACGTCACGCTAAAGATACGGCAACTCAAGAGCTGCTCCTGCTTGGTTCTTGAGAGTAGTTTGGCAGCCACATCAGTTTGCTCAGCAGTTCACTGTCGTCTTGTGTGCGACGAGCGTGGCGCGCAGCTATGGCGGGGGCGTGGCTTCCTGAAACCGGCAACCAAACGATCCTCTAAAAGTTGAAGTTCCTTAGTGTCAGTGGTCACGTATTCAAACTAAAGTTCCCCGCTTCATTTTAGTGCAAAAATAGTCATTTCTGCACAAATTAAAATAAATGGCAAGGAATATCTTGGCATTACAAGCAGTCTTATATTTCCCATGTCCAAAGGTTGCTCGTGGCTTCAATACTATCCCATTCACCTTACCGTCCAAATAAACCAAACACCACCAAAAGAGAGATATACATATTTCTCATCCATATCCATTCAACCAACCAAACCCACCCCCAAAGCCTCTTTTTCTTTTTGATATGCGCCCCCAAAGCCTTACATGGCGATAAACCAATAATCCATTTAACAATTGACAAAGTCTCATCTTGCATGCACAAAACATCTTATAAAAGAACATGTTTATTCCTCAGATGACATTTCTGTTGTTTACATAGATACTATATGTAATCTAAGACACATTACTTCTTTGTTACATGACATGACAACTTCTTGCTTCTCATGGATTGGCATAAGTTCTACTCACATATAACGAGTAGTAGAAAAGCCACAGATTAGTCATGCCAAATATGAGCCTCCTGCGATAGCATTGAGCAATCTTGGCATCGGAGGCATGTCAACCTCAAACATACCCTCGAGAAACTGTACCACCTCACCCATATGAGGTCGGTTAAATTCATCATCTTGGATGCACCAACATGCAATTTTGCAGATCCTTTCAACCTCCTCCAAGTTCACATTACCATCCAAGTTTTCATCCACAAGGCTCTCAATATCTCCATCCAGAAGCCTGTGTACAACTCGCACTGGAAAATAACATGCATGATCACCATCATGGGAAGATTCATTGCTAGAATTTCTTCTTCCGGATAGGATCTCAAACAAGACCATCCCGTAACTATACACATCGACCTTTGATGTAATAGCTGTTCCACTAATCCATTCGGGAGCGAGATATCCAATCGTTCCTCTCATTGTAGTCACAACGCGACTGAAATCTCTCCCTAAAAACTTTGCCATTCCAAAATCAGCAATTTTTGGAATAAAAGATGAGTCAAGAAGTATGTTCTGTGGTTTGATATCACAGTGTATGATGCAGTCTCGACATCCATGGTGCAAGTATGCTAGACCTCTAGCAACTCCAAGAGCTACTTGGTATCTAATGGACCAATTCAAGATTATACCATTACTTTGGAAGAGAAGAGAATCAAGGGAACCATTTGGCATGTTTTCATAAACAAGTAACCTTCTGTCACCTTCGCAGCAAAACCCAATCAATTTCACCAAATTTATGTGCTGTATGATTCCAATTGAATTCACTTCAGCTCTAAATTGCTTCTCACCTTGGTATACGCCTTTAAGTATTTTCACGGCTATGGCAACAGAGTTGCTCAGGCACCCCTTAAACACACAACCAAAGCCACCTTCACCTAATTTCTCAGAAAAATTCCTAGTTGCACGTTCGAGATCAATATATCTGAATGAAATGATCCCAATGTCGGTATGATCATTGTCCTCTGTGTGACTAGTCCACTCTCCTATTTTCCTCCTCCAAATCACTATTAGAATTATGAAACCTATAGCGGCAATGCTTGCACTAGTGACAACACCAACGATTAATACCCTCTTCTTGCTCTTCGAGGTGTGCAGCTCTTTTGCAGCGAGGCGAATGTAAAGCATTTCTCCATTATCATCAGCAACTACATTAAGCAACTCTCCATGCCAGATAGAGCAACCACCTATGCCGTAAGAATATGCAGAGCAAGAGCAGTTACTCAGACATATCTGTGCGCAGTCATTCATACTTGATACATTTTGAACACCTTTGGCATTCTGAGGCAACCTGATGCTTGGTACAGAGTAGAATTTGTCTGTCATACCTGTTTTATTTTGACCATCACCGTGACAATTTAACGGAGTATTTCTTATGCATCCACCTGTTCTGTCTTCTTGTTCCCAATCATCAGGTGATCTTACAGAGAACCCCTTCATGCAGTTGCAGGTTGTATCTCCATTACTGGTGCAGATTGTGAAAGGTCCACAAGTAGCATATGCATCACATGGATATTTTGGTTGGGTTGCCGCCGTGATCCAATCATGCGCAAGATCCGACCATATTCGTGTTTGCATTTGGCCAGAGACATCTATAAAATTGTGATAGATCATTGTCTCATCCAGCAAGGTATAGGAGAAGTAAACCTCTTGTTCATTATTGACAAACGTGAAGTTGCACAGGGTGGGGCCTGACTGCCCTGACATCTCTGGTATCGAGCTGAAGAATTTTCCATTCCACTGCCCACTAGACCAATATGAAACGGATGATTTCCATAGAAAATTGATTGCACGATGGGTTAGCTCTGCTGAGTACACACCTGGAGCTTGATCAATTGAATTCTTCCTTGAAACAATTCGGCGGGTCAGACCAGTGATCCTGTCCTGGCCAACCTTCGCACCCGATAGAAGTGTGTCTGTCGGGTAGTCGAAGCTCTGCCAAAATATATCTGAAGAGTTTGAGGAACTCTGTAGAACAAAGTTTCCATTGCCCAACAGTACAGCAATGGTGTCGTTGGTTGTGAGGTTGGCCCGAGTAGACCATATGATCGCATCTTGAGCCAAGATGACCAAGTTACCATCGCCGGAAATCATGAGCTCCGGTGAAGCGGGGCTAGGGACCGGGTTATTCCCGTTAGCAGTCCACACTGGGGTCAGCTTGGTGACCCTGTGGAACCATATGCCGAGGTACAAGTTGAGGGTGTTGTTGGAGGACTTGCTGCCCGTTTGGAAGAAGCCGAGTGCAAACTTGCCGTTGCCGGAGACAAGCTTCTCGTCGCCGGCAAGTGCACGGCCTCCTGCGATTGTATCTGTGGCCCCGGAGCATGAGAGTGTGTGCTGGGAGAAAACGAGCCAAAGAGCCAGGTGGAGGAGGCACATGATGAGAGAAAGTGTAGAATGGCAATCGTTGGGTGAAGAGTGGCTAGCCTGCTAGCTTGAACCCGTGGTAACAACGATGATGAATGATTCAGCCTGAGTTCTGTCGCTAGCTTATAACGATGAATGGTGCCCCAGTTCTCTAACTAGCTTTAATAATCCCGTAGCTTCGATTCAGTGATCTGGAAAAGCAACGACCTGAAAAGCAGGTCAAGAGACGACATATGTTTTGATTTCCATGCACGTCAGTGACCTTTTTGAAATTTCTTTTTCCTAAAGTTTTTAATAAGTGAACATGTTATTAGATGTAATGTGTGATGCCAAGGATCAAGGCGCGTTGTCATGCCTTGGGCCACAATAGCCAAATCACTGTCTTTCTGACAGCCTATAAGGTTACACCGGCAAGAAAATGTTTATATTCGAAAGTTTAGTGGCAAATTATTTCAATTTAAAACATTATTTTATTCATCTGGAAGGTTTATTTATTTTTGAAACATATAGAGTGGCAAATTATTTCTTTTGAAACTCAAGGAACATCATCCCCCACTAGGGACGCCATGTTCCCCGTTTCAATTTTCAAATTCACTGGTCCTGAGTCTGATATGACTGCCGACTTCACCACTTAGTCAGAGATCAGTTTGATTAGGAACATGTCGGTCTACTTCACTAGCGTTCCTTTCCTTAGCATGTTACGTCTTTGTTGAGCGCGACCCGATGACGGCCGGAGATACACGGCATACGACTTGTCAGAGTTCGAGACTATCAACAACCGATGTTGCTTGTCTACCTAACGACATGTACGATGAAACGTAATAGTAGGCGTTTTGAACAGTCAGACTCAAGCTAGGTACGTAGACCCTCGCGAAAAATAGACTCAACGGCAGAGCGGAACTTTTTTTCTAGTGCATGCCGTCGGATTTTTTGCACAACCGTCGGATTTTTTTGCACAAACGTAATTGTAACCGTCGGATTTTTTTAGATGAAAGAAGAATTGTATTAATCTGTAGCTTAGTACATCATTATGTTACAAGCACTTTGTAAAACAAAGAGATTACAAATAAGAGCACTCAGCATATAGTGCTAAAACTCAATATGAAACCTGTATGAGGATTCATATAGATGACTGCACAGGCGAACACTCAGCAAATGAGGCAGGCAACATTCTTGTAGTCGGAATTGAGCATAGTCTTCTTTTTTTCTTGTGTCTTCTCTCTTCTTCCTTCTGCCAATGAAGAAGATGAAAAAATTAATCCCAAACATCTCACTATCCCTTTATCGTGATCAGATCTAATCACGATGAAACGGATAAGGGGTCGAAGAAATTTATTCCTTGGCGGCGGCATCGTCCCCGCCTTAATGTCACCGTCTGAAAACCTAATTCTCCATGTTGCTATGAAGTTGCTAATGCCGTCACCGCCATCACTATCATCGGAGCCCCCATGAAGAAACCAAATTCACTCTACCTCATCGCTGTTACAGGAGAGGAATAGGAGGAACCAAATTTCCAATTTTATATTTACTAATTGGAGGCTCCTTTTGAGGCCTTCACGTTAATCGGAAGAAAATGCTAGAAATTCTCACCCAAAAACAAAACATCCGGCCGTATAAATTAAAGTAAGATAAACAATAGCCTTTAGATCTAACGTGATCTAAATTACCCACCATGCTATTATGAGACAAAAATATATAAATTTGGCATTATATAAAAAATATCCAAAAAAATTCCCCTAATTTCTGTTTCTAAATTACTTTAATATTACCCACCATGCCATCATGAGTCAAAAAATATATAAATTTGTAATTATAAAATAGCTAAAAATACCCCTAATTCATGTTAAATTACCCACCATGGCATTATGCGTCAAAAAATGATAAAATTAGAAATTATAAATAATTTCTATTTCTAAATTACCCGTCATGCCATTGTGAGTCAAAAAATAGTTAAATTGAGAATTATAACAAAAAAAAATACCCATAATTCCTATTTCTACATTACCCAATTTCCACTATTAATAATAAAAAATAAATGCGAATTAAAATTAATAAACTGTGTGAATTTTGAAATAAAACCCATATGAAATAGAATATAATTTCTTTCAGAAACACAGCTTAAAAAGGATCCCATAAATAATACTCTCTCCGTTCTTAAAAAGGATCCCATAAATAATACTCTCTGTCCCAAATACTTGGCATTCTAGTCTTATCAATTTTTCCTAAAATACATGGCGTTCTCACTTCCCGGGATACATTTCTCTCTTTCCAATACACCTCTATCTCTATCTCTCTCCTTCTCATTTTCTGCGCACTATTATATTCCTCCTCTTCTAATCTTCGTGCACAAGGCTAACATGCCAACTATACTGGGACGGAGGGAGTAAGTAACTAAAATTCATATAAAATAACTAAAAAATTAGGCATCTGGATATAAATAGAAATACTTTAGTTGGGATATGATTTTTACTTTTTAGTGTGAGATGAAGCATGAAGTGAATAAAATAGTATTTATATTTTTCTAGCCCGTGCGATGATTGGGTTTAAAGGCTAGCACCAAATAACTCTGCATGGTGAAGACTTAACTCTAATCTAAAACTTTGATCTATTAAAAATTATTAAAGAGACGGGTCCCACTCCCTCCAGCCGCCTGTGACTTGCCTGAGGGATAAGTTGTATTAATCCTCCGGATCATTGGATTAGGTGGAGGATAACTAGCATAATCAATAGGTTCATGTTTTAGAGTATACATATTTAGAAGGCATGCATGGCAATTCATGATTTAAATCCTATACTATAAAATATACTCTAACACCTAATATTGCATAAGGTCAGAATGGAGAAGCAGGAAATAGTAAGCCGACGGACTAACATCCCCACGGCTGAGCACATACTTTTTTTCTTTGAGTAATGTTTAAGCTATATTCTGTAAGCGAGTTCTTCGTACTTGCATGTGAAATATCAGTCTACCCCTTTTTTGTGAAAGGGTTGGTTAGTTTTCCCCGTCGGATATGAGGATGGCTGTGGTGGATGGTGAGATGGTTGTGTTCTTTTATATTGGAGTTTTCGTCTATGACATATCCGTCTGGGATGGTGATCCTAGGCAGTAGAATTTGCGGTTTTTTCAAAGTTTTGTCTCTCATCAATAGAGTTGGCGTTGATTGGGATGCTTTTGTAATCAGGGGGTGTAATATGCTTCAATATTAATGAAATTCCTTTTTCGTAAAAAAAAATTGTGTGTTATACAGATTATTGAGCAATTTCATTAGATCAGTTATGTCCGGTGAAGGCCCACGACAGTCTTTCTTTTTTGAGAACCATAGTATAGATGGTGTAGCTTAAATCTAAAATATATATAATTTTTCTTTATTTAGGGGCAGAACTGCATGTACACTCTTTTATTGATGTTTATCTGATCTATCCATTATTATGGCACCACGAATCTCGCTCCTTGTTTTTTATGTTTTCAGGCATATAGAAATTACATTGGTACAAAGTTCATTTTTTTATCTATAGTAAATAAAATAAATTACTCAGATGACTTGTGACTCTTAAATCTGCTTTAATTTTCTCTATCTCGCTAACTTAGTCCTCTATTTCTTATACTCCCTCATAGCGTGTTTGCTTCTATGCTTAAAGACACTTGGTAATTTGTTATAATTCGTAATTAAAAAAAACTCAGATCTCCTGCCAAAGGATTGTCATTATTGACCACTAAGCTTTGTCATCTTCAATCACAACTTTTTATAATGGATAACATCTCAAAATATTTTTCAGGACAAATCAATAAATCACATCATTCTTCTATTCTGGACAGGTTTTTTTGGCCAGACAATTTGGTTGCATCGTTTTGGTTCTACTTATCCTAGTTTTAATCTGAAATTATATATAAAACACATGCAAAGTCTTATCGAAGTTATTACCACAAAATCTACCCAAGAAAAAAAATAAGTGCCATACATACGAAATCAATCAGTCATCTTACGGAGTTGTGTTGATTGTTCCCCGGTGCATGCACATGTTCTAGTCGTATAATGCATCTGAAAGAAAAGCATGACAACATTCTGTCAACGGAACTGAAGTTCCTCTAACAATCGTCCTTACAACAGATAAATCTCACAAAGAGCACGTCGAGCTTGCTTGCCTTGGCTAAGGGTAGCCTACATGCCTTTGGTTGTTCTTTTCCTCGCTAAAGAAATAAAAAGCACAAATAACTTTAAGGGTATAATGGTGAACTATTTAGCACCGTTTTAGTATAACTCCTCACAACAGATGGGATGGCGGTTCATACCAGCGAACTTGTCCCAATCCCCAATAAAAAATTGCACCAGGGAGAAGAGTATATTTGAAGTAGATAGCTTCACATGACACATCAGATTAGTTTGAGTAATTCAGTAGCATGAGCATTTGGCCACGAAACAGGGCGCCTCCGGTGAAGATCGGTATGAAATCTAAACTCGTAGTACCATGTAAGAGAAATAGATTGTTTATAATGGATGGATTACATTGAGCCACTCGATCAATTTATATAGAAGGAGTACAAGACTTGAGGACAAGACACCTCCCAGCATACATATTGATGTCCGAATATGCTCTAACAAGTATAACTGTGGTGTCGCTGGTTGCGGTATTTCCTTGGGTTGACCAGCCCACGGAATCGGCAATATCTTGGTTCAGATAATAAGGTTACCATTATCTTGGCTCAGATGCGGTGGGATTTGTATGTGTGTTGTCATGATTTGCAACCCATATTTATTTCTAAGACTACTTTCTCTTGAGTAATAAAGACATTACACATTACCTGAAGACAACGTTATTCCAAAATATAAGATATTAAGATACTTCTCACTGCTAAATTTGCTGTAAAGCAACATATCAGTCATGTAGAATGCGAGTCCCCTGCTATAGCATGGAGTAATCTTGGCACCGGAGGTATTTCCGGTTGAACTGTGCCCTCCAGAATTTGTACCACCTCAATCATTGTTGGTCGTTGAAACTCATTGTCTTGGATACACCAACATGCGACTCTGCAAACCCTTTCAACTTCCTCCATTTTGATTTCTCCATGCAAGTTGGTATCCACAAGGATTCCAACGTCTCCATCTAGAAGCTTGTTTGCAACTTGCACAGGAAAGTACCCAGCATGATCATCATCGGTAGAAGATTCTTTACCTGAGTTCCTCCTTCCTGATATGATCTCCAACAAAACCATCCCATAGCTATAAACATCGACTTTTGATGTAATAGCTGTTCCACTAAGCCATTCAGGGGCAAGATACCCTATAGTTCCCCGCATTGTAGTCACAGCACGACTAAAATCCCTTCCTAGAAACTTTGCCATCCCAAAATCTGCAATTTTTGGATTGAGACATGTGTCGAGAAGTATATTCTGCGGTTTGATATCACAATGTATTATGCAATCTCGACAGCTATGATGCAAGTAGGCGAGTCCTCTAGCAACACCAAGAGCTATCTTGTATCTAATATCCCAGCCCAAAACAATACCATGGCTCTCGAATAAATGGACATCAAGGGAACCATTTGGCATGTGTTCGTACACAAGTAGCCTCCTATCACCTTCACAACAAAACCCAATAAGTTTGACCAAGTTAAGATGCTGGATGATTCCAATAGAACTCACTTCTGCTCTGAATTGCTTCTCTCCTTGGCGGGGATTGTCCAGCCTTTTCACTGCTATGGCTACTGAGTCACTTAGGTACCCCTTAAATACAGAACCAAAACCACCTCCGCCTAGCTTCTCTGAGAAATTTTTGGTTGCACGTTTCATATCATCGTACTTGAATGCAATGACCCCAATGGCATCCTGATGATCATTGTCTATTGCATGGTTAGACCACTTCCCCCTTCTCCAAATCACTGTTAGAAAGATCACAACTAAAGCAGTAGTGCTTACACTAATGGTGACACCAATAATCAGCCCATATTTATTGCTTTTCCATCTTTGTACCTCTTCTGCTGCAAGATGAAGGTACAGAGTTTCTCCATCAGCATCATTAACAACATTAATCAGATCGTGATTCCAGATAGAACAACCACTTTTGCCGTAGGAATATGCAGTGCAGGAACAGTTACTCAAACAAACTTGCGCGCAAGCATCTGCACTTGTGGCATTTAGTATACCTTTACCATTCTTTGGCAACCTAATGAATGGCACAGAATAGAACTCGTCCACCTTGTATGTTCTATTTTTGTCCGAGCTACGGCAATTCAATGGAGTATTTCTAATGCAGCCACCTGTTCTATCCTCTAGATCCCAATCCTCAGGAGATCTTTTGGAGAACCCCTTCATACAATTGCAGGGTGAATCTTCATTGTTAGTGCAGATTGTGAATGCCCCACAAACACCATAGACATCACATTGATATTTTGGATAGTTGGTAAATGTGACCCAATCATGTGCATTCCATATGCGCAACTTCCATCGACCAGAGACATCTAAGAAAACCTGAAAAATTGTGTTCTGATCGAGCAAAGTGTAAGAAAAGTAGACCTCCTGGTCATTGTCAACAAACGTTAAGTTGCTGAAAGAGTCACCTGACATCTCAGGTATTAAGCTGAATAATTGGCCATTCCACTCTCCAGAAAACCAATATTCTATAGATGTTTTCCATGATATTCTCATGTTCCTATCAAAGCCTAGCCTGTTAGAGTAAACACCTGAAGCTTGATCAATCGAATTTTTTCTTGAAACATAATAGTGGTTGAGGCCTGTGACCTTGTTGCTGCCAATCTTTGCGCCTGATAGAAGGGTATCTGTTGGGTAGTCGAAGCTCTGCCAAAATATATCAGAAGAGTTCAAGGAACTTCGGAGAACAAGGTTCCCATTTCCCAACAGTACAGCAACAGTGTTGTTAGCTGTGATATTGGCATTGGTAGACCAAATGATGTTGTCTTGATCTAAGACGACCAAGTTGCCGTCGCCTGAGATCATGAGCTTTTGTAAGGAGAGACCGGAGAATGGGTTATCTCTGTTTGCAGTCCACACTGGTGTAAATTTTGTGACTTTGTCGAACCATATTCCAAGGTATGAGTTGATAGTGCGGTCAGAGGACTTGTTGCCGGGTTGGAAGAAGCCTAGCGCAAACTTGCCATTTTCAGACACAAGCTTCTCACCAACCCCAGTTAGTGAATGGCCGTGTGAGAGTGTATCCGTTGCCCAAGAGTAGGAAGGAGTGTGAAGGGTGTGAAGGGAGAGAAGAAGCCCGCAAAAAATGAGGGGATACATAACAAGGGAAATGGAAAAACGGAGATCAATTGAAGTTTTCTTGCTCTCGCAAACTTGTGCAACAGCTCTGGTGTTAGCAAGGGATGGCTGAATACACTGGGCTGACCGGCTGACCTCTTTTCTATATATAGAGAGAACTGGTGGAAGACTCACGATCATCATTATTGACTTGAAGATCGACTCCATGAATGTCCCTTCCTGGTGTAATGCCCTCAGTGTAATGTTAACACACTAGCGGGACTTGACCTGCTGACCTGATTAATACAATTACCTTACAGATCAACAACCAATCCACATCACAAGTCCAACTTGCAAGAAGCTAACGAGACGTTAGCTATCAAGAACCATAAAAGAATCATAATTGTTGTACTGGTTTTGGCTGAATTTGCGCGAGCCACGTCTTCTGGTTTCCTGCACCGTTCATTCTCTTCCATCTGGCCGTTACAGAGGCGACATGTGGCAGTTTTCTTTTTGCGGTCAAACGCAAGTTTTCGTTGGATGTGTTTCTGTAATTGAAATCCTTGATCAACAGTAAACCGGTTCAATTTTTAAGTGGCCAGGTACCTGCGTTTGTTACAAATCAATGTGAAGAAGAGACAATGTAAAAAACCACGTTTGGCCGGCTCCATTTCAACACGTCGCCATCTTGTGTGACTGCGTTGATGTTTTCTTCTCTCCTTTGCCTCCCTGGTCAAGCTGTGCCACTTTTGTCTTCCCTCGTGCCTAAATGATGTGACTTTGAATGTTGAATTTTGCGCCTCATTTGGCTGACTACCTGCACTTGCATATGCTGCTGTTCCATCAGTGGAGACTGAAGAGAGAGGTCGGCAGACCAGCGCTCCCAGGGCCTCGTCCTCGGGCAGAGGGAGGAGCAACCGGGGTCTGGGGGTGTTCGCTTCCTTCGGTCCTAAAGTTTAGACCTGTCACATCAAAGAGAATTTTGCTATTTAGAATATTAAATAAAGTATAATTATAAAATTTTTTCGACAGATAGGTGCTAATTTACGAGATGTATCTAATAAGCCTAATTAAGCTATGTTTTGCTACAGTGATGTTACAGTAACCATCGTCTAATCACGGCTTAATTACTCTCATTAGATTCGTCTCGCAAATTAACACAGGGGTTCTGCAATTAGTTTTGTAATTAGATTTTATTTAATACTCTTAAATAGCAAGATTCTCTAGCCTAAATTTAGTCGGAACACCCTCTTAGACGTCAACCGGTCGAAATAAACAGCACGCATCGACCCCCACTTGCAGCACAGGAACGTTCGGCCCACAGTGCCAGGCAGCCCAGGAAAACAGCGATAGTCTTCGTTTCTCTATCACGCCGGCGCCGGAATCAGAGATGTCGCAGACGATTCCTTTCAACGAGCACCCACCACCACAACACAATGTTTCATCCAAAGGAAAAAAAAATTGTTCCAGGCGATAGAAGACACTGTTCCAGCTAGAGATACAAAATGTTCCGCACGAAGAAACAAATTGTTCCAGCGAGAGATAAAAAATGTTCCTCACGTAGAAACAAATTGTTCCAAGTGAACAAATCACTTTGTTCCAGATGAAGAAACCAAATTGTTCCATACAAAGGGGTGTCGCGCCGGCCGCAGCGAGTGGCAAGGCGCGGGGCGCGGTGGTGGAGCTCGACGGGGACGCGGCGTGGCGGCAGGGAGGAGCGGGGCGGGCGCGGCGGCCGGGGAGGAGCAGACGGGAGAGGGAAGGAAGAAGAAACGCAAACTAGGCTGGGCCGCGGGGAGGGTGGTCGAAAGGAGGTTTCGGGGAACGGGGGTCGACGTATAACATTCACCGGAGCAATGGTGTTCACCTCGCGGGTCTCTCTCCTGCTCCAGAGGCGCTGGCATCAGGTTGACCGAGGCCAGGGCGTCGCCGTGGCTCCGTTACGGGAGGCACCTCGCCCCGTATCTTCGAAAGCGGCAACCTCGGTATGGACAAAGATTACTGTTTGTTAGAGTATATTTGGTAGGCTAGATATTATATATCGTAGACTGCCATATATATCCGAAGGTGCCTTGCTCTTCAAGTCTTGTAATCTTATAGATACCGGTCGAGAGGCTCGTTGCAATACAACTCACGCATTATACAACACATCTATCTCTCTTACATGGTATCACGAGAGGGTTAGGATCCTGTGACCTGACCCTAACCCACCACCGCTTCCGCATCACGCCCACGATCTTCGTAGGGGGCAGCGCATCTGCTTCGCGACCGATTGTTTGATCCGGTCGCCACCGTCGCCGCTCTAGCGTCGTAGAGCAGTGCAGATTGAAGATCTTCACGCATCTTAGGGTCAAACCATTGGTGCTCGCCTGCCGCGCCGTCTCGAAAAGCCGCATCGACTTCGCGCAGGCAGGCTGCGCACCTGGACTCCATCGTCGCTGCAGCAGACGAGGATGTCGCCAGGCCGTCATCTGGCGGGATCGCCCCGCCATGCAGCAGGTCGCTGTCTCGGGCTGCACCGGCTTCATCATCAGGCAGACGGGCGACACCATCTGACGGTTCTTGGGCAAGCCGCACCACCAGGCAAAGGCGTCCTCGACGCCATTGGTTGAGCTGCCCAGCTGCTCTGCGCCTGTTCCTCGCCCTCTCTTTTTTTTCTGCTCACGGGTTGACCACGGCAGGGAAGATCATAGGACAAGGGTGGATTGGGCAATGAGATATGTGCACCCTGAAGTCTACACAGAGGTCTTCAAATTGTTCCTGCAAGTTTTTTTTTCTACTCGATCAATGATCTAGATTGCGTCGCCCTGCCGTCCGTCGACGCTCGAACGTCAACCCTCCTGAGATTGAGGTTGTCGGTGTGCACCTACCTAGGTTGCAACATCGACGCTCATGGCCGAGTCATCTTCACCGGAGTCGCCGCCTAGCCAGGCGGTGGCACCACCAAAGTTGCCGGTCCTCCTCGTCACGCTGGCTCACGGTCCGAGTCGCGCCGTCCGCCGCCACCTCCAGGACACCGCCGCTGCAGATGTTGCTGACAGGTTGATGTAATTGCGCTTGTTGATATGTCTGAGCGCCCGCGCCTTCGGCATCGCGCCACACCGTCCAGTGAGATCTACGGCTAGACACTGCTAACTATGTGTACTTGTGCACCTATGTTGATGCTTCGGATCAGCGTCCTACTCCACGGCTACGACCATGTCCACCTCGACCTCGGCTACTTCGGCGTTAAAGGCTATCATCCGCATGAGGTACTCGTCGGTTTTCTCTCCAGTCGCAGCATTCGCACCACCACGACGTTTCAACTGCAGGGGATGTTAGTCCGTCGGCTTCTACATTCGGCTTCTTCTCCAGTCTCACCGTCTGCGGTGCTCCCGCTGTGACTGCGGGAGGATGTTAGAGTATATTTGGTAGGCTAGATATTGTATATCGTAGACTGCTATATGTATCCGGAGGTGTCTTGCCCTTCAAGTCTTGTACTCTCATATATCTCTTTTTTTTTTTGAGAGAACAGGAGGGGTTTGCACCCCTTCTGATTATATTTAAATATAAAGAACCGAATTGGTCTGATACATGAGTTCAAGGTGGCAAATAAGAAAAGAGGAAATACAGAAAGATCTTAATAGCTATAAAGTGTCTATCCATTGAATGATTGCTGGAAAATATTCTCTTGGCACGATGAACTAGCATCATCATTTCGTCCTTGAATAGCTGTCGACATCCTTGTATTGTCGGGTCCTTATTGTTAAAAATCCAATCATTCCTTGTTCTCCAAATGCTCCATGCCATTAGGATAATGATCTCCATGTAAAACGGGACATTCAATTGCCGTTTGAGCCGTTTGACCGTCTCTGATATTGCTGCAGCTGCAGCTATGTGTAGTTCAATGGACTCCCAGCATGCTCTTGCGAAGTTGCACCTCATGAATAGATGTCTTAGAGTTCTTCTCGCTGCAAGATGCATAACTCACAGGTGTATGAATCAATGATCATATTTCTCCTTCGCAGCATCCCTCTAGTGTTGACCCTGTCCTTGAGTAATAGCCAGAAAAAAACTTTGTGCTTCATTTGGCAGGACGATTTCCATAGCCATTTGTATGGAGCAGGCACATCAATATGACCCATGAGCTGACGGTATGCTTTTGCACTTGAGTAAACAGGTGACCCCCAAATATAAGTCCAGATATCTCTATTTTAACCAATATTAGCATTCTGAATCAAAATTACCAGTTCTTGAACCTGTTCATATGCTTCCACAGAAAGAGGTAACTGGAAGATTTGGTGCAGTTGGTCTAGTTGTGTTGCTTGCTGCAGTGTGAAGTGTGGCTTTATAGTGAAAGAATGTAATTCCTGGAACTGCTGAACTGGTATGGTATTAGCCCAGAGATCATCCCAAAAGAGAACAGTAGAACCATTTCCCACTGTTACTGCTGCAATGCCTTTGTATAGTGGTAACAATTTTAGCACATCTCGCCACCAAAATGATTCTCTTTGAGCTAGGCTACTGACCATTAGCATAGTGATTGTTCCAGATTAGATCAACCCATGGTAAAGGAGCTTTGTTAAAAAATTTGTGCAGAAATTTCATGAGTAATGCATCATTGTGTACATATAGCTTAATCACTCCGAGTCCCCCTTCATCTTTTGGCCTTGTCACCATATCCCAAGCTACTAAGGATGGCATTTTTGCATTTAAGTCTGATCCCTTCCAGAGGCAATGTTTCAAATACTTCTCTATTTGTTGGACCACTGTTGGGTAGAGCTTTATGGTACACATGACAAAGGTTGACATAGAAGAGAGTACTGACTTAATCATTTCAAGCTTGCCTCCTTGTGTTAGAAAAATAGATGTTGATATGAGTCTTGTTTCAATTTTCTGGACCATTGGTAGGAATGCCTCCACTTTTAGTTTAGTGATACCTAAAGGTAATCCCAGGTATGTAAATGGAAAGGAGGCTTGTTGACAATTAAAAGTCCTTGTCAGAATTTCCATTTTCTCTTCACTGACATTTATTGGTACCATCATGGTTTTAGCATTTTTACTTTAAGCCCTGTTGAGTCGGCAAAAGTGTTAAGCAGGGCCTTCAAGAAGAGAAGCTGTCTTGGACATGCCACCATTATGAGTAGAGTGTCATCAGCATATTGAACTATAGGGAAATCTGTTCCAGCTCTTGGAATTGGTAACCTGAGAAGGCCTTGATCTCTTGGAATTGGACATCTATCTCTCTTACACTTTTACACCCATATCCGCATCGGACTCGATCGACCCGTCAACCGGTGAGCGAGTGTTGGCGCTTTCTATGTACCTATTTATATGACAAATATGGTGTTCTAACGCCCTATTATGTCATTATTGCTAACAATTAACCCTATTATTATATATATGCGTAGTTTCTGTGTATTTGGAAAGATTTACAGAAAACAGGTGAAAATAGAGAGACTACGGATAAAGAGCTACCGGAGGCCCGAAGAACGAAGAATTTGGAGGCCGTGCCGGTCGGCACAGTCCTCGTGCCGACCGGCACCACCAGGGTTAAGCCCAAACATAAAACCCACTCGGAGAAGATGAAGCCCAGAAGAAATACCAGAGTCGGAGTCGGTGAAATCGAGCCCACAATCAAAAGGAACTATAAAGATAAGATCTTGGTCGCGAAACAGAGGGGGGAGCGAACAGATAGAAGTTTTGACCTAGGTTGAAGGTTGTGGCGGCGAAGACGGCGATCACCGATCATCACCACCAAAAAGGAAGATCGTGCCGATCGGCACACCGCCGTGCCGATCGGCACCTGTGCATCCACGCCAAAATCCGGTGTTCTATTGTAGCCATGTTAATGTGTTGTAGTATGATACGTGAGTAGATCTCATATTCTCTCCGTGGCGAGGGAAATCTGGTTATGTAACTCTCAAACTTATGATACTCTTTTGATGCGTTCAGTCTATGTGATGCGTTTATTCCGTATCTGATCAATACATGAATTCATTAGTGTAGCTGTTGCAACGGTTATGCTATCGATTATCACATAGTGCAAGAAACCAGTGGGGAGCTATTAACCCTTGTCGTGATAGGATCGGGGCGGACGAAACCACCATGTCTTGTAGAATACTAAACCTATCAATTGAATAAACCGAGTTGCATGCCAGTGTCCCAAACCATAGGAGAGAATCCTTTTATAACCTTGTTACAACCGCAGGCTCTTTCACATCTAGTTGTTAATCATCCTTTTCACACGCACTTCTGCTATATTAATTTAGTAGTTTAATTAATAGTTTAAGTCCCGCTTGTTCTCTGTGGATTCGATATTAAACCTTGGAATACTTTAAGGGAAAGTGCTACAATTATACACCGTCCACTTGTGGTACATAAGTTAGGTGCGTACAAACGACCAACATCGAGCGAGCATTTTTGTTTCTGTTGTGTTGGCTCCTCGTCTTCTTGCGCAGGAATTGTTGCCTGCTTCTTCAGCGTGGCCCCATCAAACTGTTCCTTGAGGAGATCCAGGACGCGCGCGATCGTTGCCGACATCGGCGGTGCTGGGGCAAACGGAGCTGCACGTGGCCATGCAGAAGCTGCGGTTCCTCCTCACCAACCGACTGCGTGTGGCGACAGCAACAGCCAGTCGACGGGGTGCTCATCGACAGCCTGATGGCGTTCCTGCCGCGTGCTTCTGTTGGATGCCATCGACGCGAACCCGATCAAGCGAGCGCGAGGAGAGGTGCCCCGGACTGGATCAGATCGGACGCGCTGCAGTGCCCCGACCCATCACGCTGGACCGACCCCGTGACCGTGTCCACCACAGCGCGTCCATCCGTCACCGGCAAGAGGCTTTGCACTGCCCACGTTGTCCGGAACGCTCTGCTCAGCGGGATCATCGAGCGTTAATGCATCATGATATTCACTTTTACTTTATTCAACCCTATACAGTGTTTCATTCTTAGGGTGTGTTTGGCAAGACCCTCTTGTGTGGCTTATTAGCTGGCTTATGGTGAAAAAGATAAAAGCTCTGCCAAACATCTCCCTGAGAAACAGCTTATGGCTCATTTGAAGAATAACTTATCATAACAAGAGGAAAAATAACTTATCAAATTCACAATGGTGAATATAATCACAGATTATGATTTCTTTTGGCTGATAGATCTTGAACATAAAGGGGCATCAAAGCAGAAGCAGATGTCACCCAGATCTGATGACATGCTGATGTTGTGTATTGCTCTATGTCAAAACTCTCATGCTATTTTTACTCCATTGCATCCAATTTTCGATTATAGTGTACAAGAGAAGCTTTGGGTTATTTACCATGACTACCTACTACTCCCTCCGTCCCTTAATATAGGACGTTTTAGAGTTTGAAAATTTTCCCTAAATGTAGGGCGTTTTACAGATAGGACAAACTTTATGGTTGATGGGAGGGTTGGTGGATGAGTGGATGAAGGTAAAAATAAAAGGTATGATAGTCTTTTAACACATTGACTATTTTTGTGTTTAAATGCTAGAAAGTCCTATATTTAGGGACGGAGGGAGTATAGGTGTATTGATCATTTTTTTATCCCGACTGACCAAAAGCATTCTGTTGTCTTATGGATCATCTGTCGGACCATTTTCATAACTTCCTAATGAATTGTTCCCCAACCATTGCACTGAGTTAGGGAACTTCAATTTCCTATGAAAAATCATGTTTCCCAGATCTAAATGCACTTTCCTGATACGTGATGTTGCGATAAAACTATAGGTGATTCCACTCTTTCTTTTGTCGAATTATCATCTAATGTAATTATATTACTTCACTAAAAATTCTGTCACGTCATGCACAACTCTGTCAGGAAGCAAGTCAAAATATATTTCTTTCAAAAGCCTTATAGCAGGCTTATATTAATCTACTCATACATTTTTTTTCTTGGCTTTCTCTGCTGCAATTTACAAGCTTACAAGAACCTAGTAGTTACAAGAGGCTCAGTAGCATTTTAGGTCCTGGGTTCGACTCCCTGTTGGAGCGAATTTTTCAGGATTTAACAGCATTGTGCTTTTAGTGGTAGGTGATGCTTTCGTAGCCAGTGAGGCGTCAGCAGTGACTTCGTCAATCTCTAGGATTTGCTGGCTCAGTCTTCGAATATGCTCACAGGAGTAGGGTTCGCGTACATGTGTTCATAGAGGTGAGTATATGTGCGTTGTGAGTGTCTGAGTTGCACTGTGTAATCGTAAAAAAAAAAACCTTATCTTCATTTATTGCAGTGCGCCCGCAAAGAAAAAAAGTATGAGATTTGCTTGTGGTCAGTTGACTGAAATCTTGCTTTCCTCTCAGTCGACTGATTTTTCGTCGTTGTATCAGTCGATTCTTGCAACTTGCAGCGTGCGGTCGCATGGGCACTTGGTTTACGATTTGAAGCGGGCTGCATTAGGCTGATTTGAGTTGTTGGGCTTCCTTCAGCGTTGTTTGTTATCAGGCCAGCCTGGCCCTTTTGTTGTTGCTTCTACACTAGCATTCTGTTTTTTCTGGCGCAGAAGCAGTTTAACCTCGCTCTACACAAACGAGAGCAAAACTAGCAGTCTCCCTTAGCTACAGAATTGTTTGTTCCAAGTTTTCGTTTTTAAAATATCCAAAATTCCTTCACGATCATCCAAAATTTCTTCATTTTTGTTTCATTTTCTTTCAGTTCTATTTTTATTTTATTTTTCTGCTGGGATTGGCTGGACGTTCTTCAGCTCCAACTTATGGTAAAGTACCGATAGTACATAAATATTATGATATTATATATATAATTTTATATTGGTAGGAGAGTAATATTTTTAATATAACAATGTTGTAATTTTGTTTCTTGTTTCAATTAGACCGCGCTTAATTCATGCATTGTAAAATAAAGCAGAGAAGGTTGTGATATGTGGTTTAATAGTGCCATATGCGTTCAGTAATACATGTTGTCCTTATGGTTTTATCTTTTCTTTAGTTATTATGGTCTGCGTAATAGAAATTTTTTCAAGTGGTTCGCTAAAGCTACCAGATCGGTAGTTTCTTGTACCTTGTTCACCAACTGCAATAGTCTTTGTTTCGATTATCATGTTTTCTTATGTGTTTGGCTTTTGGTTGTTTTTACCTTTCGTCGTTATCCGATACCTTTTGTATTTTAAAGGAGATCCTTAGGTCATTCATTTTTTTGCACCATTTTTCTAAAAAAAATGGTTTTGATTTTTGAAACTAGCTTTTTAGCGTGGAGAAAATAGTTGTATAGTTATAATTGCTATGTTCTATTTTATTATTTTCTTGTAAAAATTCCTTCACAATTGTCCAAAATTTCTGCATTTTTTGTTGCCTTTTATTTCAGTTTTTATATATTTTTTATTTGCATTGGATGGATGCTCTTCAGCTCCAACTTACGATAAAGAATCCATAGTACGAAAATATTATACTACTGTTTATATAAATTTTATACTGGTATAAGAGTAACAATTTTAATATAATAGTGATGTAATTGTGTTTATTGTTTCAGTTTGACCATGATAATTCATGCATTAGAAAAGAAAAACAGAGAAGGTGGTGAAATGTGTTTTTAATAGCGCCATATGTGTTTAATTAGTAGTATATTTTCTCCTCGCCTTGACTTTATATTTTCCTTAGTTATTCTGATTTACATAACAGAAAATGTGTCAAGTTCTGAGGCTGCAAGATTTTTCTTTGAAACTCCACTTTTTTTTTAGATTTTGTGGGTGCACTAACTTGTTTATCTCTTGTACCTTGTTCACCAACTGCAATAGTCTTTGTTTCCGTCATAATATTTTCTATGTTTTTTTCATTTGGGATGTTTTTACTTATTTTTTTTATTTGTAAAAAAAGGTTTTGTGTTTCAAAAAATGCTGTGTGGAGAATAGTTGCAGAATTATAATTGTTACATGCTCTTTTTATTATTTTACGTTTTTACTCTATTTGTATAAATATTGAAATTTATATTGTACAACTATCCCAATGTAAATACATCTTTTACCATGCAGTTTTTTTTCCTTTTTTGACAAAAATTAATTAGTATTTGATGGTTCGAACAAGCCCAACAAAGATAAAAGATACGTGGCGTGGTTAAAAGATGCCAATTTAATATAATTGTATCGGATCCATCTACTATAGGTGGGCCTGATTAAAAGAAGCCTACTAGTGTGGAGCGTAGATGGTAATCAAGATTAGGCGTTTGGCAGCAGTAGACTGAGGTCTCTCAAAAAAAAAAAAAAGCAGTAGACTGATTAGTCAATTAAAATCCCTAACTAGCATCGAGCGTTGGATGGTAATCCTGAGGACAAAAAATTTGACTGAGACAATGCTGAAAATCAGTCGACTGACCTGGCGACACCTCCATTGAAGGACTTACGCACGATCATCGGTTCATTCAGTGAAATGTAGTACTCCGGAAGGCTTAATATTTAAATTTTTTTGATTAAAAAAATTTGTACCATTTACATACACTGAGTATCATGTATATGACATGATGAATTCATAGTGTATCACTAATGAAGGAACTCACTGTGTTTAACATATTGCTTTCAGTTGTTCCGGACAACTGCCTTCAATAGAGTTCCTTTCATCATTTTTTTAATTTTGTTGTATGAAAGTTTTAGTATTTCTCGCAGCAACGCGCGGAGAATTCACCTAGTTATTTCCTATGGGCGCGCCACAGCTTCTAGTTCGAGTGAAATCAAGACTGGAGTAAAACCCTCATCATTATATCCTGAAACAAGATGTGTAAATTTTCGTTAGTAACAAAAAAATATTTCTGCGAAGTGATCGACAACTCAGTTGGTCGCATGGTCGAATTTCCAAGCGGTCGACTGGGGTTCGAACCCCGCACCAGCACCACGGTTGCGCTTCGGCTCACCTCCCAGTTGTGGCATGTGGCTCCTGGGCTGCGGCATGCGTCGGTGATGCCCAGCTCAGCATGCTTCGGTGGGCCTCTTTTTTCTTAATGAAAATTTAGGAGAATATAGAACTCTTATTCTCATTTTTTAAAATAAATGATATTTCTGGTTCTCCTGCAAGATTAATAGACTGAGCGCTTGCTAACATCCCAATGAAATAAAGAGAAAAGAGGCAACGAACTTACACATACACATACACATAAAAAACTATTTTACTGTCCAAAATAATAGCCACTAGTATGACATCCGGCTCATCTAAAATTAAGCCAAATGACCGATCTGCACTAGTGTGCATGAGAGGGTGGAAATTTAGTTCCACCTTGCTAGTATAGTAGGAGAAAGGGCAACATATAAGCCTAAATTGTCAACACCACTAACCTTGTGTTCAACTTTTTACCTGAAGCGAGCAGGTATTAGAGCCAACCCTCATGATTACACGGACGCATAGGCCAGGGGTGCAAACATACGGCACATAACGTGTGTGGTCCCTATGAGTGGAACACAACATGGCATATGAGCTAGCCTAGTGGGAAGAGGGCCAACATATAAATCTAAATTGTTCAAGATTATTAACCTTGGGTTAACCTTTTTACACGAAACGAAGACAAACACATAAAAGGTTGGTGGGACGAGTGGGGTTGATGTAGTGTTTGAGCGGGCTCAGCCAGGTTTGAACCCGAGATGTTACAACTAGTTTCTCATAACTAATAGCCAATAGTTTAAGAATAATTTTTAATTACACTGTTAATTAATAAATTTACGTTTTATGCCGGAGAAGATAGTTATCTCGAAACGACGAGAGAGTACCATAATAATAATCATGAACACATTATTTACTAGATTAATAAACATCATAGATTAAACATATTATTAATTTGATTTTATTTGAAACAAAGCTGCTTATTACTAATAATCTTGGCTATTCATAGTGAATTTTTAGATTAGTTTTACACCGTCGTCGGATCAAACTAATGGCTATTAGTTTTAAGAAACTAATGACTATTATTTTGGATAGTAAACTTCTTGCTTGAATGTAACTTCGTATCAACCCCACAGAAGTTGAGGTGTTTTTCCCTTAGCTTGTCCATAAGTTTGTGAACGTTCAATTTCCTAAAGCTGCAATTTGTAGGAAATTCGTAGTAGATCCTTTGTTTTGTATCTTTTACAAGTACATTTTAAAATAAAATCATATCTTTACTTAATTACTAATCGATTCTTATCTACAACCTTTGAAATTTTGAAAGAAAATAAAATTTAGCTTTAGAACTAGCCCTACAGCGCACATGCTTGCGACTATAGTGTCTATTTTGAAAGGAATTGAAGTGAACAAATACCAATCATTTTGAAATTGAAAAAGGTACTCGCACTGTTTCAAGTTATCTGTCATTTCAGCTTTGGTCCAAATGAAATATTTTAATTTGACAGTCGATTTCTAAAAATTGGAATAGTTAATATTTATCTTCGTAGATTCACCATGAGAAACATTTTTATAATATATAATTAACATGTTAAACTATAAGATCTTTTTTTTTAAAAAAATGATGATCAACGGTAAAGTATTTGACTTTGAATAAAATTAGAATGTCAAATAGAGTAATTCGGAATGGTGGGAGTGTAATTATGGTGAGCACGTTAAGTCAATGCACCTACAGTGGTACTGTTTTCGATAGTCAGCAGATAAATCCAACGTCAGAGGAGTGCGACCAAGTCACAAGTGCCCTCGCCTGCATGGATTTAACTGGCCTCACCGTGTTGGTGGTGCTCTCGTGCATTTGGCATTGAAATAAAGACCGGATAATACGTTTGGTGTCTGCTTTATGGCCACCCAAAGCCCAGTTGACCGGCAGCCGAGTCCTGGAAACTTTTTCACTTCAGCTGTGAATAAGATAACTGGCCCAGGACCATACAAACAAGTTACTAAAGCATAGTGATAGAAACTCATCGTGCAACGCCGCCCTCGCATTCGTTGCTAATTTTGCTCTGAACGCAAGCAGTCGAGCTGGCTGGAGACTGCAAGCAGCCGAGCTGTGTGGAACAATTGAACGGTTCCTGACGTTGCAGCGCGCGCGGCAGCGGTGAGCAGGCCAGGCTTATCGTGATGTGGCCGATGTTTATCCTTGAGTGAGAGTACTTAAGTGGAAGAATTAAGACTTTGCAGACTGGAGGTGCAGATCAGTGAATGCAAGTGAAAACTACTCCTGGACCAATGGTCTTGTATGCTTGGCTCATCTGGTAGTACTTTTTCGGAGATCCCACCTTTTTTTCTTGCCCTTATTTAATACTACTCAAGCTCTTTCTCATGCGACCTGGTAAACCAGACAACCTGGTCACGTACGCTGCAGTAAAAGGAGAAATTAAGTGGAAATTTGGAGGCAGCTAACAGGAATGTTCAGATGACCTTCATCTTGCAACTTTTACCTGCTCATGGTTATCAATGTGGGCAGGTGGCACTCACCATCGAATGGCCTATGCATAGCATGACCAGATAGGCAGATATAGCATGTTTATCAGGTTGGTCTTGTTTGTACGGTGCATCGCAGTTTGAGTTACGATGTGAAACTGATGGAAGACGTGGCCTCTCGTGGATCGCAAGTCTTGCAGCTCATGTAAACCATCAATAACTTGTACAGCCTCAGCCATTGTAGGTCAGTCAAATTCATTATCTTGGATACACCAAACAGCAAAGAGTTTCAACCTCATCTTGGTTCACCTCACCTTGCAAGTTCACATCCACAAGGTTCCGAGCATCAATTGGGTCGGTTAGGACGGTGAAGCTTGCCACACTAATGCAGTAATGCCCCACCTGTCATACACTCAAATCTATGCCAAATCTTGCTTAAGATGTGGCTAACAACTTTTTTTTTTTGGCAAAGTTTGGCAAAAATGCGTGATAAAGTATGGTAGCCATTCGAACATGCCTTAAAGCGCAAGATATATAGGGATTCCAGCATTGGGCGGGGCCCCATCGCGCGCAAAGCTTGCAGTGCTCAACGTCTGCAGTGAGCCCAACCGCACACTATAAGCCACTGGCCATCTATTATGGGCCACAACTAACAACATGACAGTATGGAACAACCCAAGGCCCAAACTTCAGATGATGTTTTGCTCGTCTTCATGCTCTGTCCATTCTTATCAAAGGTCCAACTAAGGACTTCAATGGCGCATGCAATAGATAGATGAAGGTACGGGGTACTTGAAATGAAATCAAGGTACAGTGAGCGCTCCACTTTTTCCATACCGAGCCCCATCACTGGTGTCACGAACGGATTCACAGACAACTCACATCGTTCAAGAACCGGACTCTACAAGAATTTGGAAGTCTTATGGTAGGAGTGTGTCGAACCCAGACGGGCAGAGGGCTGACAATCATGATGATTTGAAGACTCAGGTCTCACTTTATTAGATAGTAGTTCCTCAAAAAAAAACTATATTAGAAAGTAAGTAGTTCCTCTATTCTATTTGGCATTCTGGCTATATTTTTGGATGTCAAGTTCATAAAATGTTCTATGAATTTGAACATGTGCTTTGTTCAGGTTAATAGTATCTTCAATGAATCTCGTATATAGCCAGAATGCCAATTAATTTAGGACAGAGAAGTAGTAGAGATCCCAAGTAAACCAAAATCAAACACAAACGTAGGTCGACGGAACAAGCTACGTATTAGTGGCTGTTTTTAGCCTAAGAATCAATGCCGAGGTATAAAAGTAAGTAAAGTCCTTTAGTGCCATGGCATTCATACTGAAGTTCTCGGCTTCATTTTAGTGCAAAAATAGTCATTGGTTAGTTTTTTTTTTTTTTGCGAATTACACAGTACAACTCAGACACTCACAACGCACGCACACTCATCCTTATGAACGTAAATATGCAAACCCTACTCCTATGAGCATATTCGAAGACTGAGCCAGCAAATCTTCGAGAGATTGACGAAGTCACCAAGGAGAGTCGAACTCAGGACCTGAGGTGCTAATGAGGCTCTCGTAACTACTAGGCTACATGCCCTTTCGCAATAGTCATTGATTAGTGGGAACACCAGCTTGCGCACAAAAACTATCTCAAATGAACTAGAAATATCCCCCCCCCCCCCCCCCCCCCCCTCTCACAAATCAAACCATGCAAAAAAAAACTAGGGTGGAATCGTGAAAAGCCTCTAAAAAATCTATTTAGAAGTTTGGAAGAATTCTGAAACTTGGCATGCGTGTAGAAGACATTAAACATGCACACAAATTTTTAGGTCCAAATTCAACTTTAATTAAAAAATACAAAATTAACTATCATAGAGCATTGGAAACTTATTACGTATCAATCCAATCATACAAAAATAGTACAGATGGAGAAGTATCACGTAATTATCACCATTCATGCAACGTTTATTGACGGCGCCGTTTATTGACGGCGCGCAGCGCCTGGAGACTGGATGCTTGCTACGCACACAGTTTTGGAACTAAGAGCAGCTTCTCTTTCCGGTGCACCACTAGCCCGAACACCTCCGACATATCAATGTCGCTCCTCTCCTTGCCCAATGGCAACTCCCAATCGAACCGGTGCACGAGGTTGGCCAGCATCACCTCCATGGCGGCCATCGCAAAGTTCAACCCAGGGCACATCCTGCGCCCGGCGCCAAACGGCAAGAACCGGAAATCGCTCCCCTTGACGTCGACTTCCGCCGCGCCGCCGTCTTGAAGAAACCTTTCCGGAACAAACTCCTCCGCCTCCGCCCAGAACCGCTCGTCCCTGCCGATGGCCCAGGAGTTGATCAGGACTCGCACCCTCGCAGGGACCTCGAACCCGTCGATGGTGCAGCTGGACATGGAGAAATGCGGCGCGAGGAGCGGCGTCGCGGGGTGCAGCCGGAGCGACTCTTTTATGACGGCCCTCAGGTAAGTCATGCCGGCCAGGTCGCCTTCGCCGACAAGTTCTTGTCCCTTGGGTACTCTGCTCCTCACCTCTGCCTGCAGCTTCCTCAACAGATCCGGCCTCCGCATGAGCTCGGGGACGGCGAAGTCGAGTGTCGAAGCCGACGTCTCTATTCCAGCGAAGAATACGTCCTGTCCATTCATAATTCAGATATTGAGAATCAGATCGTGCGTAAGATCGCCTACATTTCACCTACCAAAACAGTATGACGTTGACATGTCTAATTTTGGCCTAACCATAGCGATAGTGCGTCCAACGTAGCGTAAAGATTTTGCTATTGCGGGCTCACACTTAATCATGCTTTGGCCTAACCGCAGTGAGACAGTGACGCATTGCAACCGGCAAAATTCACATAAAGAAGCTGGGACGTTTCACTCACAAGCAAGATAGCCTTCATCTGGTCTCGGGTGAGGCCGTACTCCTGCCGAACGGAGAGCAAAACGTGGATGAAATCATCGCGGTCCTTGGGATCCCTTGCCGAGGCAGCAGAGTCGTCGTGCTCGCTCTCGTGCTCCCGGATCAGCCCGTCCAGCAATTTGTCCCACCTCCGCTTCACTCTCTCGGACTTGGCACGGACCAACTTGCTGAGCACGCCGAAGCGAGCTAGGAACGGAAAGAACTCGTCCACGTTGAACCCGCCGATCAGCGGCGAGGTGTCGCCGATGAGCTCCCGGAGCTGCGTGTCCAGGCCCTTGTTCCGGAACGCCGATGAGTGCTTGCCCATCACGGCCCGGCACGCCCGGTCGTTCGTGAACGAGCCGCACAGCCCGCTTATGTCCACCGCCGCGCCGGCGGCGGCCGCCTCGCCAATCTTGGCTATCACCATGCTCACCTATAGCAAAGCAACCACAACATACCACATCCGTAAAAAGCTGATGTGTCCAAAACATGACCAAACTAGGTAACCGTTAAATTTTCAGCAAATTAAAGTCCAGAAAAGATCATATTTCTGGACAGGACTAGTAATAGCCGCAAAATTTTCAGAAAATAAAAATAAAAAACAGACCAGTAAATTTTGTACCTCCTCTTCTCGAGCGAGACGGAAGGACCGCACTTTGTTGGCACTGAGCAGGTGCGTGGTGACCAGCTTCTTGGCCTGCCGCCAGTGCTCTCCATACGGCGTGAAGCCGATGTCGGAGGGGCCGTACATGATGATCTCGGTGGCCAAGGCGTCCGGCCGGGACGCGAGCACGTGGTCGTGCGTCCGCAGCACCGCCTCGGCGCCGCGCGGGGACGTGACGACGAGCGCCGGCATGGCGCCGAGGCGGACGAGCATGAGGTCTTCGGCGCCGTGCTTCGCGGCGAGGCTCCGGAGGGAGACGTGGGGAAGGGAGCCGACGAGGTGGAGGTGGCCGAGGATGGGCAGCGCCGGAGGGGACGGTGGCAGATGGAGGCCTGCTTGCTGCCTCTGGTTTCTCTTGCTGTTGAGCAGCGTAGCCACCGAGTAGCGTACGAGCAAGAAGAAGAGAGGGACGAACAGGAGAAACCATGCTTCCGGAGCCTTCAAACCATTGTTGTGCTAGGTATGCCATGGCGAAGGAAGGATGTTGTGCTCTCTCTCAGGCCGTAGAGTTTAGATAAAATAGTTAGAGAAAGAGTGATTCCTCATTCTCTCTCCTATATTATTGGATACAAACCGAAAGCTTTCTCTCCAAAATCATCAGCTGGTCAGTGGCAGTCATTGGCGCTGTTCGGCTGCTGCTGCTGCTTTCCTCCTTCTACTGCTACAATGCTGCTTTTCTCCGCTACAGTGTTCTCTCTCACAAAAACTGTAACTGCAACTGCAACCTCCAACCGAACATGCTGATTATCTAAAACACTGCACCCGTATGTAAGTCTGATATAGGCATAGTAATTTTGATTCACATATCTAGCGTCGCCTGTGCGCGGGGAGGCGTCAAACCTCCGCACGACCTTGCCTGCCAGTGTACGGTATAAGTGATGAAGTGTTGTTTAAGCAGTGATAGGATACAACTGCAACAACAGTGTTTGACCGACGCCATAGGATTTTTGGAGGTGCTGAGCTAGATGATAGAGTTTTCTCTGTTTTGTTTAGGTGTTTCAAGGTTGATTTGTATCAGATCATCTTGATGTTTGACATGTAAAGGCTAAATGCATCTTGCTGTGCAGAGGTCGAAACATTGTTTCACCTCGAAATAAAAGCTTCTTTTATCTGAAAAATCTGAACGTGGCTCGTTACTCAAATGTGGATGAGTGCTACTCCCTCCATCCCTTTTTATAAGGGATTGGAGGGTTCAAAATTTGTCCCTTTTTATTAGGGATTGTAGAGGGGAAGTGGGTCCCACGTGTTGGATTTTTCCTCTTCTCTCTTCTCCACCCACCCACCCACCACGACCGAAGCCTTATCCACTCAAGCGCAGCCCATCGCCAGCGCCGCCCGTGGCTCCCCGCCTAGCCGCTTTGGCCTTTGGCATGCCGTCGCTGCCTAGCGCTGCCGTGGTTGCGCGTAGTCGGAAGCTCGCCCGCCTTCCTCCTTCTCTCCCGAGCCACAAACCTGGCCAGCGCCGCCATGGAGCTTGCAAACGCGGCTGTCAAATCCCCATCTCGCTGCCCGCCCGTCGCTGCTTATCACCGGACGAAGAGGCAGCGGCATGCTGCGACGAGGCATCAGCTGCGTGCCCTAGCAATACGAATCAAGGGCGGTGAGGCGCGCGCGGCAGCCTGGTAGTGAGCCATGGGCCGTCGACATCCTCGGCTCGCTCGGCCGATCTGAGTCGCAAGGCTGCCGGGTCGGAGAGGATGATACGGCCGGGAGCAAGAGGAGGGAATAAAGCGAGGGGGGGGGGGGGGGGGGGGGGGGGAGGGCGGAGCGCCGTCGCTCGCCAGCTGCGGGCAGGAGCAATCATGGAGAAGGGCGTCCGGAGCATTCATGGCAATCGGAGGGAGGCGAGCCATGGCAAGCTTGCTCGAACTGCGGCCGGGACGAGCTTGTCACCGGATGAAGATGCAGCGGCATGCTGCGACGACGCGTGGGCGCGTCCTCTGCGAGGCGCGCTGTGCGGCGAGGGTGCGCCAGCGGCGTGAGGAAGAAAGGCGGCCGGAGCAATCATGGAGAGCGGTGGGAGAAGAGCAGTTATTAAGGGCATATTTGTCGATTCGTTCGTCTGCTATTTTCCTCGGTAGCTCCCCCGATCCCTTATAAAAAGGGACGGAGGGAGTATATCTTTCCTTCCTCTATTGATACTTGTCGTGAAGTCACATCACCATCTAAAAAAAAAGTCACATCACCATCGATCAGTAACAGTCACTGAATCCTAGGCTGCGTTCGGATCACTTTAGAGGGGTATAAAGGGGTCACATCAAAGATGCCGGCAGCATTTATGTGTACTAAACAAAGTCAAATTACAAAACTAAGTTCAGAACCCCTCATCTATTTCGCGAGACGAACGTAATGAGGGTAATTAAGCGGCGATTAGACGATAGTTACTGTAGCATCACTGTGTCAAAACATTGATTAATTAGGTTCATTAGATTCGTCTCGAAAAATAGCGCTCATCTGCAGAAAGGTTTTGTAATTAAATTTTATTTAGTACTCCTAAATCGTAAGATTCTTTTTATTTTAGAGGGGTATAAAGTTTAGAGGGTTTTTAGAGGGGGAACCGAACGCACCCCTAATTGGCCCGCCACTCAACTGATGCCATTGCCACCCACTGGCCATCATGCCCCTACGAAAAAAATAAGACAGAGATAATACATCTTCCACCATCAGTTTGTGAATTTCTTTTGTCAGGCAAATTTGACAAATGAGAGCGGATTTGATACAACGATGGGCTGCTGCACCAAACCCTTCCTGCCTGGATCTTGTCGCGTTGATTAGTGGTCGTGTGAACATCGTTTGTGGGGTGATGGACGTTCCCAGCCATCTGGCATGCATGCTTTGGGTCACTGCAGCACTTTCTTTTTTGCTGGTAGAATGGTACAGCAGCTGTTTGTACTACCCAGCGAACCGTTGTGAAACATGCAACATTTGAGTTGTCACATCAATGGGCAAGGAACAGGACATGCAGCTCGCTCAAGCTGTTGCATGTCAGGATGGGAGAGGAGATGCTTCTCAAAAGTAGCTAATCTGCATCACTGAGAACTTTCGGGGGTGTTCGTTTCTCTAGGTAGAATCTTGTCATTTAGAGGTATCAAATAAAGTTTAATTAAAAAATAACTGCAGAATTTTGTACTAATTTACGAGACGAATCTAATGAGAGTAATTAAGCCGTGATTAGACAATGGTTACTGTAGCATCACTGTAGCAAAACATAGATTAATTAGGCTTATTAGGTTCGTCTCGCAAATTAGCGCACATCTGTAACAAGGTTTTGTAATTAGACTTATTTAAGATGCTTAAATAACAAAATTAGTTTTGATGTGACTTTTAGGCCTAAAGAAACGAACACCCCCGTTCATCGATCAGTTCTTGAAGGATTACAACTATATATTATTGTATTAGCTGTCAGGTGTATTTGAAAAAGCAAGAGCCTAGCTGCCTTTGCTCAACGTCAACGGTCCCCATATGCACTAGCTTTGAAAAAGCAAGAGCCTAGCTGCCTTTGCTCAACGTCAACGGTCCCCATATGCACTAGCGCAACATCGAGAAACAAATTGAGTAAAGTTTTGTTGGAGTGGACCCAAATTTGTTGTTCTGCTATATTTTTGTGACTCAAATTGTATCTAGTCAAAAGATAGCAATCCCATTTGTTGTTCTGCCCATACCCTTCCCTCTCTTTTTCACTCTCTCGCGCCACGTCACCGTCGTCCGTCCTTCTTGCATCGCGTCCCTGTCGTCCTTCTCCTCCCGCCATGTCTCATCGCCCTCCTGACTCTAAGCCACAGCAACAAAACGTGCCTTTAGCAGCGGGCGAAAAACACCTATAGCGGGCGGGCAAGCCGCTAAGTTTCTGAAGCTACAAATAAAGATTTGTAGCGAGAGTCCAGAAGATCTGCCGCTATAAACTACAAAACATTTTGTAGCGGCAGGTGGTAACACCAAACGTCGCTAAAGATCCTCTTTGTATCGGCGGATGGTAACATCAACTGCCGCTAAAGATCACCTTTGTAGGGGCGCGTGGTGTTACCTACCAACCCTCCCCAACCTCAAGATCACATATCCCGCCCACCGCCTACCGCCAAAGATCACCTACCCCGCCCATCACTCGTGGTCCGTGGACAAATGAATGGTCCCCGACCCTCCTCAACAGCCCTAGTACCCCAAAACCAGCAGCCCTCCCCCACCTCCAGCATTGCCGCCGTGTTGCACCGCCCACCCGTCCTGCGCGCTTCGCCGCCGTTCTCTTCCACCTCCTTGTCCCTCAGTAGGTGGGTTGAGCCACACAGGACGATGGGTCAAGCCGCACGGGACACGCACGAGCGCGAACGGTCTGGACCGATAAGGCCGCTTGGTTAGAGTTTTTTCCTTATTGGGCTGTTAAAATGGAAGCCAGTTAGTAAAACAAACTTCTATTTTGTCAGCTATTTTATTCTTGAGGTTCTAAAAAAAGCTATTTTATTTTTGAGAGTCACAAGTAAAAAGTCTATTTTGTTTTTGTTTCTCAGTCAAATTTGCACAATATTTTCCCCAGTTCTTTCATGGGATTTATATATAATATATTTTTTGAGAACCTTTCATGGGATTTATATTTGTTTCTGAGTCAGATTTCAGTCAAATTTCCGGCCTTGTTTGTTTCAGTCTGTTCTTTTGTTGGGCTCCCTTTTCAGTTTCTGCCCATTTGTTGTGCTAGGTTTGCCATGTTTTTTTTTTTTTCGTTTGCCACGTTGTTGTCGGGTCTCCTACCTGTCGTGAACCCGTTAACGAGTCTTTGCTTGCCCGACGGCGAGAGGAGGAGCTCGTGCCTGCCGGGACGCGGCGGCCGGAGATCTTCCTCGATTGCAGGAGAACCCCGGCGATCTTCTCAGTGGAGCGCCGGTGGTCTTCTGACCTGGGGCGAATTGACGTCATGATATTTGTTTGTTTCCCATTTTTGCTGTTCTAGATTCAAATTCCTGCACCTGCCCGTCGATTGAAGGTATTGGAGCTATTTTTTTTTGTTCTCCTCATCTCGCATGTCTCAATCTTGTATTTGGGGTGATTTTTGCAAGCTTCCATGGGATTTATATTTGTTTCGCCTTTATTTCTGTTCTAAATTCAAATTCATGGTGCGGCAAAAAGGCTTGTTCCCTGTTTAATTGGTACTAGGTAGAGCATAGTATGCGATAAAATGCAGTGGAGCTATTTCATTCGTACGAGAAAGATTCCCTTCTGATTTCTAGCCTTGTTTAGCTAATTTAGCTAGGTTTTATTTTTCAAGTAACCTGTATTTCTATTTTCTCCTTCATTTTTCTGTTTTAGATTCCAAAACCGCTGCTGTAATCTTGTGTGTGCTATATGGTTGGTTCAAATTTGTTCTGTTCCTGAATCCTTATGGTTTTATTCTTTTTTTTTTCTTTGACGTATGCAATCGACATAGTGCATTAGTGCCTTGGTGATCTTCAGGTTAAAGCTGATGAGAATGTGGCAGGGTCTTCTTCAATATGAACCTCATCCTCCTAGACGTTAGTCGCTTGCCCCCTAATGTAGTCCAATGCTGATGATGCAAGCACTTGTTTTTCTACCGAATTAGAGTTGCACTGTTATACTGAATGGAAGTGAAATTTACTACATTTACGTTGACCTCTGCCACATGTTTACATGAACATTGCTTTGCTTTTGTTTTTCCTCATTGAGTTGTCTTTGGTATAGGAGAAGGCTTCCCAGAGTAGCTAGTATAATACTCACTGAATTCTTTTGTCAAGGGATTTAAATGATTACCATGTAAAACGTGTCTTTTTTTTTCTTTTGTCGAAAATGATGTATTGCGTGTAGACCTAGATAATGATTATTGAAATGTTGCGCTCATGTGAGAGCATGTTTGAGGTAATAACCAACCCCAGTGCATCACTTACTGTTATTTGGTCTTTCACCAGAATGTAAGTTTCCGAGATAAACCGTTGTCAAGTTGAACCTTTCTTGAGTTAACTAAGCCCACAGCGGTACAGCTGTTCGAGTGGGCTCCTAGGCCTTTGATATAGTGTATCTGTCTTCTGTTTGCTGCTCTTTCTTTCCTTTTTAAATAGAGCAAGTGTTTGTACTCCTTGTGGCAAAGCAACAAGGATTAGTAGAGTTTCATTGTTTGCTAGAATCTGTAGCCTGACATTTTCAATCTAGAAAATTCAGTGAGTTGAACCCGTAAAGCTAGCTGTTGGCCTTTATCATTTGTCATGTGCTTCAATTTTTTGAACTTATTTGTCTTGCGCTTTAAATTTTGGACCTAGAATCTCTCACAGGTGGAATGTGATTTGGAGGATCCTTATTTGTTAGTTATAGTACAGTATATTGTTCTGTTTTAGTAGGATCATGTGTTCCTTTTTTGCTGCAAGATTGTATCCATTGAATATTACTCTAGCTCACCCATTGAGCATTATTCATTAGCTCCAGCCACATACTATGTTTTTTACTAGTATCGTGTGCCTGTTTGACTCCAGGACTATAGCCATTGATTCTAGATAAGAACAATATGTTTGGGTCTTATCTAAAAAAGACTTGTTATGTCTTATCATTCTAAACATTGTTTGTACTCTGCTACTTGCTGTTATGTTCTTAATTTCTTATAACAATAACTAATGCCCTTTTTGGCTTGTTGCCCATCTCATATATGCGCTAATTACTTTGTTATTTTTTGTTGACAGATGGCTAAACAAAACAAGGGTTGTATTGATGACTCATCAACAAATGGTGACTTTAATGGAGGAGGCTCTGAAAATCTTGCAGATAAGGTATGTTTATTATGATCCTGTAATTTTTTTTCCAGCCTTCAGAAGAAGTCGGTATTGTTGTCTGTCATTCTGGAGCATATTGTTATTTTAAGATTCCAATTCACTATTTTTAATCAATCCTTTTGAAGATTTCGTTGAGTTTTGCAAAATCAAGGTTGGTTTATAATTTTATTTTGTCTTACTTGTTCTGGACTTTTGTTTTGATTAATTAGATTGTAGATACTCATTTTGTTGTAAATGTTACTATTATTTAAGAGGCTGAAACATTGGAGACTCAAATACTATGGTCAATACTAGACTTCACTGTGATATTGCCAAGGTAGCAGATGTTGTTCTATTTTAGAATACATATATGGTGCTATGCAACAGATAAGACATACTCTTATCCTAATTTTCTTTTCAGCCTTCAAATGTCGATATCATTATTTCCTCTGGTCCTGGGTCCTCTCTGCGTCATATTTCTTTGGAGTGATTGAATCTTTGAGTGTGCACCAAAAGAATGTCTTAAATAATCATGAATTTGGGTTTCTTTTGAATTTTGATAAATGCTACTATGTTCAAAAGAGGTTTACCAAGTGCATAGGTTGCCATGTAGACACTAACTCATAAGAGATCAAGTTGGAGTCACAGTGATTCCAATATGTCAAGAAGTTGTCAACATTGTTCTTGGTATCCCAATTCGAAGGTCTCCTATTATTTTTTATTCTGAAGCTGGTAAATCATTTCTCATGTCCGAGTTCCAGTTATTGAAATGCCTCCAGTTTCATATTTTGTGGACAAGCTTTCTAACATTGATTTGTGTGATGAGTTGATTATTTATTGCTTCCTTATTGTAGCTTTGTCATCATTCATGGCTTCAAATTCTTGAATGAAACCAAATTTCAGGTACTTGCATGTGCTTTTTTTTATTGGTCCAAATTATTTTATGATTGTTTAGTGACAAGCCTGCACAAGTTCAACAGCAATAGTAAATCTGATGGAAAGTGATGCAAAACACTATGTGGGTTCCTGTATTTGTGTCAATGTTCATTTCAGCCCTGAGGAGGAGGATCAAAGGTACGTAGTTTACCTTTTCTGCTATTTCATTCCCATCTTTGATCTGACACCCAACTATCGTTGGATGACCTTTTCTTTTTTTCTCATCGTTTTTCCTCTCCTCTGCTCTCGATCAGACACCCAAGTTTCTCATACTTTTCTTTCATAACCCGTAAGCATTGCTTCTCTGCTCCCATTCTCGACATAGAGATCATACATGATTCAATACTAAGTTCATTTTTTTGACATATCTCATGGGTACACACAATTTTATTTTATACAAAAAGAGACAGGTTGACCTTAAGTCTTCTCATGGATTGCTGAATTTTCTGTAAAGCTACGTATCACAATCACGTCGAATCTGAGCCCCCTACTATAGCATGGAGTAATCTTGGCATAGGAGGCATTTCTGGTTCAACTATGCCCTCGAGAAACTGTACCACCTCAATCATTGTGGGTCGATTGAACTCATCATCTTGGATGCACCAACAAGCCACTTTGCAAACCCTTTCAGCTTCGTTCGGGTTCAGATCACCATGCAAGTTTGCATCCACAAGGCTTACAATGTCTCCATCGAGGAGCTTCGGTGCAACTTGCACTGGGAAATAGCATCCATGCTCACTGGATGATTCTTGATCAGAGTTTCTCCTTCCCGATATGATCTCTAGCAAAACCATCCCGTAGCTGTAAACATCAACTTTTGATGTAACTGATGTTCCGCCAATCCATTCAGGAGCAGTATATCCAATAGTTCCACGCATTGTAGTCACAACACTGCTGAAATCCCTCCCTAGAAACTTAGCCATCCCGAAATCTACAATTTTTGGAACAAAATCAGCATCAAGAAGTATGTTCTGTGGTTTGATATCACAATGTATTATGCAATCTCGACAGCCATGATGCAAATATGCTAGCCCTCGAGCAACTCCAAGAGCTATCCGGTATCTAATGCTCCAACCCAAAACTGAAGAATGATTCTGGAATAGATGGGCATCAAGGGAGCGATTTGCCATGTGTTCATAAACAAGTAGCCTCCTATCACCTTCACAACAAAATCCAATCAGTTTCACCAAATTTATATGCTGGATAATTCCAATTGAACTCACTTCAGCTCTGAACTGCTTCTCTCCTTGGCGGGCACCATCAAGCCTTTTAACTGCTATGGGAACTGAGTTGCTTAGAAGCCCCTTAAATACAGAACCAAAACCACCTCCACCCAACTTCTCTGAGAAATTTTTGGTTGCACGTCGCAGATCAACATATCTGAATGAAATTATTCTAATGTCGTTAATGTCCAATGGTTGACTAATCCACTTCCCTCTCCTCTTCCAGATCATTACTACTAGAAAGATGACACCCAAAGCGGCACTGCTTGCACCAATGGTAACACCAATGGTCATTCCGCTCTTATTTCTTTTCTAGCTTTGCACCTCTTCTGCTGCAAGTCGAAGGTAAAGACTTTCTCCATTATCATCAGAAGCTATGTTAAGCAACTCATCATGCCATACAATGCAACCACCTGTGCCAAATGAGTATGCTGTGCAAGAGCAAGTACTCAGGCATACTTGCGAGCATTCATTCACACTCGATGCATTCGTAATACCATTGCCATTTTGGGGCAACCTAATGGATGCCATCAAGTAGAATTTGTCTGTAGTACCTGATTTATTCTTTTCATTGCCATCACAATTCAGTTGAATGTTTCTGATGCACCCGCCTGTTCTATCCTCGAGCTCCCAATCCTCTTGTGATCTTATAGAGAACCCCTTCATGCAGTCGCATAATTGTTGTGCATAAGCATTGCAGATTGTGTAAGGTCCACAAACAGCATAAACCGCACACGAATCTTTTGGGTTATTGCTAATCGTTAACCAATCCTGCCCGGTCCATAAGAGTGTCTTCCTTTGACCAGAGACATCCAACACATCATGAATGATCATGTTCTCATCTAGAAAATGGTACACGAAGTATACTTCTTGGCTGTTGTTCACAAATGTAAAATTGGTAAAAGGAGAACGTGAAGCCATCTCTGGTACTAAGCTGAAGAATCTTCCATTCCACTCTCCCGTTGACCAATATACTACAGATGAGTTCCATGATGACCTGCCAATCCCATCGAGGCTCATCTCAGAGGAGTACACACCTGAAGCTTGGTCGATCAAACTCTTTCTCGAAAACTCTTTCTCGAAACTAGACGGCGGTTCATACTTGTTACTTTGTTCCAACCAATCTTTGCACCTGATAGGGCAGTGTCTGTTGGGTAGTCGCTCTGCCAAAATATGACTGAATAGTTTGAGGAACTCCGCAGAACAAGGTTCCCGTTGCTCAACAGGACGGCAACGGCGTCGTTGGTTGTAACATTGGCCTGGGTAGACCAGACGATAGTGCCCCGAGTTAAGATGACCAAGTTGCCGTCGCCGGAGATTATGAGCTCGGGCAAAGCTGCAGGACTGGAGATTGGGTTATCCCCGTTGGCAGTCCACACTGGTGTCACCTTGGGGACTTTGTCGAACCAGATGCCGAAGTACAGATTTAGGGTGTTGTTGGGGGACTTGCTACCTGTTTGAAAGAAGCCAAGCGCGAACTTGCCATTGCCAGAGACAAGCTTGTCGTCAGGGGTGAGTGCATGGCCGCGTGAGAGCGTGTCTGTGGCAGCAGAGCATGAGTGCGCGCGTAGGGAGATTAGGAACCCAAGAAGGGCGAGGAAAGAGGTGACACTTGATGGGAGAAGCAGGAGAGCCGAGATCCATGGGAGAAGCTCTGCTAGCTAACTAGCGCCAGTTGCAAGGATGCTAATGGCTGGATGTGATCACTAGATTTTAACAATATGGGATGCCTGAGGTGTAAAACGAGGTGCAAGAGTCAGCACGGTTGTATTCCATACGCAACAATTTACCCTAAGAAACTGGAGGGATGCTATCACCTTCCAGTAGTTTTTCCTTTCTTCGTCCTTTTGCACTCTGATTTACTAGTCGATTGCCAAGTCGAGTGTGAACCCTCAGCAGGAATATTCTCACAGCGAGTTGCTGCTGCGTTGTAAAAGTCTTGTGACCGCCTCAGCCCTCAGGAAGGGACAGTAGTTGAGCTTTGACAAAGAGCTACACCAGATCGTAACAGGTTGGTAAATTTCCACCACTCGTGGCATTCCACAAGGTACGAGATAGTATGTCTTGTAGGTCGTTTGTGAAATACGTGCTTTAATATTGCCCTAAAAAAATAGTTGAATAACCATAAAATTGAAAGAGAAAAAAAGATCTACTTCTCAGAACCAGATGAACTGGATTTATATCTCTTTAGTGAACAAAAGTTGAAAGGATAATAAATCAATATCACTGCCTTGTGGCATACGGCGAGGCCCAGCTGACCAACCAAATGCTTGCTAAGATTCACCAATCACCACGGCCAAAACATTCAAGGTCCGGACCAGTAAGTCCGGTTTCCGTTGGTTTTGTGAACCTTGGTGGGCTGTTCAAAAGCCAAATCAGCTAAGAAACATGTAATTCATTTCTATGCATGAATTACTGTTCATTTGTGTTGATTACTGTTTATCTGCAACTATATCGAACGCCACCAGTTTCCTTGCCGGTTTAACCAAACAGTAGATGAATAGCCCTACATGACAGGGTGGCTGACTCAGTTATGGAATGAAAGTTTCTTACCCTTCAAAAATAGTGAAAGTTCTTCCTTCAGAAAAATATTTGGTGAAAGAGAAAACAGAGCTAGGCAATAACAACAATCATGTATATCCGTGTGCATCCATGCATGCATTATCTATTATCTTAGTATTTGAAGAGAAAAAGAAGCCACCACGTTCGCTCTAAAGGCCACAAAATTCCCACGTTAATTAGAAAAAAGAAAAGCTATGAGCCGTTGGATTTTATGAAGATTGGACGGTCTAGATTAACGTTCGCTCTAAAAGCCACAAAATTACCACGTTAATCGAACAAAAGAAAAGTTATGAGTTGTTGGATTTTATGAAGATTGAACGGTCTAGATTAATGTAAGAGTTCATGCTAGGTACAACCCCACATTAGAAAAATTTCAGAATTAAAAAAAAACAATACCACGTGAACACTTCATATTTCCATATGACATACGATAGCAATTTAGCAATCTTTTCCGTGAAAGGATAGGAAATGAATAAAACTCTAAGCTAGGCAGTCCAATAAAAAAAAGCTAGGCAGTCCGATATAAAAAAACACTAGGCAGTTCGATCTGTACGTCCAAAACAACAAAGAAAATTTCTGTTACATAAATATTATTTTTCCTAATCGGTTGAGATTGATTTGGAAGATCTCACGCATGCACTAATTTGAACACGTAGCAGATTAGAAATAAACAACAATTGATACGGAAGCATTGGAGAGTCCTATTTGAATGCCCAGAACATACCCAATATAAATTATACGGGTCAAAGTATAGCTTGGCAAGATCTCATGCCAGCCCTTGGGGCTTGCACGAGGCAAGCTTTGTTCATGAAACTTAATTGCTGCGATGTATGTGCCATGGATCGTTAGCCTCGCGTCAATTGCAGAGGACGACTGCATGTAGAATTGATCTTGCATAAGCATGACACTATGAGCGTGACGTTGAACATGGAGGCAACAGTGTTTTCTCTACTCTAGCAGCACTGCCGCGACGATTGCTGACGACCTAATCTATGTTTGAACGACCGTCTCTGCCGCGGTACATGGTTACTAACATCCAGCCCCAAGCGGTTGATGGTTCATAGTGCTTCACGTCAATGGCATGAGGAATGATCCGTTGCCGCAGAACCGTGCCTCCATAGACCTCCTTCACATCAACGGCATCAGCATGCATGAGGAACAAGAATTCCTAAGCCACTAGGTATCGATTTGTACGTCATGGATATCGATTGCCTCTGCGCACAGTTGGAAAACAAACGGGCTTTCACGAGTTGGTCTTTGCCAAGACACCAACTCAATTTGATGATATTGCTCTGGCGAGAGCTAGCGGGGTTTGCTATGTTCGTCGCCGACTCCAAAGAGATTTAAAAGACCATACTCCTTGCATGCTCATGTTGAGCGCTAGGTCACTGGCGAGCTTGACCTCAATGCTTTCGTGAGGTTGGCAAAATCACTCCGACCGCTACGGAGTCTAAAAAGGTTGAATAGGCACTGGCTAGATCATGTCGTTCCATGGGGTGAGCAGGTTCTATATATCAACAAAACTACATCCCATCTATGGAAGCCTAGCAGCGTAGGAAGATGCAAATTGTCCAGTATGGTACACTGCATGGTAGACACCTTCATATCCGACAACACTTTCAGCGCGAGCCATGCCTCAACACATGGGCGGCGGCTAGGATTTCTATATATTGGCTAGGATTTATGGTTTATAGTAGTTTACAGTATAGACATGGCAAGGATGGCGAGCCTTGGACTTAAGGAGAGAGTAACACATGGTTTGAACTTCTGGCATAGAAGTACGGTTGCAAGTAATTTCACGCAAGGTTATTCATGAATTTGAAAGTGGCACAACCAATGGCTGATGACATCAGAGCAGTGACCACACGAGGCTGAGAGAAGAGAAGAGTGGTTAATGGTGGGATCGAAACAGAGGTGCACTACTTTTCACAGGCAGTACACTGTCTCATTTAGCTGTCCGTGAGTACTTAACATTGAACTTTAAGGATGAAAATATAGTGGAATTTAGCCGGCCATAACTCTAATTTTTTCTTTCGTTGATGCATTCGCACCTGACACTGTATACCTAGCTTTGCTCAGGGATCAAAGCTGTGACGCGAGCCTGGTCAAGAACATGTAGAGACTTTGGCCACTCTTTGACTCTAAAGAGATATGAGTTCTTGATTGTAAGGACAATATATGATGTTTGCTAAGCTGTGACTGTATGTGTGAAGAAGCAGTATGCTGCAACGCTATTAACATGCAAGTCGCCACACATAATCAGGTTAACGGTATGTTGTGCTTGGATTTGGTGCATTTGAGGCGTGGCTCGACGTGGTAAAAAAGATTATTGTTGGCTACTCTATATCTTTTAAAATAATTGTTAGTCTGGGTTCGGTAAGTCAAAACTACCTATCTTTGACCCGATATTTTTTAAAAACATTTGTATATTTAAATAACATAAGATTTGTGTTTTAGGTTGAAATATACTTTCACACATATTAAACTATGTAAATCAATGATCAAAGATAGATATATTTAATATTTGACCATAACTACAGTTGTTTTGAATGTAGTGAGATATAGTTGCATGTCAAAATAGGTGAATGTCATGTCACAACACACATATAATAGATGTTGAGCAATGAAGAGCCAACAAAACAGTAACAATAAGATCGACGTCTGCAAAAAAACTCAATAAGCCAAGATAACAATTTATTTTCGTGAATCTAGCCGCGCAATATGCGCGGGTCATCTTGCTAGTTATTGTTTATTGAAGCAGCGCCTGTTGGATCCTTGCTACGCACGCAGTTTTGGAACCAAGAGTAGCTTCTCTTTCCGGTGCACCACTATCCCAAACACCTCCGACATATCAATACCGCGCCTCTCTTGGCCCGGTGGCAACTCCCAGTCGAAACGGTGCAGGAGATTCGCCAGTATCACTTCCATGGCAACCACCCCAAAGTTCATCCCAGGGCACGTCCTACGTCCAACGCCAAACGGAAAGAATCTGAAATCGTTCCCCTTGAAGTCGACTTCCACCGCGCCGCCACCGTCGAGAAACCTTTCAGGGACGAACTCCTCCGCGTCCTCCCAGAATCGGTCGTCCCTCCCGATGGCCCAGGCGTTGATCAGGACTCGCACCCTCGCGGGGACCTCGAACCCGTCGATGCTGCAGCTCGACATGGAGAAATGCGCGAGGACCGGCGTCACGGGGTGCAGCCGGAGCGTCTCTTTTATGACAGCTCTTAGGTAAGTCATGTCGGCTAGGTTGGCCTCGCTGACAAGTTCTTGTCCCTCCGGTACTCTGCTCCGCACATCAGCTTGCAGTTTCCTCATCAGATCCGGTCTCCGCATGAGCTCGGCAATGGTGAAGTCGAGTGTTGAAGCCGATGTCTCTATTCCCCCGAAGAACACGTCCTGTTCATTCATAATTCAGATGTTGATCAGATCGTGCGTAAGATCAATTGCCTACGTTTAACTCGTAAGCTTTGAATTTTTTTGGAAAAATACTGGTTATTAATATGAACAATAAAACTGCTCGCCGCATAACGGCAGTAACGTCATGTCACATGTAAAAGAGCACTTAAAAACTCGACCTGCGGGGGTATGACGGCCCCCCAGGCATTTAATTAAGGAGAAGACCATTCTCACGTAGGTCGAGAAAACCCCCGAACCTTCCTCCCCAACCGTACATAAGGACTCAGCTGGCCGTTGTGAGCTGCGGCGCGAGTCTTAACCTATGCTTTAGCACGGGAAAGGACGAGGGGATTTTTTTTTGCACCGTAGGAACCATAGCTTGCGCAAAAGTCGCTACAGCGCCGCGCGCGAGATCGGGGGCTCGAACCCCCGACCGGGAGGCTGCCACTCTGGCGCCTCAACCACCGAGCCAACAGCTCGTTCGCTAAAAGAGCACTTAAAAATTGGAACATTTCACTCACAAGCAAGATAGCCTTCATCTGCTCTCGGGTGAGACCGTACTCCTGTCGTAGGGAGAGCAAGACATGTATGAAATCATCACGGTCCTTGTTGGGTTCACTCGCCGAGGCCTCATGCTCCTGGATCAGCCCGTCCAGCAGTTTGTCCCACCTCCGTTTCACTCTCTCGGACTTGGCGCGGACCAACTTGCTGAGCACGCCGAAGCGAGCTAGGAACGGGAAGAACTCGTCCACGTTGAACCCGCCGATCAGCGGCGAGGTGTCGCCGATGAGCTCCCGGAGCTGCGTGTCCAGGCCCTTGTTCCGGAAGTGCTTGCCCATCACGGCGCGGCACGCCAGGTCGATCATGAACGAGCCGAACAGCCCGCTCATGTCCACCACAGCGCCGGCGGCGGCCGCCTCGCCGATCTTGGCCATCACCATGCTCACCTAGCAAGTAGCAACCACAACATGTCACACGCACACATCAGTAAAGCTTCCTGTCCCAAACATGCTTGATTGGCCAAAGTAGCTAGCGTTAAATTTTCAGCAAAAAAAAAAACAAAAAACAAAATAAGTTGGTAAATCTTACCTCCTCTTCTCGAGCGAGACGGAACGAGCGCACCTTGTTGGCGCTGAGCAGGTGCGTGGTGACGAGCTTCTTGGCCTGGCGCCAGCACTCTCCATACGGCGCGAAGCCGATGTCGGAGGGGCCGTACAGGATGATCTCGGTGGCCAAGGAGAGCGGCCGGGACGCGAGCACGTGGTCGTGCGTCCGCAGCACCGCCTCGGCGGCGCGCGGCGACGTCACGAGGAGCGCCGGCATGGCGCCGAGGCGGAGGAGCATGAGGTCGGCGGCGCTGTGCTTCTCGGCGAGGCTCCGGAGGGAGACGTGGGGAAGACGGCCGACGAGGTGGTGGAGGTGCCCGAGGACGGGCAGCGCCGGCGGGGACGGCGGCAGATGGAGGAGGCCTGCCTGCTGGCTTTGGTGCTGTTAGTTTTCCTTTTGTGTTGACCTACGGGGCAACAATTCTGTTTTTAGAGAGATAAAGATAGAAAGAAATAAAACAGAATGAGCAATAAAAGGAAACGAATATTGAGTCTGTTTTCTGCCTTGATCGGGAGGCAAATCGATATCTTTCCTTATGGGACTCGGCCCCGGACCTACAGTGCGACCCTATAAATAGAGGGGTACCCCTGGGCGCCCCTCAAGCCATCCAATTCACCACCACCGATCAATAAGCGCACTGGAAGGTCTGGAAGCACGAGTACCTCGTCCCGGGCAGTGTCGCTACCGCCCGGAGGGCTTCCGCCATCGCCAAAGGACGCTGAAGGAGAAGCTACGCTACATCCCTGACAGCGCCCTCGCCATCGACGTCATCACCTCCTCACCGACTGCAATGGACACCACCGCAGCCGGTATGCTATCCGATCTAATCTATTCCGCATTAGATTAGTTGTTCTAGGTCTTGATCTATTGCTTGACTAGCGATCCTGTTCAGTACTAGATCTAATCGATCTAACAGTTGGTATCAGTTAGCCAATCCTAGTCGCTTTAGATCGCCTACGAATTGCTTAAGTTAAGGATCGGTTAGTTCAAGTTAGTGGTGATGATCTTGATCTAGCATGCTGTTTTACCTAAGTTTTAGTAGATCAATCACGATCTCATGCCTAGATCAATCAGTTTTAGTCTCGATCTCAGTTAAGTTTCATGTTTTAGCGTTTAATTAAGTCTCAGATGACTAGATCAGTGCTTCTCGTTCATGTTTTTTAATGATCGCAGAAAGTAATCATGATTAAGTTAATTAGATTAATGCACTGTTATGCTACATTAGTCATGCTTTAATGGTTAATTAAGTAATTAAGTTAATTTTGTTCATGATTAAGCAGTTAGGGTTTCATTAAGCAGTAAGTTTAATCTTTTAAGATCGCCATGTCACATTGTTCAGAATTAGAAAAGGGTTGCAAAAGAAACACCGATCACACACACACACGCGCTAACCCTAACCCTAACCCTAAGTCAGCGAGAACTTACCTCGATTAAGCTTGACGCCGGCGTGCGCGAGTGCCTTCCCGGCGCTCCATCAGCACGCGCGCCGGCGCCACCCTCTCTCCGGCTGTCGACGAGGTCGCCGCCACGCGCGCACCTCGCCGGCATCAGATCCGGCCGCGCGGCATCAGATCCGCCGCGCGGGACGCCGGGACACGCGCGGCTTCTCGCCGTCGTCGTCGCCGGGGCCACCACTCCTCGCCCGTCGTCGCGCATAAGCTTCGCGCGTCACGGACACGCCTCAAGGGCACCACGCGGAAAAGCTCGACGGTGCCGCGCGCGTTCTCGCGCGCGCGCGCCGGCGAGCAACTCCGGTGGCGCCGCGGCGGTCGCCATGTGCGCCGGGAGGCCTTGCCTCGCCGCGCCGCTCCGGTGGAAATGGGGGAGTGAGGCGAGAGGAAAAGAAAGAGAGTGAGAAGTGAGCGGCGGCTTAGGGTTTAGGCCGGTTTTATTCGAGCTGCGCCGATCTCCGCCGTTCATTCCCTCACACTCGCGATCGACGGCCTGGATTTAGGCGCGGGGGAGCCAACCTCGCCCGGGCCGGGCCGCGCACTTTCGCGCCGCGCGGGACGCCGCGTTGGGCCGCTTCGTCGGCCCAGCGGCTCGCCGCTTTAATTTTCGTGCGGGCGCGTATATAGCTTCAGTTTGGGCCGCGCGAAATTCATTTTGGGCCGGATTTTCTCTGGGCCGCGCGCGCGCTCAGGTTAATGTTTGAACAATTTTTCAGTAAGATTTCAGTATGAATTTGCCTCAAATTTAGCTCAAGTTTAAGATATTTTTTCGTGGCATTTTCTTTAAGTATTTAATACCACTATTTTCAGTTTAAGATGAGTTAATTTTTCAGTATATTTAAGTTTATATATTGTTGGTGTTTTATTCATTTAAGTAATTAAATCCACCAATATACCTTGAGATGCCTCTAAATGAATGGAACCAACGAGAAGTTTGTTTAGAGTAAACTTGTGATTATTTCTGACCAACGTTGTTTAATCATGAGTATTAAGACAAATTTCGTTTGTTTTCCCCAACGGTGATGCAAATTGAAATTTAATTGCGTGATTTTAATCAGACCAACGTAGGGTTATTATCATGCACCTTATTTGCATTTCATTGTATATGCTTACTAAGTTAAGTTTTTTGTCTTATTTTCAGTGACTAATGTCAATGCTGCTGCTTCCTACCTTAGCAACATTGAGAACCTCAATGGAGCAAACTTCCCGGACTGGAAGGGAAAGGTCACCACATGCTTGGCATGGAATGATCTGGACATGGCTCTAAGGGAGGAGAGGCCTGCTGCTCCTGCTGCTGATCAGGCTGCTTCTCCTGCTTATGAGAAGTGGGAAAAGTCCAACCGCATGGCTCTTATGGTTATGAGTGGTACTATCAGCCCCGGCATCAAGGGTGCCATTCCTACTAAGAATCAGAGGGGGTTGATTACACTGCTAAGGAGTTCCTCGCTAAGATTGAGGAGAACTTTAAGAGCTCCTCTAAGACCTATGCTAGTACACTTATCATGAAATTAGTGTCCTCTCAGTATACTGGACAGACTGGCATAAGGGAGCACATCCTTGGTATGTGTGACATGGCTCACAGGCTTAAGGAGATGAAGATGGAGATCTCTGATGGTTTTCTTGTTCATTTCATCATGACGTCCTTGCCATCTACATTCAATGCCTTCAAAATCAACTACAACACCAACAAGACCGTGTGGTCTATCAGTGAATTAATCAGCTATTGTGTTGAAGAAGAAGAGCGCATTAAGACTGAGAAGATGAAGGATGTTGTGAACATGGTTGGCAACCTTAATCTCAACTCCACTCCTAAGAATCAGAATGAGGCTAGCAGCAGCAAACAAGGCCAGAAGAAGCATAAGAACAAAGGGAACAAGAACTTTGCTCCCAAGAAGAACAACAATAAGTTCAAGAACCACCAGTCTCAGTCTAAGGGTGGTAAGTCCTGCTCTTTCTGCGCCTCGCCTAACCACCTTCAGAAAGCTTGTCCAGGCTTTAAGGAATGGTTGAAGCAACAAGGTAATATTAAGTTTGATGTTGTTTCTTTCATTGATGAGTTATTCTTAGCAGATTTTTCCCCTAATACTTGGTGGATTGATTCAGGTGCCACCGTGCACATTTCTAATTCATTACAGGTATTCCGTTCGATCCGAACTATAAGAAGGGGGGAGCGAAACCTAAGAGTGGCTAATGGGACGGCCGTTGAAGTTGAAGGCGTTGGAAGCTTCGACTTAGAGTTGCCAGGAGGCTTCCAGCTTCGTTTAGATGATGTCCTTTATGTCCCTAGTTTAAAAAGAAATTTAATTTCAGTTTCAGCATTAGATGATTCAGGACATGTGTGTGAGTTTGGCAACAAACAATGTGTGATCAAGTTTAATGAGATTAATGTCGGTCTTGCTACTCGGCAAGGCATGCTTTATATGCTCTCTCTCAATGATTCTGTGATGAATGTTACTTCACTTAAGCGTAAGCGTGATAATGAGACCTCTTCGAATTTGTGGCATTGTCGCCTTGGCCACATTTCGAGGGGGAGAATTGAGCGTCTCATTAAGGACGAAATAATTGAGAAATTAGACTTCTCCAATTTAGAGCAGTGCATCGACTGCATTAAGGGAAAATATGCTAAGACAATTAAGAAAGGAGCTACCAGGAGTACGGGCGTATTAGAAATAATTCACACAGACATATGTGGCCCTCTCTCGGTGACCTCGGTTGATGGCTATGATTCTTTTATCACCTTCACCGATGATTATTCCCGCTATGGACATATCTACCCCATAAGAAAGCGTTCTGATGCGCTAGAGATATTTAAGATATATAGACAGGAAGTTGAGAAAGAGCACAACACCTCAATTAAGATTGTGCGGTCAGACAGGGGTGGAGAATACTATGGGAAACATGCTCAATATGGTCAAATCAAGGGACCATTTGCTAAGTATTTAGAAGAAAATGGCATTAAAGCGCAATACTCCATGCCAGGGGAACCACAACAAAATGGAGTGGCTGAGCGGCGTAATCGTACATTAATGGATATGGTAAGAAGCATGCTCAGTCATTCTAGTTTACCTGTCGAGCTGTGGTTGGAAGCACTTAAAACAGCTGCCTACATACTTAATCGGGTTCCATCTAAGTCAGTTCCCAAGACACCTTTTGAGCTGTGGACTGGGAGGAAACCGACACTTAATTATTTAAGAGTATGGGGCTGTCCTGCTGAGGCTAAGCTATTTGATCCTCAGCAAAAGAAATTAGATTCTAAGACAGTGAGTTGTCACTTTATTGGATACCCTGATAAGTCAAAAGGATACCGTTTCTACTGTCCTGGTCGCTACACTAAGTTCGTTGAGACCAGACAGGCGGTGTTTCTTGAAAACTCAGATATTGGTGGTAATTTCCCCAAGAGGGACATAAGTTTAGAAGAACTGCGGGTTGAGCTTCCCGATCCGGATTTTCAATCACCCATGCCGGTGTTTCAGTTCGTACCGCCAGTTACTCCCCAGATAAGCAATACAGTGGCACCCACTGTAACTCAGGCACCAACAGTTCAGGCGCCAGAGATGCAGGCGCCAGAAGTTGAGGCCCCAGCGCCAGACGATGGGCATCAGGCGCCAGCAGCAGAGGTACAGGCGCAAGAGGCGCCATTAGTACAACCTCAACCCGTCCCTGAACCTGCTGTGAATGAACCAGAAGTAAGAAGGTCAAGCAGGCAAAGGCGACCGGCTATTCCTGACATTTATGAGACATACTTGAGTGAAGACTTATATGATGTCGGAAAGATTAATGACCCTGCCAACTTTAAGGAGGCAGTTCAGAGTGAGAATTCCACAAAATGGATTGAAGCCATGGAAGAAGAGCTTAAGTCTATGAGTTCTAATCAAGTATGGGACTTAGTAGAAATTCCTGATGGAGTCAAACCAGTAGGCTGTAAGTGGGTCTACAAGACGAAACGTGACTCTAAAGGGAAGGTCGAAAGGTTCAAAGCAAGGCTCGTTGCTAAAGGGTTTACACAGAAGGAAGGGGTGGATTATAATGAAACCTTCTCTCCTGTGTCTACTAAAGATTCTCTCAGAATAATCATGGCAATTGTGGCTCATTTTGATATGGAGCTACACCAGATGGATGTTAAGACTGCGTTCCTCAATGGAAATTTAGATGAGACTATTTACATGGTTCAGCCGGAAGGTTTTACCATTAAAGGTAAGGAACATCTGGGATGCAGATTAAGGAAATCCATTTATGGCCTTAAGCAAGCTGCCAGAATGTGGAACTTTAAGTTTGATGAAGTAATTAAGAGATTTGGATTTAAAAGCAATGATGTGGATCCTTGTATCTATATCAAATCCAAGGGTGGAAAGTTAATAATCCTAGTGTTGTATGTTGATGACATACTATTAGCCTGCAACGATAAGAACATGTTGCATGAAACTAAGAACTTCTTGTCGTCTCATTTTGACATGAAGGATCTGGGTGAAGCCTCGTATGTACTTGGCATTGAGATACACCGAGATAGAGCCAAAGGAATACTAGGGTTATCTCAGAAAGCATATATTGAGAAAATGCTTAAGAGGTATAAGATGGATAAGTGTAATACATCTCCTGTCCCATTCCAAAAGGGCGATAAGCTTCATAAAGGTCAGTGCCCTAAGAATGATTTAGAAAGGAAAAGAATGGAGAACGTTCCCTATGCATCAGCTATTGGTAGCTTGATGTATGCTCAGGTCTGTACGCGTCCAGACTTGGCATTTGCAACCGGAGTGTTTAGTAGATATCAGTCTAATCCAGGATGGGCTCACTGGGTGGCTGTTAAGAAGGCATTAAGATATTGCCAAGGCACTAAGGATTACATGCTCACATACAAGAGGACAGACGACCTTCAGGTCGAATGTTACACGGATGCCGACTTCGCTGGTGATAAAGATGAGTTAAGATCCACTTCTGGATATGTTTATATGCTAGCGGGGGGAGCTATCTCATGGAAGAGTGCTAAGCAAACTGTAACTGCTGCATCCACGATGCAAGCTGAATTCGTGTCATGTTATGATGCCTCGGGACAGGCAAATTGGCTTAAGAATTTTATTCCGGGATTAAAGATTGTTGATAGTATCTCGAGACCTATCACAATGCACTGCGACAATCAAGCCGCAGTTTTCTTTTGCGCTAACGAGAAATTGAGTAGTGCTTCTAAGCACATCGACCTCAAGTATCTTATCGTGAAAGAAAGAAACCGGGACCGCGTAATTGACATTAAGCATATAAGTACTGAGTTAAATATTGCGGATCCGCTTACGAAAGGTTTACCACCACACCTCTTTGAGAGACATGTCCTTTATATGGGTCTGGTGGATAGCTTTGATAAGGTCCTGGTTTAAGGGCCATTAATCTTCCCCAAATAAGAGTAAGAGTCCTGACAAAGTTTTCTAGTGGAGGCTATGGGTAATGTTGTCCCAGTGTGCCGTGGGCCGCTGTCGACACATTGGTCTAGTGCTTGCTGGTTTACTGAGGAGGGATTTTAGTTTAAGTTAAGAATAAGTTTAAGTTTAGTTGTTGACCCTTTGGTCAAGGGGGAGAATGTTAGTTTTCCTTTTGTGTTGACCTACGGGGCAACAATTCTGTTTTTAGAGAGATAAAGATAGAAAGAAATAAAACAGAATGAGCAATAAAAGGGAACGAATATTGAGTCTGTTTTCTGCCTTGATCGGGAGGCAAATCGATATCTTTCCTTATGGGACTCGGCCCCGGACCTACAGTGCGACCCTATAAATAGAGGGGTACCCCTGGGCGCCCCTCAAGCCATCCAATTCACCACCACCGATCAATAAGCGCACTGGAAGGTCTGGAAGCACGAGTACCTCGTCCCGGGCAGTGTCGCTACCGCCCGGAGGGCTTCCGCCATCGCCAAAGGACGCTGAAGGAGAAGCTACGCTACATCCCTGACAGCGCCCTCGCCATCGACGTCATCACCTCCTCACCGACTGCAATGGACACCACCGCAGCCGGTATGCTATCCGATCTAATCTATTCCGCATTAGATTAGTTGTTCTAGGTCTTGATCTATTGCTTGACTAGCGATCCTGTTCAGTACTAGATCTAATCGATCTAACAGGTGCTTCCTCGTTGAATAGCGTCGGAGCAAGAAGAAGAGAGGGAAGAGCAGGAGAAAGAATGCTCCTGGAGCTGTAATGTCACTCATCAATTGTTGTGCTAGGTTTGCCATGGCGAAGGAAGATATTGTATTCTCTCTCAGCTCAAAGAGCTCAGGAAAACTTAGAGCGAGTCTGATTCTCATTCCCTCTCCTATACGAGAGCCTTCTCTCGAAGTTAAATAATCAGCTGGTTAGTACTTAGTAGCAGTCATTATCTAAAACACTGCACTCTTTTTTGTACGTCTGATATCTGCTAGATTACAATGTCTGCTAATGAGAACAAACTGAACGTACGTGACCCGTTAGAGAAATGAGGAGTGATATATATCTTTCCCGTACGTGACCCGTTGTTCAAATTAATAAATGAAGATGGAGTTTGGCAAAAACTTCTAAGAAATAAATATTTAAGGTTTAAAACAATTACACAAGTTGAACACATGCCAAGAGACTCCTATTTTTGGTCAGGCCTCATGAAGGTAAAGAATGACTTTTTGGGACTAGATAAGTTCAACTTAGATGATGGTACTCAAATACGTTTATGGGAGGACGCATGGCTAGATAACACTTCGTTTAAGGAACAATTCTCTGGTTTATATAACATACTTTGTAAGAAGAGCGCAACAGTTGCAACGGTCTTAAGATCAAATCCTCTAAATGTAGCCTTCAGAAGATCTTTGGTGGGTAACAACCTACTAGCCTGGCATCAGCTTGTAGCAAAAGTTGCTCATATTCAACTAACAGATCAAAAGGATAAATTTAGATGGATAGTGCGACAAGATGGAAAATTTACTGTGAGCTCTATGTACAAAACGCTGGCTGCACCTAATGTACCGTGTCATAACCATGTGATCTGGAAACTGAAATTGCCCTTAACAATCAAAATCTTTATGTGATACTTAATTAGAGGCATTGTTCTTACCAAAGATAACTTAGCAAAAAGACAATGGAAAGGTAGTCTCAAATGTTGCTTTTGTAATGCAAACGAAAGTATCAAACATCTATTTTTCGATTGTCATGTGGCTAAGTTAATATGGAGAATTGTACAAGTTTCGTTTAATACAACACCTCCTTTGAGTATACATCACCTTTTTTATGATTGGTTACTTGGGGTGAATAAGAAACTTAAATACAAAATGCTGGTAGGAGCTTGCACACTATGTTGGGCAATTTGGTTATCTAGAAATAATGTGGTGTTTAACGACTCTAGAGCTTTTACTCCTATGCAGATACTCTTTAGAGGCACACTGGATTCGCTTCTGGGCGCTATTGCAAAAGGAGGAGGATCGCCCCCAGTTTACATGGGGATGTCGTTTGCTTGAGACCACAATCATGGAGGTGTTTGCAACCAATGGCTGGTTTTTTAGTAATAGACTTCAGTTTGTTTAAACAATGGCGATTTGGTATTCATTTGCTAAATCTTTGATGGAGTTCAATGATTTTGTAATAACTAATAGCTACATGCATTGACTGAAATATTAAAATATATTCCTTTTTCTAAAAAAATATATATCTTTCCCGCCTATATTGAGTACAACTCGATACGTCTCGTGAACTGACACCACCATCAATCAGTAACAGTCACTGAGAATGCTAAAATGGACCTGCCACTCTAGTGATGCCACCCTCTGGTCATCATGTGCCCCCACGAAGAAAAAGAAGACAGATCATACATCTTCCACCATCAGTATGTGAATTTCTTTGTCAGCCAGATTTCCATATGAAGAAGCTTATCTCTTCATATCAGAAAAATTGAAAAATTAATGACGCGGGTGTTGCTGTGGTAACCTCTTCTGTTTTGAACAACCGAAGTGTCATCTCCAGCCACGGGACAATGGAAGGTGAGCCGCGACCCTAGCCAGCTAGCACTGCTCATACACGCAGTCCAGTTTCAGCTCCTCCGCTGCGCGACAAATTTCTGAACAACTCGTAGTACTAGCTTAATCACAAATATGAAGTGAAGAAATATATTAGTCAAGATTCAAATTGAGCCCACCAAAACGGTAGAATGCACAGAAGCTAATCTACTTTAAATCTACCTTGGGGTCCAAATTTATTTATTCTTAGTTTTTGTTGAGCAGATAATACTTGTCTCGTCAAAAGCTGGTAATGTTTACTCCATCCGTCCCAAAATATAAAACAGATTTAAAACACAAAAGTTAGGAAAACGTGAAAAATAGAGGGCGCACAGAATATGAAGAGATAGAAGAAAATAGATGTATGGGGAAGCAAGAATAACACACTTTTTGAGATAAATTTGGAGTGATGTAGTATCGCTTATTTAAATTTAGAGACGGAGAGTGACAAACTGGAATATTTCTCACCGTGGGCTGGGTAGCGGTTTACGCCGACACGACGAGCCATTGCGTGCGGCAAAGGGTGGTCAGCCGGAATCATCGCCGTTGCTGACCAAGAAAGAGAAAAGGGGAAGCACCGCAGGATCTAGCGAGATACCTGGCGGTTCTGCAATGGGTTCTACAATTCTAGGATTGATTTCTTTTACACAATACTTGTCGTTCTCATTTTTCATCAATGCCTCTCCACAGTGGTGGAGCCAGCCTAGGGAGTCTCAGTTTCAGGCCAACATTACATTTTAGCACTATAGCAAGTTAGCAACTGCTACAATGTCTTTTTCTTTTCATTTCTTTTTTTTTTTCTTTTCTTTGTTGATTTTTCCCTTTCCGGACCCAGCCCCTTTGGCCCAATAGAAATTCGGCTCACCCCCAGCTATGGGCCTGGCTTCGCCACTGCATCTCCATTTCAGTCTTTTCCACCCTTCATGTTTCGTGTACACCACATATTTTCCATTTCTTTGCTTGTGCTCAGAGCCAAAATGATAACAGATGTAACCCCTTACAAATTCACAATAGTAGCCAAATAGCTTCACAACATTAACATGTTGGACATTCCAATCGTACTCACCTTGAGCACTAAATTACTCTTCCTTTTACGAAAAATCTAGCATTTTAATGGACATTGCCTACCACCGATGACAAAAGTGTACGTGGCGACGTGAAGATTATTCTTGACAGAAGCTTCTGCCGAGTTAGTCTTCCCTTTTGTATTCTTGCGGGAGTCCGGACCGCATCAAACGCCGTTGACTCGAGACTTGACCAGGCACCTTTTTCCCTTTGCAGTCAGAGTACCGTGGTTTGGCCGCCCAAGTCACCGGTAAACATAGTCAAACGTGAAAGGAGCCACAATGAAACAGACAGGATGCATTTGGAAGCTACAACATATGTCAGGTCATGTGCTCGCAGTCGAGTTGTGCAACGCCGTCAAGTGTTGTCTGTACTGAAATGTCAAAGATACCAAAAATCCTTAACAAGGCCACCTCCCTCATTCACCGCCACCATGGTGGGGTCTTACCTGTAGCGCACGTTGACAGAGAATCAACGTTCACCCACCCCCGTCTCCTTCCATCTCATGTTCGGCAGAGACGCCTCGCCCCGTCCTCCAGCCTCATTCCCAGCGGTTCCCACCACCCGCCACCACGCTAATCCCGTGACGCCCTCACAGCCGTCACCGCCTCTGACTCCGGTGGTGCCCCGTAACCTCCGTCGCCGCCCTCCATCGCCTTCGCGCTAACTCGTCAGCTTTGGCTCCCCCACGTCCGACCACCCCACACATCGCATGGCGCCTGCTGCGGTGTTCCTGCACTGCATATCGAAACAACGGATGCCTTATCTGGCACAATGAATTGAATTGATTAATGTGAAACTCTCAACGTTCGGCTTGCTGCGGCAGAGTTGAAAGTTGAGCGACACAAAAGGGAAAAGGCACACGGGCAATGATCGGTGCAAGTCTTGGTGTCCTTGGTTTCGCTGCACTCATCTTAATGCTAGTACTTTTGATAAGGAGCAAGATGGTGCGGTCTGGTCGTAGACTGAAGTCACCGAACAACACTGAAACTGGTGGTGGCACTATCACAGCATTTAGGTATGTCGATTTGCAGTCTGTGACGAACAACTTTTCGGAGAAGATCGGCAGAGGCAGTTTCGGTTCTGTCTTTCAAGGGTGTTCTTGCTAACTCAGCCACCATAGCAGTGAAAAGGCTTGATAGCGCTCGCCAAGGAGAGAAACAGTTCAGAGCTGAAGTCAGTTCTGTCGGAACCGTTCAGCACATTAACTTGGTTAAGCTGATCGGTTTCTGCTGCGAAAGGGATAAGAGGTTGCTTGTCTATGAATACATGCCAAATAGCTCCCTTGACGTGCATCTGTTTCGGAGCAGTAATGCTACAATCTTGGGATGGAGTGTTAGGTACCAAATAGCTCTTGGAATCGCTAGAGGACTAGCCTACCTGCACGAGAGCTGCCGAGAAAGCATCATACACTGTGATATCAAGCCAGAAAACATACTTCTTGATGAGTCCTTTGTCCCTAAGTTTGCAGATTTTGGGCTGGCAAAATTTCTGGGAAGATATTTCACCCGGGTCTTGACGACGATGCGAGGAACTATAGGGTACCTCGCACCTAAATGGATTGGCGGGACAGAAATCACATCGAAGGCCAATGTTTACAGCTACGGGATGGTACTGTTTGAGATCATATCTGGAAGGAGGAACTCAACTGAAGAATGCACAAGCAGCCTCTTATTGGTCGGAGGACACGCCCGAGTTTAACTCAACAAGAACTGACTGGCGATGCTAATGATCTCGTATATTTTCCTGTGCAAGTTGCACGGAAGCTTGTTGAAGGCGATTTGGGTGGCCTGGTAGATCGCCGATTACATGATGATGTCAACCGCCACCAGGCCGCCACCAGGTTGTAAGAGCTTGCAAGGTAGCCTGCTGGTGTGTCCAAGATAATGAGTCCGATCGACCGACAATGGGTGAAGTTGTTCAGGCTCCTGAGGGCCTAGCTTAACTCAAGATGCCCCCTATGCCACGGCTACTTCAGGCTATTGCAGGTGGCTCACAGTGTACAAACTTGTGATCTTCTTTGTGCCACCATCATGCCCAAGGTCTGGGTGAAAAAGAACATTAATTAGTTTTTGTAATTCTGTATCAATTCATACATCTATTTATAATACTTATAATAAATTATAATGAGTCTATTGTGTTTGTACCCCTACTCCCTCCAAGTCCCTAAAAGAAGTTGTTTTGGACATTGACACGATCTTAAAAACATAACTTTGATTAATGCATTTTTAATATAAAATATCTATAAAATATATTTAAAATATACTTTTATGGAATCAATACGAATCTACTCATATCATTTCCACATTTCTAAACTTAATGCATAAAAAGATATTTGCAGTCAAAGTTTAAAATATTGGACTTAAGAGAACCTCAAAACGACTTCCTTTAGGGACCCAGATGGAGTACTTTGCAAACTAATTGTGGTTTTACCCTTACTTTTTCGAGTTTGCGAATCTATCCTTGCTTTTTGAAAACGAAGGCTCCGTTGTAAAGAGGGGTAAATCCCCAAAACTCAAAAAAGCAAGGGTAAATCCGCAAACTCGAAAAAAAAGAGGTAAAATCACAATTGACCTGCAAAGTAAGGGTAGAAACACAATGGCCCCAATTATAATTGCTTCTTGCAAACATTCCGAATATTAATATTGAAAAATTGCATCTCCATTCACCAAAAAAAAAAATACTTTTAACGTTTTTGGTTTAGATCTCAGAATACGCTGTTAATCACAAACTTAAAAAGTCAATGTTCTTCTTTTACAAAAAATATTAGCCCGTGTGAAGGTGCACGGTTGGACGGACTACATCACTCGTCGCAATTGAGCCATCACTCACGCTTCCAACGTCAAAGAGGAGTGCTTGACTCTGCCTCCGTTTTTGAGTGGTTGGACGGACTACATCATGACTCCCTGTGTTAACATGAACCACGCTCCTTCGCCCTCTTGCCTCCAAATTCACCGGTCATTCCGCCATGCCTCTCCTCCAGCTACTCTCTCTGCTCCTTTTGTCCCCTCTGCACATCTCACAAGTGTGCTGTGTCTCTATAGCTGGCCGGCGGGACACCATCTCGCCTGGCCAAACGCTCCATGGCGGCGACAAGCTCGCCTCCAGCACCGGGAAGTACGCACTCGGCTTCTTCCGAACCGGCAGTAAGTCCTCATCTCGCCACACCTCCATCTACTGGTACCTGGGCATATGCATCAACAGAGTCCCCACCATAACACCGGTGTGGGTTGCAAATGAGGATGCCCCCATTGCTGATCTCGCTGCGGCAGTGCTCACAATTTCCCTGGACGGCAACCGTGTTGTCAGAAACTCGGTCACCAAATCCATGATCTGGTCCACCCAAGCCAACATCAGAACCAACACCACCACATTTGCCACACTTTCGGATGGCGGAAACCTCGTCCTACATGATTCTTTCAACCCATCTGATGTTCTATGGCAAAGCTTCGACCACCCCACGAGTTGCCTCCTCCCCGGCGCAAAGATTGGTCGGGACAAGGTAACCGGTCTGGACCGACATCTTGTTTCCAGGAAGAACAATATCGACCAGGCTCCTGGAGCATACTCCTTGGAGCTAAACCCCACAGGTGTTGCTCAATTTATCCTTGTTGAGTTAAACTCGGGCGTGTCCTATTGGTCCAATGGCCAATGGAACGACCAGTTCTTCGACTCAATACCAGACATGGGTGCTTTTTCTCAGTTTGTCAACAACAGCAAAGAGGAATATCTCACAACTCCCTTGCACAACGAAACCATGATCATGTATCTTACATTGGAAGTCTCTGGTCAGGTGAAGGCGTTCATCTGGTACGAGCAGCTACAGAGTTGGGTCATTACTGTAAGCCAACCGAAATCACAATGCGATGTATATGCAGTGTGTGGACCACCCTTCACAATTTGCAATGACAACATGATTCCCTCTTGCAGATGTATGAAGGGCTTCTCCATCCGGTCACTTACGGATTGGGAGCTAGAAGATCGAACTAGAGGTTGTGTGAGAAATACTCCATTAGACATCAATACGAACAGAGTCACGGGCTCAACAGATGGATTCTACTCCATACCATGCTCCAGACTTCCCCATAATTCTCAGAACATAAAAGTTGTTGCGAATGAAGCCGAGTGTGCACAGGTTTGCTTAACAAATTGCTCCTGCACTGCATATTCCTTCAGTGACAATGGATGCTACGTCTGGCATGATATGAGCTCCTTAATGTGAAACAGCAGCAGTACTCTGACATTACTACTACTAAGGTGGAATTTCTCAAGATTCGCCTTGGTGCCGAAGAGATAAAAAGTTTGGAAAAACGTACAAGGGGGCTCAAGTGGGCTGTGTCCAGCGCAATTGTGGGTTTGTTTGGTCTTCTTCTGGTGCTGATGATTTGGAAGAATAAAATAAGTGGTCTGGTACAACAATGAACAATGTTCAGGGTGGAAACGGGATTGTCGCATTTAGATACAATGATTTGCAGTGTGCAACCAAAAATTTCTCGTCCAAGATAGGGAGCGGTGGTTTTGGCACTGTTTACAAAGGAGTTTTAGCTGACTCAAGTACCATAGCAGTGAAAATTCTTGGGGGGGGGGGGGGGGGGGGGGGGTCAAGGAGAGAAACAATTCAGGGCTGAAGTGAGTTCTATCGGAACCATCCAGCATGTTAATTTGGTGAAGTTGATTGGTTTTTGTTGTGAGGGAGAAAGGAGGCTTCTCGTTTATGAGTACTTACCAAACCACTCTCTCGATGTTCATCTATTTCAGAGCGACGTCCCATTTCTGAATTGGAAAACCAGGTATCAGGTAGCTCTTGGCATTGCTAAAGGGCTAGCTTACTTGCATGAGATCTGTCGGGAATGCATCATACACTGTGACATAAAGCCACAAAACATACTTCTTGATTCATCATTCGTTCCTTAAATTGCAGATTTTGGGATGGCAAAGTTCTTACCAAGGGATTTTAGCCGCGCCATGACAACGATGAGAGGAACAATAGGCTATCTAGCACCTGAATGGCTTAGTAGAGTGGCTGTTACAACAAAAGTTGATGTTTATGGTTATGGAACATTAGTATTAGAAATTATATCAGGAAGAAGAAACTCATCTGGAGGATGTTCAAGTTGTCGCGACAATGATCATTATTTTCCTCTGCAAGTTGCCGGTAACCTTCTAAAGGGCGATGTCCTCAGTTTGGTGGATCAGAAAGTATGTGGAGATTTCAGTATGGAAGAGGTTGAACGAGTTTGCAAAGTTGCTTGTTGGTGCATCCAAGATGCAGACTCTGATCGACCGACAATGGGTGAGGTTGTTCAGATTCTCGAGGGTCTACGTTATGTCACTTTGCCTCCAACCCCAGAGATACTCCAAGCTATTGCAGGAAGCTCTCCAGCAACCTGCATGTGAAACTTTTTGTCAGGTTGAGCACACAGTATATGTGTAAGTCTCACAAATGAATCTGATGGCTCAAGTGTTGCTGTGGTTGCCTCAAGTGTTGAAAATTTGAGTCTGATGCATATGAAGAAGCTTATCTATTAATATCTGAATGTTGAAAAATGGATGCCTCAACTGTTGATGTGGTAGCCTCTGCTATTTGAAATAACCGAAGTGTGATCTCGCATAGAAGGTCTCACAGTCAGCATTCAAGTTTCAGTTCTTCGGCCACACACAAAGTTCATGAACTAGTTTTCCTAATCACAAATATTCAGTTAAGAAATCGATCAATATAGGACCAAATACAGCAAATCGCCCACCCAAGCGGTAGAATGCAGAGGCTAGCTTGTTCTGAAGTCTCTAACTTGGGCGCTAAATTTCTTTCCTTCTTACTAATTCTTATTGAACAGATAAAAATAGCATCCTCCTAACAGCAGATAAAAATAGTTTTTAGGAACTTGGAGCGTTCCGCACCTGAGGGCTGGGTGGCAGCCGTGACGAGCAATCGCATGCGGTAGAGAGCGCCAGAGAGGTCGACCGGCGGCATCGCCGACCTGGAAGAGAACGGGAAGCGCCGCCGGATCTGCCGAAATTCCTCGACGCTCTGGGGTTGGAACTTGGGTGAGTTTTGGGAGTCAGGGCGGGGATGGTTTTGCGATGGACCGGAGTCACGCTAGCCGGGCCGAGCAGATTCTTCCAGCGCATCAAGCTTTTGCTGGCCCGTGGACACCAAACCAAACTTCCAGCTTAGACTGACTCCAACAATACATGAGACCCAAACCCAATTTGAGTGTTCATGAGCTCCAACATACGACCCCTAAAAACTTTGTATCTCCAAAAGAAGACCGAAAATGCATCAGCCTCCTTCAGTCCTTCTTCCTCGACTCTCCTCGGCAGCGCCGACGCCCCTGCGCCGTGCCGCGCCGCCGGCCCCGCCCCACGCCGCCGCCCCGCGCTGCCGACCTCGCCCTGCGCCGCTCCGCCAGCCTCGCCCCGTGCCGACGACCTCGCCCCGCGCCGACGACCTTGCCCCGCGCCGCGCCGCTGTCGCCGCCGGCGCGCAGCCATCGCACCAAGCCGAGCCGGCAGAGGTGGAGGAGGGGTGGCGTGCCGTGCCAGCGGAGGAGGGGCGGCGTGCCGTGTCAGCGGATGAGGGGCGGCCTGGGAAGATGAGGAGCGCGGGGAAGAAGAGAAGCCCCGCACCGCTGCATTGCCGGCCCGCGCCGCGCTGGGGAGGAAGAGGGGGAGGCGTCGCCGGAGAGGAGGACGAGGAAGGAGAGGAGGGCGCGGGCGTGTGGGTCGCGCCGGCTCGTGATGCATCTGTGCGTCGCGATGGCTGCTCGACCGCAAAATAGGTATCCTTTTGGTTACTCTGTTGGAGGCTTGTTTTTAATGTTTTTGGACTCAATTTGGGTATAAGTGTTCCGATAGTTACTCTGTTGGAGTCAGTCTTACGAGTCCTTTTTTCAAGATCGCACATTGCACATTTTTCAGGATCTCCTAGTTCAATCTACGCGGTTACTACTGCAAGCTCATCCAAAGGGGCGAACATCTAAGATCCGCGTTCTCAGATGAAAAGGAGATGCAAATGATAGCTAATCTTGAAAGAACACCCATTAGCAAATAAACAAGAGTTTCCATTCAACTGAGGCCAACACGGGACCACTACAAGATCCTAGCATTTCAAGCAACAGTGGTTTGCTGCTAATTTCGACACTAGTGAACACGAACACGAAAGAACAACCACAGGGCAATCAAGCCCTCTCGCCACGGATGCGTCGCGCGAGCTGGATGTCCTTGGGCATGATGGTGACGCGCTTGGCGTGGATGGCGCAGAGGTTGGTGTCCTCGAAGAGGCCGACGAGGTAGGCCTCGGCGGCCTCCTGCAGCGCGGCGACGGCGGAGGACTGGAAGCGGAGGTCCGTCTTGAAGTCCTGCGCGATCTCCCGCACCAGCCGCTGGAACGGCAGCTTCCGGATGAGCAGCTCCGTGCTCTTCTGGTACTTGCGGATCTCCCGCAGCGCGACGGTGCCCGGGCGGAAGCGGTGCGGCTTCTTCACCCCGCCCGTCGCCGGCGCCGACTTGCGCGCCGCCTTGGTCGCCAGCTGCTTCCGCGGCGCCTTGCCGCCCGTCGACTTGCGCGCCGTCTGCTTCGTGCGGGCCATCGGGAGGTCGCGAGGGAGCCGGAGCGGCGGCGCTAGGAGGATGGTTGGAGGATTTGCTTGCGCGGTGGATTCGAATGCGAGGTGAGGATTTGGGGCGGCTGAGGCGGGGGTACTTGTAGCGGGCGGGGAAGGCGGGATCGCCAAAATTTTGGAGGCGGCGCTGGGCGCGGGCGGGTGAGAGTTTTGACCGTCGCATCGAGATGGACGGTTCGCGTGGCGCCGCTTCAGGTGTCGATCCGCGTGACGGGTGGTGGTGGAAGGTTATTGGTTGTTCTGGCTAAGGAGCAGATCGGATGGCCCACCAGGTGCTTTCGTTTTTCTTTTTGTTTTCCGACGAAGTTCTGTCGGTCGCTTCGCGAGCCGAGGAGTCGCCGGCCCAGTGAGGCCCACGGCCGGTCCGGCGTAAACGCGTTGCGCAGCCCACCGGTTTTCTTCTTCAAGCGCGGGAACGGCCGAAAGGTGCAGACGTGTGGGACTGTCGTGTCGTGCCGCGTCGGACAGGGAGGCCAGCAACCACTTTGGAACAAAGCTGAGCGGACGGCGAGCGCTAAATCACGCGTCTGCCTGCCTGCCATGATACGACGCAACGCAACTTAACTTCCACTTTAGCTGCTGAGATGATGATGATCAGCTTATCTTTGGGTGTTGATCGAACTGACACTCTTCCCTTTGGCTACCTTTGCGCCTAGCCAGCTTCTTCCTTCCTTCTCACGGCCCTCGTCTTATCGAGCCAAACGCCTTTTCGAGTTGCTTGTGGAAATGCAACACGGAAACACGACTGGGCTTGGATTCCGCGTTCGGTTTCACTTTCTACCTGGTTCAGATAGCAAGAACAAGACAGTCAAAAAAAAAAAAAAAAAAGATAGCAAGAACAAGGATTTGGGAAGAAAGAGATCCACGAATTACTTTTTCCAGTGATAATAACAACCTTTGTCAAAGTTTGGAGTCATCTAGAACATAAGAATTTTGCCGGACAGAAATCACCGATGAGATTCTTGCTACAGGTTTGCCCAAGAATACCCTCGAAGCCGTAGAGATCACCTGCATGGAGATTTTTTGCAACAGCCGACAGAGCACAGCATCTCGGGCAGCGGGGCCTCCAAATATCAGGGCAGCATGGCCTCCAAAGATACGGCCCCCGCGTCGTCCGCATCGGCGGCACGGGTGGCGATCCAGATCGGTGCCACCTCACCCAATCTCTCATCGCTCACACCCGGCCGCCGCCGGAGCTTGCTGTCCGGCACAACCCGGCCAGCGGCAATGACGGCGGCGGCGGGGTCTCACCTCTCTACGACGAACGGATCGAAGGATCGATGGCGGCGGGATCTCAGTCGACGACGATGACGAGCATGCATGGCTGGACGGATTCATGGTGTGGGCGGCCATGATCCATGTGGTGCGAGGCGGCAGCGCCATCGGCGTGGTCAGGAGCACGTGGATGTGGTCATGGTGGGCCGGCGTTCCACTTGGTCGCGGCCATATGCGCACGGCCTTGCGGCGGCGCCGCGGATCGGGCTGCTCCAATCTGCATCGCGTCGCGGTGGAGGGGCGGCTCCATGGAGCGGAGTGAAGGCGACGTCGCGCCCGTCGAGATCGGGCTGCCACACGATGGTCTCGTTCTGGGCGGCATGGAATGGTGGCCGCAGCAAGGTGCGTTGCTGTGCGATGGCTCGGGTAGCAATTCTCACACCAAGGACTTCATGCCTTCAAGGTGGATGCAATGCATCAAATCGGGACTGCTCAAGATGGAGATCTAGACTGTGCAACGATCTTGCAGGTATTAATTTGGCGAGAGGTCATCATGATATATCATCTGCTCATATACGTCTGGCGGTCGACAAGATGGCAATAAGGAAGCAAGTTTGATAGAGCTTGCAACGACGATGATCTGTGGTGGCTAGATCTCGCTTTGTTCGGGAGAGGCCAATATAGCCATGGCTATAGTCTTTGCCGGTTTCGTCAACTTGTTGTTGTGGTGCATAAAATTCCAGGCAAGGTTTCAGTTCATCGGCAAAGAAGACACTCAATGTTGGCAAGATGCAGCGAAAGCGTCGCGCGGTGCGCGGGGAGATGTTTAATCTTCGCATGATCCGACAGATATTCTTCTGCATGATGATAAAATGTGCAACGAAAGTGCCGCGCTTGTGCGTGGGGAGGTTCTTCACATCCGCACAACCTTGTCTAGAGTTTGGAGGTATGATCAAGTGTTGTTTAAGTGGCTACAAAGTTTTCCTTCTTTTGAGGATGGAGATGCGGCTGCAACAACAGAGATTGGTCGACGTCATAGGATTTTAGAGGTCTTGAGCTAGATGATAGATTTCTATTTGTGTTTAGGTGTTTTAGGCTGTTTTGTAGCAGCTCACCTTGGTGTTTGACATGTAAAGGCTAAATGTACCTCGGTTGTGCAGAGGCCGGAACATTATTTCACCTCGAAATAAAAGTTTCCTTTATCTAAAAAATTCCTCACCACAATAATGCAGAATTCTTTTCTGCACAAGCTTTCCGCAAAAGAAATAAAAAAGAATTACTCATCAACACGTATCATGTTGAAGTGTCCGGTGCCGAGCGAAGAACCATATAGGCTCCGAAAACGACCCCATCTTTCCATCAGTGGGCATCCAGGCAGTTTTCGTTTTCGTCGAGCACGACCCGATGTTCTTGTTATCCTATTTGATTGCTCTTCACATCAGAACAGCACGAGGAAGCAAGCTGAAAGGCACTAGTACTACTAGCTTTAGAGCAAACAGAAGAAAAGCGCTGTGCAATAGAGCTTTGACACAGCACCTGGGCTTTGGCACTGGCCAATATGAGCTTTTATTATGTTAGCAGCACATTTCAGGCACATCCAATGTGCATCTGGTGTAGTTGGCTGTGGGGTCAGTCACCTGTCAATTCTGGGGGCACATACATGACCCCAAAAGGCCTTGCACCTGGTTATGGATACAACTTACAAGCCAGAGTCTATTCATAATGGTTGTAGAATATGCTGTTCCCACTCAAACCTGAACCTTAGCAGCTAAAGCATGATCTCCAATCACCATGATAGTGGTGCAGCAGTGCCCGTATGATTAGACATCTAATTGTGCCTTTCCTTTTGAAATTCACATTGAAAACTTTGGAATGTGATTCGCAAAAGTCCGTAGCACCTGGTATTTTTCATGGCATATTCTCCACCAGCATTTGGCATTGACACAACAAATAAAAAACTGAGCAAATCTGTACAACTTTTTTTTTACTGAAGGCTACACACAATGTACAAGCCAGATTGGCAGTAACATCTATGGAACACAGATTTCTGTTCTATCTTTTTCTATTATCCTTCATTCAACTAGTAGAGCGACTGAAGACTCTAAAAATCGTAAGGAGTGACCAGACTTTCAGGTCTGAGTGGCACAAGAACAGAGTGGACAGGCACAGGCTCTGTCCGGCTCACCTCACCGCAGCCAGATGCCTTCTGCGGTGCTCCAAACAGGGACTGGCGGCATGTTGGGCATGTCGAGCGCGCCAACAGCCACCGGTCGATGCATCTCACATGGAAGCCATGGTTGCACTTGGGAAGGACCCTGACATGCTCCCCTGCCTCAAAGTCGGAGAGGCAGATTGCGCACATCGGGTTGGCAGCACTGAGCTTCAACCCAGCCGAATAGAGCAGGATAGGCATGGCTCAGAGGGCCTTCCTCCTCAACCCGCTCTGAGCCAACCGTGTCACCGGGTTTGGCTCAGGATCCACCACCACCCGGCTCGAGCACCGCAATGCACACGGGACTATGGAATTGAGCCCGAGCGCGCAGATCAGAGCACACAGAAGAACAGCTAAGATCATGACGACGTTTGCATCGAAGTTGCTTCCAGAGACACCACCATCCTCGGGTGTGGTTCCGGTCACAGGCTGGCTCGGAACAGAGGAGTGCCCAGAGAATGGAGTGTGCAGCAGTGTCCTTCTTGAGTACTCCATGTCAACACTTGGTGTTTGGATGAAGCTTTCTTCAGAATCCTTCAAGCGCAAATATGTTGCTCTAGCTAGTCTAGTAGGTTTGTTGTGCTTCATAGTCTGCCTCAGGTAGAATCACAAGCTGGGGTCGTTCTGAACTATTTATAGGCTCTCCAAAACCAATAATATGGCGTGGATTATTTCATTTGAGATGATACGCTGCCTCTTTCGTCCATGCCAACCAATTGAGACAAAAGCCTTTGCAATGTTGGAAGGTGCACAATTGGAAGCTTCTTTGTTTGTGACAAGTGGGCTGTATCCAGTGGGTTTCTCTGGGAATCAGAGGGCCACACGCAGCACCACCTATTGTCTGTGTAATAATACAATACGAGAAGCACATATGCAAAGCATGGAGATCACAAGTGCACAGCAAGAGCATGACAAAAAGAAAAAATGCTGGCCGATTTATGAGTTGCATTCTTTGGATTCTCTTCAAGCCAGCTCTAAGGTAATATTCTAGTCAGCTGCAAGGTCACCCTGTTTGGCTGTACACACTTAACCAGTGATTAGCTATTTGACCTCTATTGATTCATGACTGTGCAGGACCTGGGTGAAGCACTGGTCTATGTAAAACACACATTACAGACATGCTACCAGTAGCTACAAAGTGAACTGATGTAAGCAGCTAGAATATGCACGGCCCATGTGATTTATGTCTTGTTCAGAGAAATCTCGACCCTTGCATGGAACAAAGTTAGAGACCTGAATACCTCTCGCGCTTAATTTCAGTTCCATTCCTTTTCAGTTACCAAAAAACAGCTCCTAACTGCAGAAAATAAACATGTTTCATTAGTTAATCGATGTAACCTGAACCGATGTATGTGTATACTTCACATGCCACATGGTATAGGCATTAACAGATCCAAGGACAAAAATGAGGCAGCTTGGAACTAGAATGTGTGCCTACAGCAATATAAAATTAACTATAAAGCTCCAATATAGATAAAGAGTTAAAGACTGCACACAATACTAAGAAAAAGGAATCATCTAAGCTTAAACGCAAAGGAAATTGAGCGGCCATATATTCTCTGCACACTCACAAATCATATTTCAGTTGTTCACTACTACCCTCTTTTCCCTCTCCACTTCGAGTGAACCAGGGCCATCCATGAAAATTGGACACTGATCTGTCACCTTAGAACTGCTTGGGCTGTCAAAAGCAATCCTAATGGGTAAAGCACCTCTTGCATGAGTGGTTAGTTGACAAAAAAGCAATTTTGGCACAAAAAATAAGGTAAACATGTTATCTATGAAGAATTATTAATCAATTAGTGTTGCTTCCTCCACAAAGCTGCATGTTTCTTTCACATGGTGCCTACACCCGCGAGCTCAACTCGAACCCAAGTCAACTATGTTCATCACCTCGTAGATAAGTGTGCCGTATGAAAATGACTGCTTAAATAATATTGCCAAAGCTATTCCAGAGTATGACCATAGAGATCATTAAAAGAACGTTGAAAGAAGCCCCTTCTTCATATATGGATTCGTTGATAATGAGAAGTAATACTACTTTTGTGGTGTAGACACATTAGCCCTGTGGATTCAAGGGCTGTGATTGCCTAGATTAGAAGCCAATCTGACACTGAAGTGTCCTCGACTGTCAGGAACGGAGATTGGCCCAGTTAATTGAGTGTGTGCACACCAACCAACTCAGGTTCTAATTCCTTTTTGGCTCAAATTTGGGTGTGCGTTTCCTTCTCAATAAAAAAGTAACCTAGTTCTTCCTAGGTGCTCATTGCTCTTTGGGAATCATTGGTTATCACTAAAATTGTTAGAGCACAACATGCAGAGAATCTTGCAGGACGATCGTGATGGAAGCATATATAATTCCAACAGATTGTGTCCATCAAGAGAAACATATGACCACTTGCTGGCCTTGATACAACATTCTTAATTTCTAGTTGTGCCTATATATCTGCAGAGATCAAAGCCGTCATATGGCTCTGTAGAATGCCAAAAAACAATATATAAAAAGGTTCCTATTTACGATATGCACAACAAATGCTTGCCATAGGGAGTCCTTGGTCGAACAATTTGACCAACACATCTTCAGTGTGAGGTTGTAGACATCTACGTGTAAGTCTTGTGATTGCTCCACTGTGTCAGTAATTAAGCTTATCGTGACCCATCACTTTATGCTTTGGAGATTTAGATCTATCTAGGCACTCATAAGTTACAAAAGCGGGGCCTAGTTCCATTATCTATAAGTTAGCTTAAGGAGACATAACATCCATCCAGCAAAAAGTAACAAAAAGGAAACAAGGAAAAGAAAGAAAAACAAAACTAAATGTATAGGTTCTGAGCAGTGGTGCATCCTGACAGCTCAATCGGAAAAGATTTGGGAAACTTTATAGTCAAAATTGCATGAATGCAATTGGCCATTTGTGACTTGCCCGCATTCTCGCACAACATCGCTTGCAAATTAAGAAAACAGTTGCTAAGGCCCAGATGCAATAGGTACAGCACATGATAAAGCCATAACGGTTGAGTGACTACAGAAGTTTTTTCTTTTTCCTTTCTCCTTTTTTGTAAAGGAAACATTATGCTCCCATTAACATACACAAAGACTTCTAATTCTAACAGTATGGAACGCAAAATGTCAGAACAAGCATACTCTCATATATTGATGGTTCAAATCGCCAATCCAAAATCTGGCAACTCAACTATACGTTGAACACTGCTGCCACCATCTCCAGTGAGCGTTACCACCAGATACCATACAGCAAGCCAGGAAAATCAGTAGAACCTTGAAATTGGAAGTGTGTGCTTTGCACATTGTTTCATTTTCCATAGGAAAATACAAATTAAGGCACGTTTGATGGGTGAAATACATTTTTCTCATCGATTCTTTGCTCAACAAGACTCTGAGGATAGGATGTTTATCCAATCCGTAACAATAATTAGAAGAGTTATCGCTTTATCCTAGATTGGGTGAATCCAGAGCTCACATCCACACCTAGAAAAGGGTGTTATTCAAATAGTTGGGTGTGAATCATAGTCAGAAGTAAGATTAAAAAAAGAAAACAAATAGGCGTAGAGCAGACAGCACTTTAAGCTGAATCTGATTCACAAGGTTTATCACTGAGGATACGATACACTACTACATCCCTACTTCCCTGCAGGTTCACACCTTGACTTTCGGGCCTTAGTTGTTGCAAGAACTCAACAATTTGAACATTGATTTCCAAATTCTTAACAAAGTAGCTAGCTCATTTTTCATGTATCTCAGATCCACGTTGGCTGTAAATAAAGAGATTGCTTGCCTTTGTTGATCCATACATGGCTGATAGAAACATGTTGAGTCAAGGTAAAGGTGAATGTGACATCTAGTTGATCAAGGGATCCTGACCTTATCTGACAGATAAATTACCTTTATGCTACTAGTGCTACGTGGACCTGCGTGCATTATACTAAAACTATTTACTTAACTTTGAACTACATGGCACTGAAGGTTGCAGATGACCACGGCGTTTGGCCATTTGGGCCTCAAATGGCATTCCCACTTCTCATCTGAATCCAATATAGTCTAAGGACAGATCACAAGCACTCGGGATAGCTATGTTTCTTCTAATGTTTGCAATTTGCAAAGGATGCTTCTGCTAACGTTCCTTTGGGTCCTTACACCTCACTCTTCTAGAGAAAAATGAAGTCCATGACAACAATAATGCCTCAGTGGATTGACTGCAGTCCATGACAACAATAATGCCTTCAAATCATAGTAGTGTATCCTTAATGACCAACTAGGATTTCGTGGAGCAAATTGAGCTCTGCGTGGATACGGAAAAGCAGATAAAGAATAAGACAAATACTTTTGACTAGGAGTATTATTTTGACAGTCAATCAATACGACACAACCCTACAAGAGGAAATGATAAGACAGATCATCAATCCATAAACAGTTCAGCATATTATTTTACTAAACTTGGCTTGTGAACTAAGAGAAGAAAGAGTTAGTTGCTTCATGCACTTTATTAATTTATTTGATTTGAAGTGATTTCAACATCAACAAAGAACAAAGCCACATCAGACCAGCAGGATGAGATGGCAATGCGGCTATTGGGACTGTACCTTATAGTTTTGTTGCCATAATAACTTGGAATAAGAAACATTGCATTTTGAATTTAAGGGAAGTGCGGAATAGAAACATTGTGACCTACAGAGTATCGTAAATTTTGTGACATCTAGAAAGGGAGCTTCACACGGTGAACCAATGTAATTCTGATGATTAGTATCTGAAAACATATTTATGCGACAACTCCAGGATAATAGTCATGGTAGCGAAAGACATTAGAGCAGATGATTTGCACGCATTCTTTCTCATCGTGTTTAATGTTTGCTTACTAAAACGCAAAATGGGTAATAATCTAAAAAGAGTCGTGTTTGTGAAATAACCCAAAAAGATTATAGGCAAATGTTCATTCCTCTTGCCCCATGAGGTGTCCGCGGAACATTAAAAAGTAATTATACTGATACACTTCAACAACACAAATTATCTACTTGTAGCACATGCGAACTGTACTGATTCTGCCAGTCTCCAACAAGCGTGCAAACGAGGCCAATTAACATGGAAAATTTCTCGTGCCTCTTAACTAGACTGCTGAGATCAGCGAATGTGATGATGCTACGTGAACAATTAAAAGCAGTAAGTTGATGAATCATGAATGACAACAGGAACCACGCGCGTTTCAAACATCATACTCCCTACATCTATGCCAATACTGCGCGTTCCCCACATTCACACGAGTTTCACGCTTCGCAAAAGAAAAGAAAATGGAACGAGCAGACAGGCTGTGCAGACGCACGAACGCCGCACATTTGCGGCAAATTCTGTTTAGATAGACTCAAACACAAAGTGAAGGGAGGCAGGCGCGCGCTCACCGAGGTGGTGCCGGTTGCGATCGATGAGGAAGCGGCGCTTCCGCGCCCGAGGACGCTGGCCGCAGTGGCCTCCCACTCGCCCTTGCGTCGTCGCCAGCCTCGGGATTCTTCACCCCGCCATGCGCGAGAGCAAGCTCCGCTGGCCCCATCCGCCACCTCGCCGGCTCCTCCAGGAGCGGCTCAGCCGCCGCCGCCGACGCCGCAACCGCCCGCGGGTTGGTTCGGACCGGGCCGAGTAGGACAAAGCCTTCTTCAATCGTTTCGGGCCCATTAGGCCCAGTAAACTTGCGAGCTGCATCGTCCTGGAAAGTCATTTTGCGACCTCTCACTGTGTTTGCAGCGTGGAGTTGGGAGCTTCTGGTACAGAGAGTGTCTGCGAAATTGCGAGCAGTGCGTGTCCAGTCGTTATGGATGCCTCCTCCATTGTTGGGCAGATCCGTTTTTAGATGTTTCGTCACACTATCGTAGTAAACATGCACAAAGTACGTACGCGCCATGAAAGTTGTTTTCGCTTGTTTAAGTTATTGTGCAGGTTTTCCTTCAGGGCCTTTATCAAATTTCTACAGGTGCAATCTCCCTCGGTGAATTCATTAGCATTCATTTTCTTAGCTAGCTTGGTCATCGTAAGTGATCACATCCCGCAATCTCTATTTTTTGAGAAAGGAAAAGCAATTTCCTACCAGGGAGTGTGTGTGGGATATGGTTTAGACAATTCAAGTGAAACTGATCACGGTATAGTCCAAAGTCCAAGCAAGACATTGTTTTGCTTATGCTAGAAAGCTATATATGTGTCATTGAATTGAGTGACATATTCCAACTTTTACTTTTGAACGAAGTATATGCTTAATTTTGAACGAAGCATATGCTTTATTCATTACATTTCTATATGGACGATGAAGTATGACGGAAAATCAAGGACGCCCTCCAAATTAAATAGCTCTCTCTTGCACAGAGTTTAGCTGCAAGCCGAGTAACGTAGTTACGTGTTTATATATGCTGATCCTGGCATCAGACGAACCACGGTGGCGACGCTCCATTTTGACGTGGCGGAGCAGCATTACCAGGAACGGCGTGATATGGGAGCTTCGGACCTTGCTCGGACGACGGTGGGACGGCACTGTACTCAGCCGGCGATGGTGCCCTAGCCGAATAAGTCGGTTGAGATGGTGGAAATTTTCTGTGGCCACGTGGAGGTGGCGGAGCCTTGCCATGGGAAGGCGGTGGTGGATACTTGTGTTTTGGAGGTGCCGGAATATATGGCGGATAGTGGGACGGCGGCGGGGGCGGCAGGTGGTGAGCCGGGGGCGGCAGATGGTGGGCTGGGGGTGGTGGTGGTGGTGAGTGGTGAGCTGGGGGCGGTGAGTGGTGAGCTGGGGGCGGCGAATTGTGGTGAGCCGGGGGTGGAGCTTCATGGTTGTGGTGGTGGCTGCCATGGTGCCCACGGTGACCGTGGTGCTTTTTGTGCTCCGGCGAACTCTTGTTTGCAGACGGCGACTCGTGGTGGTGGAGGTGATGCTTGCTGTGCTCGGATCCATGGTGCGCCGTCAGCGGCGCCTCGGCATAGGGCGTTGGAGCCAGTGCGGCGCCATAGGGTGCTTCAGCTGGTGGTGCCGGTGCCGGTGCCGCGCTGTAGGGTGCTTCAGCTGTTGGTGCCGGTGCCGCGCCATATGGTGCTTCAGCTTCTGGCGCCTCGACCGGCGGGAAGGCGTAGTTCGGCGACGAGGCGGTGGAGTAGGAGGAGAGGGCAGCGGCAAGGACGACGAGAAGGACAACGCCCATGCTTTGCTGCTGCGTTCGTTGTTGCTTGGTTTGCCTCAAACTCCCCAACGTTTGGCGCCTTTTATAGCGGCCGTTTGAATCTTCGGTTTGTTGGATTTTGCCAAACCCATTATCTTGGGTTGGGAGCTGGGCAACCAGAAAGAAAGGCCACCCGGAGGATGGGAGCGCCGTCTGGGCCGTGTTGCACGGGGCCCAACATTCCATGTTCTTGGACTTGGAAGCCGGGTACTCTGGACAATTTCATGCTTGACTTCGCAGCAAAAGTCTGTCTAAATGGACTAATCAGACACTCGGATTGATCTTGATGTAGGTCAAGACTCCCGGTTTAGATTTACTATTCAGATTTCTTTCAGTGGATGGATATGCTTGTACCCTGCCTGGTTGCTTTGAAGTTAAATGAGCATATGCATGCCTACGACTAAAGAACAGGGAGTGAAAATTCCATGATATAGACCAGTGAAGCTATATGGTTGACCGGGTACGACGGGTAGGCTTGACACGTTGAGTCAGTACCCCTGAACTGAACAATTACAACGACTTTCTCATGGGCTTGGACCTCAAGAGACTAATTTTTGTTGTGCGGCTTCAGGCGTGTTTGGACCAAACTACACGGAGTGGGCTTGTACCTTGCAGGTCCTGAACTGAAGAATTTTCTGAACGGTGGACGTCTGGTTGATTGCGTGTTGCCTGTCTGGCTGTAGGCAGACTATGGCTCGAAAGGAGATTGGATGGGTGAATTAATACTGAATTTACTTGACTTCTGCGCAATCGATCATGCCATTGTTCTGGGTATCTTTTTTTTTTTAATAAAATTTTCTGTGTCATGTTATTTACCCTTTGTTTCCGAATAGGATTGTGAATTTTCCACCGTCTTTGCATTTTGGGCGAGTACCCTGTCCCTGTAAACGCGCGCTCTCTCTCTCTCTCTCTCTCATCTCTAAATGAAACGAAAACTCATTTCCACTGTAGCAGGCCCATCCTCATCATTTCCAGTTTTCCACTGTGTGGCAGGTCCATCATCAATCTCAAACTAGAAAGATGGCGCGGCATACCGCGCCTGATTGCCCGTCTTAGAGGTTTGCATATAAGGTGAAATAGCTGAGAATCATTCGAACATTTTAAATGAGAATAAAAATGGTACGGATTTGATTCAAAATAACTGTAATGTTTGTATGAAACATGGAAGGTAAATAGTTTTCAATATATCGTCTATGTAGTTACCCGTATCACAACAATCAATTTTTCAAAAACATAAACAATCAGATATCAATAAAAACAAAGTTCAAACTATAATTATATTCGGCTGCAACGGATGAGCAGCTACCAATGTATAAGAAATTGCTTGAACCGTGACAATAAAAAGTTGATTACAGGAACCATCTGTCACTTTGAGTCTTTGACTCAAGTTAATTACAGGAACCAGTATGTATGTCGAGCTGAACAGTTATATCCTAGACTGGCACTACCGCACCTGCTCTTTGAACTAACGCGACAATTTAAGGTTCCAACTTCCAAACCCTGAAAAAGGCATCAAAGTTATAAGCTGGAGAGCTATGGCAAGGGCGCAGCTTCAATCACTTCCATTGACCTGTCCTCTCCTTCAAAGTCCAAACATTAGAAAGGAGTATAACAGAATCCAAAAATGGCATGATCAAATCCCCAAGCTCCTTGCCTTCTAGATAACATGATAAAATTCTAAAGTTAGTTGCTTGTGGTCATATCATCTTTCTCGATCATTCTGGGATAGCAGGCAGGGATTTTCATTTGAAACATTGAGTTAGTGGTCTCATAAAGGGGAAAAGGTGGAAAATGAAACATTGAAAATGAAATTAGCATAGCTCTGAGGCAAGTACCTGCTGCTCCTTAGCTCCGCCAAAATCTATTCTTGTACTGTGCTTCCATTTAAGTGATTGAATAAGTTTTCGCATAAATAAATAAAACAAGGGTTAGCTGTTCGTCTATGTGTCAATCATTTTCAGGTTGTTTGTTCCAGCATAAAGAACATCTTCATGACAGAACAGGTGGAAATCAAAACTTATTTGTCAAAATTATAGGCGCTGGTATTCATGTAAGGATAGCAAAAACTAAAGCTTAGCAATTTAAGATTTCTGCACTGGATGGAACTGTACAAAATGAAATGAATGACCTTATTTATGTGGTCCGGCTCAAATTCACATAAAAGGTCTTGCAATTAGCATCAAAAGTTACCAGAGTACAAAAACAAAAAATGATAAAATTTCTGTGATAATCGTGATTGTAGAAAACTTGATGACTGTTGAGCATGTAATATATGAAAAACTTGGCACTGCTTATTGCTCTTACTACTTAAGCGCAAGTCGTTAAATTGAGTATTGCAGCATCCAAAGATTTTAACTGTCAGAGCGAAGGATGGGCAAGGATTTGGATCTGGGCTTCTTAAAGTGATCAGGTCTGTAGCTTAAAACTGCTACCCAAGAACATGGCATGTGGAAACATGGGAGTGTAGTGCCAAACATTGTTTTTTTTTTCAGATGAAGCTTGACACAATTATGCATAGCTAACTATGTGAAAAGGAGCTGCCTAGCGTAACCAGACCTAAAACAAAGGAAATTTTAAATTTATTATGGAATGCAACTGTGCTATAGTTTCTTAGCATTTTCACAAGCACCTAATGAGCAAAGCGCTAAGCTAGCATGTACTGTTTGATATGTCCCAAACATACCACGTGGCAGAGTGTCAAGATGCTTACCAGCGGCAACTATGGACACCCCTACGAGGCCAGTATTCATGTCCTGGCCTGAGAGCCTGTGGGAGGAGATGGATGAGACACCAGTCCTGTAATTAAATATGCATGAAACATATAAGAAGACCTATGTGACTCTTCAAGTATAATGGAAGTTCCGAAAGCTAATTTGCTTTTCAAGGAGAAGTTAACATAACTGAGGAGGCTTTTCTGCACAACCTTGTGAGCTGATGAATGGTTTGATGGTGCAAAATTCCTCAGACCACTAATAATAATAGTATTTACTCTACACTTAAATGTGCATGTCAGTTCCAGCCTTATAGGCATTGGTGAATGATTTATTTTGAGTTGAGCCATCGTTTTGTTTGTTTACTTGGCCCTTTGAAGATCAGTAGGATTTCGATGTGGTGTTAGTAATTAATTTAAACATGATTTATAAATATATCATGTAGGCAGTATAAGAATCACAAAATGTAGGGTTGAATTATGGTAAGTGAAGAAGTTAAGAATTCATTCAGTCTATATACCTTTAAAATTGAATGCTTTAGGGTTGCTCCTGTTTTTCTTAGGTTAATTAAGAGTTTTTTTAAAAAAAATATTAAGGAACTTATTAAGGAGAGTTGGGTTAATATAATTCAAGAATTAGATGTAACGAAGACATAGGACTTTGTTAACGGAAATGAATGCAATGACTTGATGCATATGAGGCTGATGAGATGCACTTAGTGATTAATACCCCGTGCACACTTTACATTTTTTACCGGCAGACCTAGGTCAATGGTGTCTGGTAGAATTGTTTATCAATTGTGTGGCGCCATGAAGTTCTCCTAGGTCAAGGAGCCCATCGGCGAGGTGCATGCAATAGTCCCGTAGGATCGATTAATCAAACATATATAATCTCAGGGTTTCCCAGTTCCCAGGTTAAAAAGTACACATCACGTGAGGTGTGTTTAATCTATTATGAATGATTCGATTTTTTATATTTGATTCAACAATTGTAAGGTATCAAGTTGCTTATCCTTTGGCGGGTACGGCATGGTAACAAGACACGCATGAGCCCGGTATGTAGTACTGACAAAGGAGTAGGCCTTTCCTTTTTCTTATTTTTTGGAACAAGGAGTTTTAGTTTAGTTTACATTAGTCGATAAAAAAATCTTTGCCGGTACAGTGAACCCTGCTTCTGGGTATGCGCAGTGATAAGACCAAGCGATCTCAATTCTAGTAGCCTCAGTAGTAGTATTTTTGTTTTCATTCTTTGATAAATTAATAGTTCAGCCCGCGCATTGGATAACTATTATTGTATTATCTTGGATAACTCACTAATTTATTTTTCTAACATCTAGCTTATTTATGTAATTGCGGTAGTCAGAAATTTATAATTTGTATTGGGATATTTTAGCAAATTTTTATAAGGACAATGGTGGATACTTTTAAAAACATATATGGGGTATTTTTTTGGGTAATTTTATCATAATGGCAATGGTGGGTAATTTTTCTTGATTAATGTGGGAGTTATTTTGAGACATTGAGAGCGAACATTGAGGATCAGAATTTTAATACCACTCTCAAAATCGCATAGGAAGGTAGAGCGAGACATATTGACGAGTTACGAGCCTCAAGATACTGGGTTTTGTAGTTGGAGGCATAATCTATAACTCGTGCTGCAGTTGACGGAGGTAAATAATTTCTGGACACCATAATCATTTCTTTTCTTAATTTTCATGTTTATCTAGATCTATAATAGTTGATGGGTAACAATCAGCAAACATGCAGGTATTTTTCGTTAATTATTCTTGTAATTAATACTAGGAGGGTTGCTAATTTATAATCATGTACTATTGTGTTTTGTGGTAATGATTTTAATAATAACGGTGAGTTTTTTATAATCATGTACTACAGTGATAGTCTGTATTGGAATAGTCTTTTTCATAATGACATTTAGATGTAATTTGTTAAATAATCTAATGATTTTTAGACTTTAATAATGAACGGTTTGGATATATAATAGTTGATGGGTATAATAAGTATATGAACATGTACACTCTATTGTTGGGTTAATTATTTTTGAAATATTAGGTGGGTACATAATTTATAAGCATGTACCATAGGTTTCGTGGTAATTGTTTCAATTGTAATGATGGGTAATTTATAAACATGTACTGTTTGTATTGGAGTTGGACTAGTCTTTTTTCATAATGTCATTTAGGGGTAATTTGTTTTAATAGTGCATAATAGTACTTTTTATGCCTTTAAGAGTGTATGTCGGGACTGCGGTGCGTCCGTGCTCACTGTTGCTGCACTATGTATTATACTAGTAATAAAAACGCAGCCGAGCGCGCACAACGTTTTTTGGAACCAGCACTCGATACCTTGCCTCAGCGGCTAAGTGTCATGGACAGCAACCAGAGTGCCCCGAACGCTGTCTCAAAAGGAAAAATGAGTGCCCCGAATGCTGTCTCAAAAGAAAAAATGAGTGCCCTGAACGCCAAGACCTACATCATGGCGGCTCTCACAGCAACGCTAGCCGTGGCCGTCTTGGTCGCTATCTTCTTCGTCGTGCTGAGCCCGGCGCGCCTCAAATTCTCCATCGCCAAAGCTGGTAGCAGCCACCAGCCCGGGGACGGCAACCTGGTGCTAACCCTCACCATCGCCGCCGACAACCCCAGCAGGCGCGCGGCGGTTAGGTACGAGAGCATGTTCGTCGACGTGAGCAACAACACCGGGCCCTCGTTTGACAACTGGATCAGGGCCACGGTCACGACAGGCCTGCCGCTGCGGCAGCCTCGCGCGAGCGTGGCGACCGTGGACGCGACCGTGCCGCTGTTGCGGAGCCCCTGGACGAAGGCCTTCACCGGCAACATGACGAGCAGGCTCACGGTGATCGTCACCGCCGTGGCCCGATTCAAGGTTGGCATCACGCAGACGCGGCTGTACGACATCAAGGTTACCTGCGGGCCCGTTGGATTCTTCCCCGGCACCGCAGACGGCCCTCCGGTCGATTGCGCCTAAGTTGATTGTGGCAGGCATGCAGTAGCTGCATAGTTTGATTCGGTTGTGTGTGTGGGTAGTTTGTACTTTCGTTTTTCTTAAAGAAATTATCGCCAAAATCACATCCTAGATGAGTCCTATGGATTTAATGAAATGACTTCATCCAGGAGCACCTGGCAAAAGCTTGCCTATCTAGTGTTTTCAGAAAAACTCTCGGGAGCAAATTATTTCCATACCTGGGACAAAAGATGAGTTGAATGCACCCTACGAGCTATATCCATTGACCGTCAACAACATTTGGACACGTAGGTAGTATACAACAAGATGGTCGGTTATCTATCGTTCACATGTTTGTTTCTTCTTTCACTGGGAAACCTCTCTTTCAATAATCCAGCCAAACCTCTCTTTCATGAAACCTCTCTTTCACTGGGAAACCTCTCGTTCAGGGAAACCTCTCTTTCATGAAACCTCTCTTTCATGAATCCAGCCAAACCTCTCTTTCACAAAGTCGAACTATGCACTCTATGGTTCATATATGTTAGAAATTGTAAATGTAATGAGTTTTTTTTTGTTTTGATAAAATAACTTTTTCTTCATTAAAAATATTATAAACTTCATAGCCGCAACGACTTCAGACTAGCAAGTTCGCTTCAGACCTTTGGCGTGTGAGCGGTAGTCACGCGAGTTGCTGCAGGAAAGCACAGGAGCATCGAGCAAGTTTGTTGCCCGGTACCCCAATGGCACAATTTACATTTTACTTACCTGTAGACCTCGATCACCTGTAACATTTTTTAACAAATTGCGTTGCGCCATGGCATGCTAATGCCAATCACAACTTGATTTAGCCCTCGAACATATATAAACTCGTGGGTTCCCAGGTTAAAAAGTACACATCACGTGAGGTATGTCTATCATGGATTGTTAGGTTTTTTATATTTGATTCGACAGCTGTACAATATCAAGACAATAGTGTGAGCCTGACAAAGGAGTAGGACTTTTTTTTTCTTATTTTTTGGAATAAGGATTTTTAGTTTAGTTTACATTCGTCGATAAAAAGCTTTGTCAGTACAGTATACCCCGCTTTTAGGTCAGCAAAGGGATAAGGCCAAGTAGACTAGCTAGTGGAGCATGGATACAGAAGTAAATGCATGTTCATGCATGAGTGATCTCAATTCTACTAGCATCAGTAGTAGTATTTGTTTTCATTCTTTGATAAACTAGTAGATCAGCAGGCGAATTTGAGTGGTTAATATTTATGTCTAATTATAACTTTTATTGTATTACCTTGGATAGCTCACTAACTTTTTTTTCTAGCATCTAGCTTATTTATATAATTGCAGTAGTGGAAATTTATAAATTATATCAGGATATTTTAGCAATATTTTATAATGATAACGGTGGATAATATGAAAAAAACCATATATAGGGGTAGTTTGGCTAATTTCTTCATATGATAATGGTGGGTATTTTTTTCTCTGATTGCGCCTAAGTTGATTGTGGCAGGCATGCAGTAACTGCATAGTTTGATTCGGTTGTGTGTGTGGGTAGTATGTACTTTCATTTTACTTAAAGACATTATCGCCGAAATCACTTCAAACTAGATGAGTCCTATGGATTTAGTGAAATGACTTCATCCAGGAGCACCTGGCAAAAGCTTGCCTGCCTAGTGTTTCCAGAAAAACTCTTGGGAGCAAATCATTTCAACACCTGGGACAAAAGATGAGTGGAGTACACCCTACGAGCTAGATCCATTGTCTGTCAACAACATTTGGACGCGTAGGTAGTATAGAACATTTGGACGAGTGGAGTACACCCTACAAGCTGGATTTCTAGCGAACCGAACTCGGCTAGGCATGGTCTGACTCTTTGTCTAACGAGCAGGCTTGGCATGTTTGTTACATTAATGTTCTGAAAACCTAGCTTGGCTTGATTTTTTAAGGTTGCGATCTATTTTGTTTTGACATTAAAATGACCAGCATAGAAATAGAAATGCCATGTCCAAACCTCTCAAGGCTAAGATGCGAATAATATTAGTTATGCTTTTTGATAGACATGAACAGTGCACTTTAGTTCTAGGCACTTTGACATCATAATATCGAGAGCTAAGTTTTCAAAACAAAAATGACCTGGTACTTGAGCTTGCTTGGCTCATCAGGCTCGCAGACAACACACGAGCAAGCTAGCTCATTAACAAAACAAGATAAGTCTTCAATTTGGCTTGTTCAAATTTGAAGTCAAGCTGACCCGAGCTACGAACGAGCTGGACCAACTTAATTTAGCCCCATAAGATCATCAAACATGATTTATGGGTTCCTAGGTTAAAAAGTTGTACATCGCGTGATGGCTTGGCGAAGCCAGGTTACAGTTGCTTACTTGTTCCGAAGTACATCAAAATACGTCTTATCTCAAAGACATTATGCATACAACCTTTTGACTAGATTACAGTTACCAGCGGGACACTTGTTTTCAAAAATCTTCTAATGCACCTTAATGGTTCTCTAACAGAAATGGCGTTACTGACGAAAGTCATCAAGATACATAGAGAAATCAAATAGAGATGTTGCCTATCAGTGACTTGTACATTATGAGTTAGGGATGGAAGCAGACATGCCAACGAGCCCACTTCTAGTTCAAAATTTGCAGATAAATTTGAGTTACCTTAGAATTTGAATTAAATGCTGGTTTGCACGCATGAACACTTTCATCTCTATCATGAATGGTAGTACGCCCAAGGAACTGGACCGTTTCCGCATTCATCATTCTGGCACGACAGTATGTGGGAGGCAAATTTGTTCTCGCATAACCATGGCTGAACAAGAACTTAATGGAGCTCGCGCAACATTTTGTTGGCTCTTTTACAGAATAAACCATCAACATCGAACTATGCACTCTATGATTTATATTTCTTAGAAATTGTAAATGTAATGAGTTGTTTTTTTTGATAAATTAACAGTTTCTTCTTCTTCGTTAAAAATATTATAAACTTATTGGGCAGACTACGGAGTAGCAATTTCGCTTCAGACCTTTGGCGTGTGAACGGTTGTCACGGGAGTTGCTGTGAGGGATTCAGGAAAGCACACAAGGATCGAGCAAGTTTGTTGCCGGTAACCCCGTGGCACATTTTACATTTTTTACCGGTAGACCATTATCACTTGTAACATTGTTTATCAAATTGCGTGGCGCCAAGGCATGCTAGTGCCAATCAAAACTTGATTTAGCCCTTGAACATATAAAATCTCGTGGTTCGCAGGTTAAAAAGTACACATCACGTGATGTATGTCTATCGTGGATTATTAGTTTTTTCATATTTGATTCGACAGCTGTACAGTATCAAGTTGCTTGTGCTTTGGCTGGGAGTGCACGTATTAAGACAATACGCGTGAGCCTGACAAAGTAGTTGGACTTTTCTTTTTCTTATTTTTTCAGAACAAGAGTTTTAGTTTAGTTTAAATTAGTCGATAAAAAGCTTTGTCGGTACAATATACTGGGCCTTATCCCTGTGCTAACCTAAAAGCGGGATATACTGTACGACAAAGCTTTTTATCAACGAATGTAAACAAAACTAAAAGTGTACTTGTTTAATTGGGTTTGGTTTGTGATTCTGTGTACGGAAAAGTGTACTTGTTTTTGTAGGTCCTCTTAATTTGTATTATTATTTATTTCGATGAACTGATCAAAAAGAGAAATGAAGAGGTGCATGCGACATGTAGTTCTTGGAGCCTTAATTTGCGCTGCACGAAGCTTGCACATCACCGGCCCTTGAAGATGTGGACAACAAATCAACCTGGCGCCTGGAGTTACGTACACAGATGACAACAAACTAGCTAGTACTCAATAACTGAGAGATACGGATCGAACAAGCCTAATGAACACACAATAACTAGTAGTAGACAGCATGGACTGTGGGAGTCGACACCAGCAGCCAATAAGAGCCTTACAAAGCTGTTCCCTAATTAACAAAAAGCTGAATTAATGAAGCGTTCTGAAACTCAGAAAATAAATAGATTGATAAACACCCAGCAGGCAATTAAGCCGCAAGATTGACTGGTGATGTCATCATCAGCACGCAAGGCGGCGGAAGCCCACGGAGGCGGCGCCGAGGTCGTACAGCAGCACCTCGATCGTCTGCTGCTGCACGTTGCCGAGGATGCCCGGCGCGGTGTCGTCGGCGTTGGACGCGAAGGCGAGGCAGTCGTTGAACAGGATCCCCGACGGGTCCAGCTCCACGACGGCGTTCCGGTCGAACAGCAGCGCGACCCTGGGCAGGCTCACGACGGGGACGCCCGTGAAGTTGAAGCAGGTGTCCAGGATCCCCTTGGGCGGCGCCTTGCGGTAGGCGGTCATGTTGCTCCGGAACGCGGCGCGCAGCGCCTGGTACGCCGTGAGCGGCAGGCGGGTGATGGCCGTGCGGGAGTCCAGCACCGTGCCGGCGGCGAACAGCTCGGCGGGCACGTCGAGCAGCCGGCCGGCGACTGAGATGGCCCGGAGGAGCACGCGGTGGAACGTCGCCGGCGACTGGCCGTCCCTGACCAGGGGCGTCCGCACGAACCTGCTTGCGGGGGCGGCGATCGGCGAGCCGAGCGTGAAGAATCCCGGGTAGCTCGGCGTGGGCGGGATGCAGTAGGAGAAGGCGTTGCCGTAGGCGGACGCGGCCTGGGCCACCAGCGACTGCGCGCCGCCGCCGAGCGCCATGATGCCGCCGGCGGCCGCGCTGCCGATGCTGCCCCGCTGGGCGCGGCTGCAGCCGAACTTGAATCTGCGGATGGTGCGGGCGGGGCCGATGGCGAGCACGTCGGAGCCGTACGTCCCCGACGAGGTCAGGGGCCGTTGGGGGAGGAGGTGCGGTACTGGCACTGGTTCCTGACGCAGCCGTTGGCGTTGGAGCCGAGGCGCGCGCAGTCGGTGGAGTTGCAGGGGAAGGCCGCGTAGGTGTTGGACCGGGCTGGGTCGAAGGAGCGGCACGGCGGGTTGGAGCAGGGCTGGCACTGCACCCACGGCACGTCGCTGGCCGTGTCCACCATCACCGTCTGCCGAACTCCCCGCGGCTGCCGCTGCCGGATTGACGACCCGCCGGTCGCCGTCGGCTGGAAGACCACCTCGGACTGGGAGCTCGTCGTCTGCATGAATGCATGCAGTCAGTCAGTTGGTTGCACACTAACTTACTGTGTAAATACTTGCTAGGTAGTTACAAGAAGATTTCCTACTACTATACGTACCGATAGAGTCCCCATGTTGACATCAAGTACGGGCCCGGAGTTCATTTGGGTCGACACGCTTCCCGCTGCGCGCTTCTTGACCTTCTTCTTCTCGTCGGCAAAACCGGAGAGTCTCCTATGGATGTCGTCCACTCGGTGCTGATCATGCCGGAGCAACTCCGCTAGGGTCGGCTTCGCGCGCGCCGCCGACGACGCCGGTGAACACGAGCCATGCAACAGACTCAGTGGTACCCAAGTGCGGTTCTGGGGCACAGGCACTGCACTCCAACCAAACATTATAATTAGGAGATTTATTTTCACTCCAATACGTACACAGATCCAAAAAAAACATTATTAGATCTTCTTATATGTACTTCAGAGAAGATAAAAAACATTATTAGATCTTCTTATATGTACTTAAAAAAAAACAGTAGTAGAAGTAAAGTGTAGTATATACGGACGGACCCCTGTGCCCGGAGCAGACAGCTTTCTCCTGCAGCGAGCTGATTGCCACGAGTCTGTACCCATGCTCGCCATCTGCAGCTGCAAGGGCACTGGGAGCAGAACCGGACAAGAGCAGAAGAAGCAACAGCGCCAAAAAAGCAACCGCCATAGCTCCTCGAATCTTGCTTTCGATCACGCGCTTGTGTTCCCCTGGCTCCCGGCTATATATAGGCGTTGGGCACAGCCAGTTAATTAATGCTCGTAAACTGGCCGTTTAGGTGCACCAAACCCTAAATCTATAGGCCGTACAAAGACCTAAATCTGAAGGCTGATTGGGAGTTAAAAATTTAAGAGTACATAATGGTGCCCTTTTACTTAAATCCTGTAAATTCTTTAATAAGTTCGATTTACCATGGGTGAACTTGCTGTGGGATATTACCGGAAAAAAAGTTGCTTAGGTTTGGAATCAATTTAATCACTTATCTATAATGTGATGAGTGTATTTCAAATGCGAAACGGTACCATTATTCGAACCGTAGTGGTCAGGTATATATATCCCCTACAGGTTATATAATATATTAAGTCCAAAAAATACAAAGAGTTTATAAGTACAGTTGAAGCAAACACAAAAGCAAAAATTACATGATGGATGCTAGCCATTCTCTAATATTGGGAAAGTATTTCTTTTTTGCTCAATGCAACAATAGAGAGAATTCTCTCACAAAATATCGGGTATATATAAGTCTTGTATAGCGATGTCTAGCCTCCAGAGATATGGTAGGACAGATTAGGAACATACGGCCCTGTATTGAATAGAGGTGAATCCACCTAGGCTTAAGAGGGAGATTAATTCGTTTCCCATTCTTAGTTAAGAGGATTGATGTTACCCATACAAAGAACTCCGTGGGAGATGGGACTCGTCAAGCAAGCCGGCAAGCTCCACAAGCTACTTCCCCCACTACACAGTCATAATAATTTTCAAACAGCTGGCACAAAACAAGAAAAATACACGATGCTTAAAATGCAGCCACGGGTTCATCAAGCTGACTGAACGTCTGCGCTCTCCGTGCAGCGCATTTCTTGGCTGGCGTTGCTGGAGGCCTTGTCGCACGGGCTCCCGCCGACGACAAGCGGCCAGCAGTAGTAGGTCGTCCCCGGGCGGGTCCTGTTGATCCCGGATCTGACCTCGGTGACGAGGGTGTCCACCACCCGCATGGCCGCGTCTCTGATGACGCCGTGCTCCTCGTACAGCATGTGGAAGTAGAAGGGGGTCACGGTGCTTTCGTCATTCGTCCCGTTCACACTCTGCTGCGCTACGGCGACGTCTGTTGGGTGGAACAAGATTTATGTAGACAACAAATATTTGAGACAATTTACATATATTTTGAATGGAGTAAAGCGCATGGCCGGTCTTTACACTTGTCCAGCTGTGTCACATAAGTCCCCATACTTTCAAATTGAAGTTTTGGCTCCCTAAACTTAGCCTTGGATGTTATCTAGGTCACTATACTCTCAAAAGCAAATCTAGGTCACTATACTTTCAAAATACATCATTATCCCAATTAAATTGATTAAGTTTTATTTTAACTTAATTATGGTTAAATAAACATGAATTGCTAGCTTAAATATGTGTATAGAATATGAATACATGCCTTGATGTTCTAGTTTGTTCTACTGAGGAGGAACAAAATAAAATGAAATGAAATGAAACAACGATAAGCTTGTTGTGTCAAATTTTTTTAAAAGAGTTACAAATTATAGTAAAAAACAATACATTTTCACTTCCCAATCATAGAAAAAACATGCATTAGGTGGTCACATCCGCATTCATTCTTCGTCCATTAATCAATTTATTTGGGATAACACTATATTTTTAGAGCATAGGACCGAGATGACCCC